>LR812523.1:39388591-39948591 GCA_903798195.1 Danio kyathit | reverse complement strand
AACAGCTGGAGGTTTTTCTCCAAGAGTGAAAATGCACTGTAAATGATGTGCTTTGTTGGAGCTTTCCAAAAAGTCTTTTCTACAGTCCATCAAGTACGTCCTTTGTCAATTTTAAGGACAAATATTCTTGATGACTGATATTTTGTAGTACACAGTCTCAAACGCACACCTTCGTTTTTCTTTCCTGCTTTACTCATTTCACATAATACCCGCCCCGCTTGGACAGAAAATATGCACAATCTGC
This sequence comes from Danio kyathit, assembly GCA_903798195.1. Lineage (NCBI taxonomy): Eukaryota > Metazoa > Chordata > Actinopteri > Cypriniformes > Danionidae > Danio > Danio kyathit. The sequence goes on along the minus strand of LR812523.1, from coordinate 39,948,347 downwards.
TTCCATACACACATAAAACATATGCTAATTCTTTGCAGCACAGTTCTGCAGGCTGGAATACTGCCACTTGCCTATGTGCCTCACATGTTCTCTTAAAACATCAAAATCAGAAACATTGCCCTTTTCCCTGCTATATATGGAATGTATTTCATTTCTGACAATGAAATCAGAAACAGACTGTTTTCCTCAAAAGCACACATACTGTACAATAACACCAACATTTACGTTATATATATATACAGAGAGAGAGAGAGAGAACAAAAGCATATAAATTTCTTTCTCTTGATAAAATATATTAGACTATGGCTCTTATTTTCTTTTTTTCTTCTTTTTGCAGTGTTTTCATAGTTTGCCATTGCTGTGAAAATCATTTTTTTTTTCAGTTTGGACATCCTGAATTGATTCTCAATGCCACCCACTTGCCTCTAACTACCTTCATCAGAAATTCATTAGATCTTTGGAGGGCAAGAGAGCAAAATAAAAATGCAAAAATGACTAAGTTCAGGCATCTTTTAGGGTTATGCTATCTCCACCACTGATGTATACTTTAGTTCACCAAATGACGATTGCTCTTTTACATTCATTCATTTTCTTTTCGGCTTAGTCCCTTTATTAATCCGGGGTCGCCACAGCAGAATGAACCACCAACTTATCCAGCACATGTTTCACGCAGCAGATGCCCTTCCAGCTGCAACCCATCTCTTATTAATCCGTTTATTAATCCGGGGTCGCCACAGCGGAATGAACCACCAACTTATCCAGCACATGTTTCATGCAGCGGATGCCCTTCCAGCTGCAACCCATCTCTGGGAAACATCCATACACACTCATTCACACTCATACACTACGGACAATTTAGCCTACCCAATTCACCTGTACCACATGTCTTTGGACTGTGGGGGAAACCGGAGCACCCGGAGGAATCCCACGTAACACAGAGAGAACATGCAAACTCCACACAGAATGGCCAACTGACCCAGCCGAGGCTCGAACCAGCGACCTTCTTGCTGTGAGGCGACAGCACTACCTACTACGCCACTGCATCGCCCAGCTCTTTTACATCTCAATGCAAATCATCCTGTGACATACAGTGCTCAGCATAATTGAGTACACCCCATTTTAAAAATGAATATTTTTCCCATTTCTCAGTGAATTTAAGCAATGTATTTTGGTGCATTTAAACAAAACAGATTTATTAAACAGATATATTTATTAAAATAATATTTTAGTTACCAAACATCTTTAGAAATTGAAAGATAATACAATTAAATTCATGCAAAATATTGCAAAAACATTTGCAACTTACAAAATTTCAACTACATTTTGCCATTTTTTTGCTTCTCTTGATTTTTCTTCTGTTTTTAAATTTGTATTTTATATTTTTCTATAACATAAATTTGGGTGTACTAGTTTTTGGATCGTTATCGTAAGTTATTTTGTTAGATAAGCTTCAGATTTGGCTTCAGTACTGACTAATCTAACGTATGTACAGTATATGCACAAATATAATATTGTATAGTTTCCTATTCAAAGAGATTTGTGAGGGGTGTACTAATGCTGAGCAATATGAAATATCTCTGAACACAGTCCATATTTTGGACAGTAATTAAAGCACCGTTTGTGGATGAAGTGGAAGAACAAAAAGTGTCTTGGCAGAACATGTCTATTATGGTTTGTACTATCACTAGACACTGGGAAATTGTACCAGGGACTGGAAATGGCAGATTGTGCAGAGACCCTTGAGACAATCCAGTATCTATTAATAGGATGAGTTAGGAGACTGGATAGAGTACATGTTCACCCATCTAAAATGATCATAGCATACATTGGACATGGCATGTACTTTTAATGAATAACATCTTGCACATATTCACAGCATGTATACTGCATATGGGTTTTCTACCAAATAGAAAGTCACGATTTCATTTCAAACACAATTGTTAACCCCCAAATATTTAAATTCCGATTGTACAGAAAAAACCTGTGAAATATGTAATAAATCTGGTGATCATGAGGGAATATTGTATAATTATAAGACATTATTCATTCATTCATTTTCTTTTCGGCTTAGTCCCTTTATTAATTTGGGGTCGCCACAGCGGAATGAACCGCCAACTTATCCATTAATGTTTTACACAGCAGATGCCCTTCCAGCTGCAACCCTTCACTGGAAAACACCCATACACACTCATTCACACACATACAATACAGACAATTTAGCTATCCCACGTCTTTGGACTTGTGGGGGAAACCGGAGAAACCCACGCCAACACGGGGAGAGCATGCAAACTCCACACAGAAATGCCAACTGACCCAGCCGAGGCTCGAACCAGCGACCTTCTTGCTGTGAGGCGAACATGCTATCCACTGTGCCACCCTATAAGACATTAAATAAAATATATATTTCTGACAGTCGATTCGAATGTTATCACTCGTTTGAATGGGAGTTATTAGTGGTTATCAGCTGAGAAAATATGTGCCAGTAGGGGCCTTCTGTGTCCATGGTAGGCTCAGAAGGCTGTTATCATCCATCCACATTGTTAATCAGCTAAAGATTACAGATGGCTATGGTCGGAAGTTAACGAGAATTATTTATATTATTCATAAATTTCCCATTAATTGTATTTTATTAACGTCTACCCCAATCCTAAAGCCAACCATCACAGTAATGTAAAAACAGATCTGGATCTGGAGTCTTCTCTTTTAGTATAGCTAATTAACCATGTGGATGGATGTTAACAGCCTTCTGAGCCTACCAGTAGGTGCAGAAGGCCCCTACTGGCCCATATCTATCAGCTGATAACCAATGATAATGCCCATTCAATCGAGTGCTAACATTTGAAGCGGGTGTTTTTGGATGGTTCTCTATCAGTGGAATCAGTCAAGATTGAAGAGGGAAACAGAAACACTAGTTTAGAGAAAGATATCTGTTTGATTCTAGGCACAGACACGGTATAATGATCAGCTCCAGAATTAATTTGAATCACCAGTTTGTGATTCATGCTCTGCAAAGAACACTTTGAAAACCTACTCTTAACTTGGGGGAGAAATGCAATTAAATAAGCAGGGCTTTTGAGCGACACGTTATAAAAGAGAACAGACTTTTGCAGAAGGAAAAGAGAAAAGGTTCAATGACAGAGCAAAGCCTCCAACAATAATACAGGAAAAGTGATGACAATGTTTTTGCTGAAGACTTTTGTGCTGAAGAAGTGAGGGTTGTTAATAGAAGGATGTTAAAGTCACAACAGAACATAAAAATGGTCTAATAGCGTATAGTCTGTGATTCAGAAACCAGAGGCTCAAAAAGATTGTTCCACTTTTTATATTTACTGTACATTTGAAGAGTTCAAATGCAAAAATCTCTAAATGCCTCCTTTGTTTATGTTGAGATATTTCACTTTAAAGTCCAGGAAAAGGACTTATTGTTTACCATAAAACTGATATCACTGAAGGAGCCTGATAAAAATGCATTTTAGAGGAAATTTAGAGGTTTTTGCATCTAAACTCTTCATTTCATATTTTAGTCAGAATCATCAATAGCTATTTTCATCTAATTTTAGTCAAAGGAAATGAAGATACATTTTAGCATAGTTTTCATTTTTTAAACCTCATTTAGTCTTGTTTTTATTCGTCAACAATATTGCATTATAAATTTAGTTATAGTCATCATCATGTGATCAGCATTTTCGTTGCGTCTCGCCTCGCCTCGTCTTAAGATTAATTAATGAAAATATTTAGTCATATTTTTCATTGATGAAAGTGACACTAAATTCAAAGAGTCCTATTTTTATTTTCAAAGACATTTGTGCTACTGAAAATACAGCAACATATACTAACACATAATGAGTTCAAAAGCAGATAACCACCATTTTTAGAAATCATGTTTTTTTGCAATTGTGTTCTTCAATGCTCAATGTAAAAATGTGTTCTGAATAATACTAAATAAAAAACTGTTTTTTTTTTCATGAAATCATGTTTCTTGCAGCTTACTCTTTACTCTTAAATCTTAAAAACCCCATATCTGAAAATGACTAAAAATGGAGTTATCTGTTTTCTGCAGATAAACTCTTAAAATTATCTAGAAATAAAAAACATATTTTAATACAAATATGGATACAAACCGGATAGCATTTAAATATGAATGAATAAATAAGTAAATTCCTGCACATTTCTCAATAAGATTGTTTCCTTAAATTGAAACAAAAAAAGCAAAGCAATACTTAGACTTAGTTGTATTTCTTGGCTGAACATCACTTTTGGCCGCTAATGTATATACACATTGGAACCAATGGAAGACACCATCTGGATGCATATCTGAATGGATTGTGTTTGAGTGAAATGGTAATATTACATTTATTCTATAAAAGTCTGATAAAATTTCATTTCACTTCCTTTATAGCATTTGTTTTTCCACAAAAAGACAATTAGCCCAAATAATGTGCATTTGTTGTAATTGGATAAACAAAATGTTGATTTCTTCACCAGTTCAGTTAAGTCATTTTTAAGGGATGTGTCAAAGTGGATTACTGTCTCCGGTTCTTTTTAACTTGTGCATGGAGGATCTTTCTTTGAAGTTAAATGATTGTAAAACTGGATGTGTAGTAGAGGAGCATCTTATAAATCATCTGATGCACGCTGATGATTTAGTTATTATGTCCCCTTACAGTGCTTCGAATATGCAAGTATTATGCTGTGCAATTTGATATAAAATGTAAAAACGTAAAGAGTGTGATTCTGATTGTTAAAACCAAAGAGGTCCTAAGGCATTTAAATATGGTGAGTAAAGTTCTTTAAAGGGGATTTGAATGATGATGATGATGATGATGATGATGTGCAGCTCCAGTGTTGTAAATTGTATGGTCAAGCAAATATGTTGGCTCGTAAATTTTTTATGTTTTACAGATGATGTTAAAGCTCTTTTTAGAGCTTATTGTACTTCATTATATATACCGCTCCCGTGGTGTAAATACAGCAAAGCTAAAATGAGAAAGCTACAGGTGGCATTTAATGACTCTCTGCAAATTTTGCTTAGGCTCCCAAGGTGATCGAGTGTAAGGCAAATGTTTGTACATAATAATATCCCCATTCTTCATGCTGTGTTAAGGAAGTTGATGTATCATTTTATTTGTCAATTGAATATCTCAAGAAATTCGGTTATAAAGGTTTTAAGTGATTCCACACTGAGTGAAACTAAATGCCACTCCCGCTATTGGAAGCATTTACTGTAAAACTTTTCATTGTAAATTTACAGAATAATACTGGCAATGAGTTGCCAGCCACATATGGTGTTTTTACAGCACCACTTACAGCATCCCTTCTGTAAATTCTGTGCACTGTAAAAATGTGCTCTGTAAATTAACAATAAAATACTGGCAGTTGCCAGTAATGTACTGTTATTTTAAAGTATGTTGTTGTAAAAATACATGCACTGAATTAAAACTCAGGTAAACTCATTACATTCACAGAATAGACTACCTCGATTTGGCCAACTGCTGTCTTAGTTTATGAAGAAAGATTTCACTTTCAAGTGTCCACACTACTGAGTGTTCAAGAAACAGTGAAACACAGCTGAAGATAAGTTCATTAAATGATAATTGAGGGTTAGTGATTAACAAATCCTGTTTCCAAAACTAAATACTGAAGGAAAAATACAAGAACAGAAAATAGAGAAACAAAAACTACAACTTCCTTGTTTTTTACAGCAAAGTTTTAGTGTTGAAATAAATGTTTGTATGTTTATTTAAATGGTGTTGTAATGTGTATGTTTATGACTGTAAGGCATTGTATGATTTTTATTTTGTATTTTGATTTATATATGGACCTAAGAGTCTGCAATAAAAGGATCAATAATAATAATTATCATTGGTACTGACCTAAATTTTTTTAAATGCAAAAACACTTTTTATTTTAAATTTAGAAGAAATTGCATCAATATATCACAAAATCTCAAACCAAAAAAAAAAGTTCATTTCAAAAAAGTTTTGTTCATTTTTTTTCCATTGCTGACTGTAGATAAAATGTGTAAAATAAATAAATAAAACTCCTCAAAACGGTCATGTACAGCAGGACACAGTGCTCTATCTAATCCAATTTCCTTTGCCAGGACAAGTGAACTTCAATGGAACCCACAACTCCAGTTTTCAAGATATTCCATCATTTTCTGAATTATCTGTTTGGAGGAAACATTCGCACGTCCCTTCAGCAGGTGATTGAAATGGAAAATTTCAAACTTCAACGACACATCGAGAGATCTAGAGATTGATTTTCAGAGCTGCAGGTGTTTCATAGATTGAATGTAGATTCACCCATTTACTGCAAAAAGAATACAAAGAAACTGTTTACCAGTGATCTGCAATGGATTGACCAACATCTGCTCTGGACTGGCCATTTTCAATTTTGTGTTAAATTACCTGTGTATTAACAGCTTTAACAGCCTTTATTTTAAGTAGGCTGTGGCAGTAACAACTCATATGTGCTACTTCTGAAGAATAGAGCTTTGGCTGACAGGAACTCTCTTACCCATGGTATGTGTGTTGTGCAGCAGGTAATAAAAGACTGGAAAACTGCTCTAGGTGAACCAGCGATGGAGTATCTGAAGGCCGTATAGCTGTTTAAAGCCATCACAATAGGGAATTCAATCTTCTCAGCTGAAGGTTTCTGTAAAGCAAGCAAACTTTCAGGGCACGACTAGAAAATGATATGTGATGCAGAAGTACAAAACAAGTTTATAATACTGTGCATATTCACATTGAGGGATTTTATAACTAAAACTTCTGGTGTTGTCAGTCTACTCCTAAAAATGCTTTTGATTTGGACCTGGGGTGCACTGGATAAATGGAAACAGTCTGATTTTACAACATTTTTCACTTCATGTTCAAAAGAAAAAGATATGTATGACTTGCAAGCTATCTTACTGATAGGGACAAAAAAAATCCCTACAAGATAAAAAAAAATGACAGGTATTAATATATTTCAAGTTCACACTTAAATATTGCTTGATAATAATAGCAGGTTTGGCATGCTGTCCAAGGAGAGAACCCTGAGTTCAGAGATAATTGAGCCCAGGGCTCCTGCCTGGTCAATGAGCATGTAAGGGGGTCTGAGATCAGGTAGTTCTCGAGAGCTCTTCCTGGTAAAGGAGGAAGAAGGGGAGATTGTGTGGATGGGGGATTCTTCTAAAATGAAGATACGGGATTATTGCTAGACAGGCTATAGTGAGTTTGGATTAATCTGATTGGCTTACTAATGATTACAGATGAGAGACCAGCCGCGATAAATCATATCACGTGCTCCTCTCAAAATTAGTTTGTGAAACTCCACTTTGTACACGGTGATGAGCATTATGATGTCAATATTCATAAGTTGATATTCTGATCATAAGTCTTTTCAAAGCACACTTTACTAGTTCCAAACTAATTTTTAATAACCCCTAATAATTTATTATTTGTCGCCTCACAGCAAGAAAGCTGCTGGTTCGAGTCCCCGCTGGGTCAGTTGGCATTTCTGTGTGGAGTTTGTATGTTCTCCCTGTGTTGGCGTGGGTCTCCTCCAGGTGCTCCAGTTTCCCCCACAGTGCAAAGACATGTGGTATAGGTGAATTGAATAAACTAAATTGGCCGTAGTGTATGTGTGTGTGTGAATGAGTGTGTATAGATGTTTCACAGTACTGGGTTCCAGCTGGAAGACCATCCGCTCTGTAAAACATTTGCTGAATAAGTTGGCAGTTCATTACGCTGTGGTGACCCCTAATGAATAAAGGGACTAAGTCAAAGGAAAATGATGATGCATTTTGTATAATTGGTTGAGTCAGGAACAAGGTGTTTGATTTCCAGAAACTTTGTGAAATAATCCTGAAACAAGAGCTCTGCTTATATCATGTGCTTAGCTGATACTAACAATGAACAATATGAACCTATTAGTGTAGGAGATGAACTCTCAAACCTTAGTTCTATGATACATTTTTAGAAGTGGTACAAGATCATTTGCAGATTAGGTATATCTTTTTCCCTGCAAAATATCTCACCCTTGTTTTTCTGTCATCCTGCTGCCACAGTTGCATTTCTTGTCTAATGATTACAACTTCATTTTTACATTTTTCTATAGTATTAAACCTTTGAAGGCATTTCAAAGCTTCTGACTTTTTAGTGTGAATTTGGGCTGCAATACCATGGCATTCCCTAGGCCTAATACTTGTGCTAGATGAGCACGTCACTGCCAAAGACTACCGAAACATTCTGGACCATGTCTAATTAATGGTGCAAACATTATATCCTAAAGGCGGTGTCGTGTATCAGGTTGATAATGCCGCAATACACACAGCAAGACTGGTGACACAGTGGTTTGATGAACATGAAAGTTAAGTTAAACATCTCCCCTGGCCTGCACAGTAATGTAATGTATTTTTTATTTAATGCCATGTCAGCAACCAAGGCTATTTTCTTGGCAAGAACATTTCTATAATAAATATACAATTAAAAACAACAAACAAATGAATACATAAATTAAATAAGATTTTTAGTGTTAACACAAGATAAAAATTAAAATAAAAAATTCCTGGTGTCATTTTGCTAAAAATGTCCTGAAGTGAGCGCATTTCATAAAAAGCCTTCTGGAATCATTAAAAGCAGGACAGTCCAGTAAAATGTGTTTTACAGTAAGGGGAGTTTTGCAATACAAACATTAAGTGGGGTCTTCATCTTTTAGCGAAAAGGCATGGGTTAATCTTGTATGTCCAATACGACATCTGGTAAAAATCACTTGATCAAATCTAGTCTTAAAATGTCATAAAACTGATTTCAGGTTGTATTTCATACAATTTATTATTTTCCAATGCATCCCACTCTTCTTGCCACTTATTTAAAATGTTAACGTTGATCAAAGATCTCATCTCTAAAGGAGAAATTTGGCATTTGTTCACCACTTGTTTTAAAGCGTTCTTAGCAGCTGCATCAGCTCACTCATTTCCTGAAAGCCCAACATGTCCTGGAACCCAGCAAAAATGATATAACAAAACTGATTTTGTAGTTAAAATACTATCAATCAAAAGATGATAATTTTTTGAAGATTCCATCACTTGGAGGCATGATTTGGAGTGTGTAAAATGTTTTTTTTTGTTGGTGGACATTTTCTATACATTCCAAAGCTAAAAGTAAAGCACAGGCTTCAGCTGTGAATATTGAACTGATTCCATAATGTTGTTGTCCAGTCACCATTGCTGCTGCTACGTCATTGTCCACCTTTGAACCATCTTGTAAATATTGGTGAGTGTTGATAGAATATTGGCTTCTAATATACATATACTGTTGTCTGTATACATTAGGATGAGTTGCTCCTTTCTTTAATTTCCAATGAGGCAGGGAGCTGAAGTGTGTTTGACTTAAAATGTCCAGGTTTACGTTTAAATTTTTAAAATGTGGATTAATATGCACACCAAATGGTCTGATGGTTTTTGGCTTACTCTCATACAACTGAACAAATTGTGGGTTAAAAACTGCAGATTAAGCTGGGTTGTTCCTATTTGCTTTTATTTTAACAGCATACTGTAATGAAAGTTTCAGCCGTCTGTGATGGTTAATTTACTTCAATGTACAAAGCCTGTACGGTTGATGCTCTGAATGCTCCTAAAGCAAGCCAAAATCCCTGTTAGTGTACTGTATTAAGGATCTGTTTATACGAGTTCCTGACAGAATCATAAATTATCCTGGCCTGCACAGTCACCCGATCAAAATATTATTGAGTCACTTTGGGGTGTTTAGGATTAGCGAGTCAGGAAACTTTTTTCTCCACATCACGTAGTGACCAGGGTCCTCATGCTCAAAGACTTGCGTTGAATTAATACTAAAACATTGCGTATGGACAAAGCTGTAAATGTGCGTACGCATTAAAAAATTCAGATGTATGAAACACTGCGTACGCGGAATCCCACGCATATTCTCTTTGTACATCCGAATTAACGTGAAACTGAGTGCACGTGCACGACCGCAAAACCCCTCCCTGCCTCTTCCCCCTAATAAATATGGTAATGACTTCACTTTGGCAAAACCAAACGAAAAAGCAATGGCGGAGGTACACCGGAGAAAAACTACGTTATTTGCAAGTTTGTCCTCCGGAATTAATAACAAAAGAAAAAAAATAGAGTGGGAGAGTTTAGCTGACGTGGTTAACGCAGTGGGGTCTGAACATAGCACTGTAAGTGAATTAAAAAAAGAAATGGTCTGATGTAAAAGTGCAGGTTAGGAGGAGAACAGCGGCGCACCGTCAAAGTGTGGATCGAACAGGCGGGGGAACAGGGGATGCTGAACTAGCACCCTTTGAGGAGAGAGTTGCCTCAATTGTGGGCAACACTTTACTGTAAAAGTACAGTTTACTTTAATGATCCCGTCCCATACAGCTGGCATTGCACGGCTCAAAGATACTTTGTAGTGTGCATTTTAACATAATTTACTCTAGAAGTCGCCAATGGAAATAAAACAAACACACACAAGAAATGCACGTACGCCAGACATGAAGTTGGCGTGGACCAACGCACATTCTCACGTTAATTTCATCGTTAGTAAATCCAAACGTGAGCGTGAAATGTGGCGTACGCAAAGTTTTTGTGGGTACGCAGCATTGATACATGAGGCCCGTGGCCACTATTCTGAAAGAAGAATGACTCAAAATCCCTCTGGCCACTGTGCAGGACCTATATCTGTCATTCCCAAGACAAATTGATGTACTATTGACCGCAAAAGGAGTACACCATAGTACACCACACTAATGAATTATTGTGATCTTAAACCAGGTGTTTGAGTTTCATTGTTCAACATCTTTTCTTCTCAGCTCTTTGCATTTTACATTGCTTTATGTTTGTGCAACGTTTAAAATCTTTGTATTGTTCTCCATCATTGTGTGCTCATATCACAATGTTATAATGACTGATATAAAATAAACAATGAATAATGAAAAAAAATAAAAGAAAGATACAAATGCAGGCCAATGTTTAAATTCAGAAAATTAGGCCAATTTAAATCTATGCAGTTCTGTCATGTCGCTTTTAATCATTGCTTTTTATTTCTATTACTTGCTTATGTGTACTGTTAATATTTCATAAGACTAGTAAAACAATAATCCTCTTAGTACTGAATGAACATGAATCTCTAGAAAAAAAAACAGCTCTTTTGCTTATAAAGAAACTCAAGAAGTGAAATGTTTTCATGAAGCCACTGAAACAGAATGAATGAAATTAGTTAAATTGTGAGGAATGCTTTACTCCAAGTTGTTAAAATAACCCACCTGTTACTGGCATTGGCATGGATTGTAGCCACCGGCACTGGGATGGATTGTAGATGGGGGGAGTGAATTACCAGAACTCACTTCCATCCTCAATGCCACAGCTGAATTGATTCCCTTGAGCAAGGCACCGAACCCAGATGTGTTCACTAGTGTGAGTCGCTTTAGATAAAAGCATCTGCTAAATGCTTAAATGTAAATGTAAAACACAGTCAGGGTTGCAGTGAAGGACAGCAAGCATTGTACCAGACAAGCCACCTGCACTTTAGCAGTGTCTGTTACCGCAGAGGCTTTAAGGGTTATTATAAAACAAATTCCCATTGACTGCACTGAAAGTCTGAAAACAGTTTAAAGCTTTGAACAAACTTCCAATTAGGAAGATTATAACTTTTTACCTTTTCTCTAGCTGCATCTCTATTTCCTATTTCTCAACAATCCAGACTGAGCCCCAAATATATCAGAGACAATTACCATGAGTAGAAATACAGACACATTAATGAAACGCAGAGAAGAACTTCTACCCATTCTTGAGTGAAGTGACACAAAAATAGCAGTGTTGTCTTGAGTGCGGTTAGACAGTGTACCTCTGTACCATGAAAAAGGGATTTAATAAAGACTTTAATCATTTACAGCAGCACAAGGACGTACAGAAGACATCATCTTGGCTTCTTTTAACCCTGTAAAGTCTGATGTATAATTGCGGTAGCCTGAAAAAAAAATAGCCAAGGAAATCTAGAAACGTTTTTTTCTTCTTTTAGTGTTGATACATTGGGCTTAATGGCTCATACATGTGCCTATGGAGCTCACACTCAGGTAGGAAATAAAACATTGCAGTTTTATTTTTAGAGACCTAAACTAAGCAATTTTATGCAATGTAGTGCATTTGACATGTGCGTTTTTGATAATCTGGTAAGCCTAATTAACAATATAAATTGTATTCTGTGAACGCAAGACATCATCTGATCCAATAGAAGATCATTCATAGGCTCCATTATTCTAAATCAAAACTTCATAAATATCTAAGTGCAATGTGTCAACAGGAACTCATTCATTCAAGTTGCATTATTTGTGGTCATGCAGTAAACTACAACCACAATTCTATTTTGTATGTGTATTGCAAAAAAAAAAACTCATTTTACAAATGAGGAAATCTGATGCTCTCTTCACCTTTGAAATGTGGGCTAGAGAACATGGAAATATGCTAGAAGAATTGAGATTCACACTAAGTGAAAAATTGTCCATTATAAACAAGATTTGGGAACCATTCATATTATTTTTGCACATTTATTAATTTTATTTTATTATTTATTTTATTATTATCTTATAATGTCTTTTGATTCGGTCTTTGGGTCCATGTACAGCTTGCTTCAATTTTTAAATTTTGTCCCACCCAGTTTCATATTATGATTGTCAATGTATAATATGCCTTTGATTTAATTTTTTAAGAACCTTCCACAAACATTTTGATCAATGTCAGATGAGTGGGATGGGAGGTAGGGTATTGAGTTCTTTTGGAGTAAGCTAAATTCACTGGGGTACAGTACTTCCAAAAGAACTGTGATTTATGGTCCATCTCTCTCTTGTAAATCACTTTCAAATCACTTTTTTATTGTCACATCATCAGCAGCACGTGTGCTATGATGAGTGAAAAGCTTAGGTGCTGGCTCCAGACAGTGCAAAATACAGACAGTGTAACTACAACGACAGTGCAAAATACAGACAGTGTAAATACAACGACAGTGCAAAATACAGACAGTGTAAATACAACGACAGTGCAAAATACAGACAGTGCAAAAATACAGACAGTGCAAAATACAGACAGTGCAAAATACAGACAGTGCAATATACAGACAGTGCAAAAATACAGACAGTGCAGGATACAGACAGTGCAGTATACAACAACATACTCACAAAAAAACAAGACAATGTAAAATTTGGCTTAAGGATTTAAGCAGTGCTGCATGTATAAAGAGAAAAAACAACAACAATATAAATGATACTCTTATTTTAAAAAGATTTGCCACAACCTGAAGGTATGCATTTTAACCCAATATATATAAAAATATTTCCTGTATAAGGTTATTGATAGCTGTCATATGGAAAGACACATGAATGGGAGTTCCATGTGTTTCCTGTAAAGTGCCTTAAGTAGAGCTGAGTCTGCAGTGTAACTGAATTTTACCAGGTATAAAAAGTATTTCAGAAAGTACTACAGTCCAGAAACGGATAAAAATGATAGCTGTCATATGGAAAGACACATGAATGGGAGCTCCATGTGTTTCAAGTAAAGTGCCTTAAGTAGAGCTGAGTCTGCAGTGTAACTGAATCGTTTTAATTTATAAAAAGTCCTATAGTTCAGAAACGTGTCCATTAAACCACACAGATATACAGTAGACAACACTTCAAGTGGATCATCACCTTTCCTCAAAATTGCCCTTAAACTATTGAACAACTCTCATTCTTGTCCTAAGACAATTTTCAATAAACATTTTTGATTCACTTCGAACATTAACTACTGTATATAAGCCATTGGTATCCTAAAAAGCATCTCTCTACCTCCTCAATTTTACCGTTGGTTCTCATATCTCTACAAAAGATAAATTAACAAGTTAATTAAGTAGTACAGTGCGGAAATTTTGGATTTAATTGGCATGGAAATCGCATAGAAATACAAACTACTATCCTCACTTTGGGAACTGTGAGTGTGTACACCAGTTCAATTGCTCTTTAACAAAAAAATAATAATAATACAATCAGCCATTCACAAAGCACCAAGCTAGCACTTTTAGACATGATCACAACAATCTGCTGAAGTTCAAACTGAGAATCAGGATGGGAAAATTGGAAAAAGGTCCTCTGGTCTGATGAGGCTCAATTTCTGCTGTGAAATTCGAATGGTAGAGCCAGAATTTGATAAAAAAAAAATAAAAAATCATGACAGTTCAGGTTGGTGGTGTAATTGTGTGGCAGATCATTTTTTGCCACACTTTGGGCTCTTCAAACTGGCTATCTTGAGTTTTATTATAGACCATTTTGAGACATGGTAACAATAACAATGGTCCTAATGCATTTCCTGTTTTACGTTTTTAATTTCTGTAGCTTCCCAGAATTCAAAAAGGGCCACATATTGATAAATGATGTTATGATAGCTGTTTTAAGTTAATTTATGATTGAATTGCCTCTTATTACAGTTATGAAATAGTTTGACAACAAGTAGGAAATGTCCATGGGCCGGTGACATGCCCACATTGAAATGGTCTATACTGACCACAGTGTGCCCATCACTGTTGCCAGTTTGAAAATGTTCATTTATTGTAACAGAAGCTCAAAATGAAAAAAAAAAACAAAAAAAACATTGACATTCAGAATGATTTTAGAAAAATGCCTATATTGTTATCTTTATAGCTATATGGTGCAAACAGGCCTTTACACAAGCACTCTTTAGTTCACAATAATGTTCCAAGCTGGTGGCCATCAGACTAAAACTGTTGACAGGTAGCACATCAAACCTACAGCCAAGAGAGAAGGTTTTCTGGCACATGCTCTGAAAAAGCAATTGCCTGAAGAGCAAGTGTATGACTGCCATAGTGATGTTTAATGAAGCAGACTTACACCCAGCATGTTTCTAGTCAATTAGAGTGTAAGTGTGTCCAAACGCCCACAGGCTTGTTTGAGTGATGTGCGTTTAATGAATCACATGTGTAGAAGCACATAAAGTATGGACTGATTAGAGGAGCACTTCAAAACCACTAGGAAAACTGCTTTTGATGTTAAATAAGTTCTCAATGTGGGGAAATAAACACTGATATGTGCATACTTTTTTAATTGAGATCTGTGTCTTGAATTACAAATATGGTGCAAGACATAAATCCGGAGATTATATATATGCATAATAACTCTCAACTCAAAGAACAAAAATAAAAGGGACATATTTTATAGATTTTTAATGAAATTATTTAATGTTTTGGGTAAATTTGAAAATATTGCATGATTCTAATCATCTTTCTAATTATGTTTTGCACCCAAAAATGTTTAAGAATAATTTAATTTCATAAATATATTTAAAGGGAAATGACATATAGCTAAAGCTTTTTAAAACTCCCTAAAATCACAAATTAATAATCCATGTTTCTCAGTCCAAGCAAGAAAACTTAACGAAAGCGAATGCAGGGAATATTCCTTTTGATAACCGAAGTTCGACAGACCAATACATTTGTATTTTTTCAAGACAGATCCTCAAAAGAGATCTAACAGCAAAGAAAGAGCAGGTTCGCAGGTTTATTTAGAAGTTTGATGCATGCTAGCCGAATATAACATTTACTGCAAAGAGTCAAGCAAACAAACAGCATTCAAAGTGGAAGGACACGGACATAGATGTCCATCTCCATCAATTACCAAAAGACTTTTGCAAAGATGGCTCTGTATTCTCTGATCTAATCTATACTTCTAAATGTATTTAAATGAAACCAAAGCTTCTTCAAAAAGACAAAAGCGTTTTCTCAGTGGAGGAAAATCTTCACAGAGACTCCAATGCATTTCACATTGAATAAAACAGAAAGAAATAAAATGATTAAGGCAGCCTGTGATAGAAAGCAGATGGCATCGCAGGCAAAATAACGCAGAAGCATGGGAATAAAGCCACATAGACCTTCCTCATATAATGACAGATGGATTTGTCAAAGTTCATTCTGTAGGCTGGAGGACACCCTATAGACTCATTTACATATACATTATAGCTAGAAATGGTGAGCTATACTAGAGAAATCCTAATATAAAACTAAATCTGAACTCTTTCCTTCACACTATAATATTTTAGGGCAACTGGTGGTCCTGGACCCCAATAGAGAGTCGATGAACGAAGCTTAAAACTGAGACTGCCAAATGATTGACCCAACTCAAAAAAAAAAAAAGACAATTTTTGAAGCAATTTACAAATGATGTCACAGAGGACTATGTAGCAACGTATAGTGGCAATCTCAACATGGAGACAGTAGGATGTGAAATCGAACCAGTCCATGCCAGTGAATATGAACAAACACAGCTGTTCTGGATAAAAGTAGGAGGATAATTATCTTAACTCCACTGTAAATCAAAGAAGTGTTTTTGACTCTTCTATCTTTAAAAACTAAATTGAGTTAACAATTATCCCCCACCTCCATACCATTTCACTGAACAGCTGTGTTTGTTCATATTTGCTGGTATTTTCTTAAATAATGTTGCAAAAAACATGAACTGGTTTAAATTAACCCTGAATTGGCTGGAAATTCTCTGGTTTTACAAGCGTATTAGTTATATTCAAATTCTCAAAATTTTAGGAGAACAAATTGTGGTCACACTTTACAACAATGTTAATGTTAGTTAATGTATTGACTACTCATGAACTCATTTTCCATTGGCTTATTCCCTGCTTCATCTGGGGTCACTACAGCCGAATGAACAGCTTATTCAAAATAAGGTCTATGTTATACATCAGAAATGCCTCATGTGAATGTACTCAGAAATACAGCTGTTTGACTTTTGTCTTCGGAGGTACACAACAACAATATTAACAAATTACAAATGATGAAAATAGCAAAGCATTATTGATTTTAGTAAAAGACACAAATTGTTATTGATGTCAGTGTGTGTTTCTCACATTTATCTTTTTTTTTGCTGTCTCCTTTTGTTACAAAGTGATCCTACTGTATTTATGAGAAGGATCAGCAGTTTCCATCCATTATGAAAAAGATTATTTCTCAATTTATTTAGAAACTCCTGCAGACTTTTACACACTACAGCTTTTCCAACATGGAATAACAGAAGATTAAAATCTTTAAAATGTTTCTAAAAAACATCCTTTCAGCAGCAGCAGTGATAGGAGAACAGTATTTAAGAGAGTGGATCTTGAATCTATATGCTAGTCATTAAAATGAATATGACATTCTGCTTTAATAAATGAAGATTTTGTCCTGATACAGACATTGTACAATGGTGTCTACTTTGTCATATGATATAATGAATTTCTGCTCACTACTTGTAAAGCAATTAAACTTTTACAGTCTATTATCACTTTCTCAAAAAAGTATTTTTGCTGCTTGTTCAAACTACTTTTTTATTATGAGTTAAACAATTCTTAAGGGTTTTTTGGGGACAACTTAATTGTTTTATGTTCAATCCACTTAAATTTGTAAAAAAACTATTAAGTTACATTTTTTAAGGCTTCATTATAAAACAGTGTGTGAGTAATATTGAGTGTAAATCATAATATTTATGAAATGGTGCTGCCTTGTGGAACAATAAAGCTCTCTGTACTTGCCTAATTGGGTTAAATGCAGAGCACAAATTCTGAGTATAGGTCACCATACCTTTAGGCATGATTTAGGCATGGGCAATCGCCCAGGGCGGCATCTTGCTCAGGGCGGCATGAAGAGACGGTGCAAAAAAAATGCCCCCAGTAAAAATCAGCTGTGCAAAGCTTTGAGATATGATTTACTTTATGCAAGTGTTTAATTTAGAGTGGTAATCCCAGAAAAAAAGCGTCTTTTGCACGCGCAAGTTTGTTCTTCTCTTTGTGTAACAGAAACAAAACACTTTACTAAAATATGCTTATTTATTAAAATGCTATTAAAAAATTATATTTACTATAAATAAATAATTATTATTATTATTATTATTGTTGTTATTGTTATTATTATTCATTCATTCATTTTCTTTTCGGCTTAGTCCCTTTATTAATCAGGGGTCGCCACAGCGGAATGAACCGCCAACTTATCCAGTTTTACACAGTGGATGCCCTTCCAGCCGCACTGGGAAACACCAACACACTCTTGCATTCACACTCATACACTACAGCCAATTTAGTTTATTCAATTCACCTATAGCGCATGTCTTTGGACTGTAGAGGAAACCGGAGCACCCGAAGGAAACCCATGCGAACACTAGGAGAACATGCAAACTCTACAAAGAAATGCCAACTGGCTCGGCACTCAAACCAGCAACCTTCTTGCTATGAGGTGATAGTGCTAACCACTGCGCCACCATGCCACCCACTGCACTGACATGTTTTTACAAAATTATTCAGAAGAATTTATAATGAGACGGCTAACCCATCTAAGACCTCTCATACAGACCTTTCACAATATCGAATTAAACGTAAAAAAAATATTAATATTTTAATTTAAAGTTGGGATATGAGGCAGGAAAAAACTATTGTACTAATTGAAAAACCAAGGGGGTTCTCGGGGCTAGTTTCTGGAGGATCTCTATTCCAGTGTTACACTTCTATTTCGGTACTGTAAGATATGTTCCATGTGAAGCCCAATTATTCTGCAAACTAGCTGCTTCTACAATTATTTTCAGTAGCCTACAAATTTTCTGTCCTCTGCTTGTGCTTGGACCTGAAGCTGGAGCCTCTTATCTTGATCATCCACAACTCCACAGAAGAGCCTTTTCAACTGAATCAACTATAGGACTCTACTCATTGTTCTTCATAGCAGCCTTCAAAGAAAGCTTTGCTTGGAGAAAACAAAACCTGAAATGTGCAGCATAATAGTGTATTTTTAGAAATAATGAGAGTGTTTACCATGACTGGGGGTCTGGAAACTCTATTCAAATTACACATTAAAATGGCAGTAATAACCATATAATGCCTGAGAGGAAATAACATCAACTAAAAAGCACAGAATCTCAAGAAGATGAGTAAAGTGTCTACTAGTTTATTATGAAAAATTACATTGAAAGTAGGGTACCAGAATGTGTTCTTCTTATACTTGCAAGTTATATTCCAATAAATCCCATTAAAAGTATGAACGGGAAGTTGCTGAGTCTTTTATTTCAGTATATGTTGATGAACTTCCATCTGAAACAAAATATTTAGTAGACATTGAGAAGATTTGATGAGAAACTGAAGTATGAGGTCATGTCAAATGATCCATTAAGGTGGAAGTGACAACATCACGTGACCACACACACACTCTGGCATGCGCTGCACCGTATGTGCACGTCTGAGCTCCAGGCAGTCAGATGGTGCTTTGAGCACAGAATCCCAGGTGAGAGCAGCACACGTCGGACGGTTCATCAAGAATCTACCGCTGGATCTCATCTCACTATATTTTGTTAAACGTGATATTTAATTCTTGTTGTCTATATCTAATGACATATTCCCAGACTTGGGTGTTTTGAATCTATTACTATTTCTCAATAACGTGTTTTGGCTGAGTGCAAAGATAAGTTAATATATTAATTTATGTAACCGCGTACACTGATTCTACACATTTGACTGATTTCTTGCCTTCATTTCCTATATTGTATAAACTTATTGTTTAATTGTTTATTGTTGTTTGTTAGTAAGTTATACTTTTATAATGGCCATTATTGATTATTAAAACTGATATTCAGCAAAAGAGACAAGGTATAATTCGTATTGTTTAAAGGAGGCAGTAATGTTGAAGATGACGGTCTCATAAATATGTAGCTACACGATGCCTCAACATTTTTTGTGTCTGTTAAGTTAATGTCAAAATATATTGTAAAAAATAATATCAATATATCGAACATCTGTAGCCAGGCCTTCGTTTTCAGATGTCTCAGTTTTCCCTCATCCACAGTGAGACGGAGCAGCAGCGCTTTAAAATGAAAACGGCTTCTTAGGCATTTTTACAACACTCTTGTTTTCGGGTAGTATGGATGGAAGGCGGAACTATAGCATAACTTATGCGTTTTAAAACAAGAACGTATTAGTGTAAACAGGGTCTAAGTCATTTAGCAGACATTTTTGTCCAAAGCGACTTAAAATTGAATAGGCATTCAGCAAGTCAACAAGAGGAGGCAATACACACGTAATTATACAAAGGAACTGTTAGTGCTCAGAGAATTAACAGTAGAGTTAGAAGGGGTAAGTGTTTTTTATTTTATTTTAATAGACAGAAGACTATTTCTACAGATGGTTTGTCAAGCCCACTCACCTGTGTGAATTCATAAATGCAC
This sequence comes from Danio kyathit, assembly GCA_903798195.1. NCBI lineage: Eukaryota > Metazoa > Chordata > Actinopteri > Cypriniformes > Danionidae > Danio > Danio kyathit. The sequence continues at coordinate 39,928,112 of LR812523.1, read as the reverse complement.
TTTTTTTTAGAAAAATGGAGTAACCTGCCTAGATTAATTGTTCACCTAAAAAATAACAATGTGCTGAACCAAATACTAAAATAAAGATTGTAAATGTTCACTTCTCACAGACTTTAACCCTCTTTCAAGTTAAAAAAAAATACTGTAACCTGCATTTACTTCTTAATTTAAAAAGATCATATTAAATAATAAATTATTTTAAATTTAAAAAATAAATGCATTAAATGAAAACCGTAAAATTAATATTAAAGGAATTAAATTGAAGACTTTACAATGTGTAAATATTTTTTCATGTACAGCAGTTTTGAACATAAATGCAAAATAGAAATAAAAACTCTTTAAAATGATTTAAAATGGTTTCTTCTTTCTTTGAAATGTGAATAATGCTCTCTTCTCAGATAAACCAGGCTTGTGTGGCTTGCTCTGTAGTCCACTGGCAGCTGAAGGATACTTCTTTAAAGATAAATGGGGTTTAGTCATAAACTAAATTTCGAGAGGAGCACGTGATTATGATTGAACACGGCTGGTTACTCATGAACCACTCATGTCCGTCCAATCAGATGATCCCTGGCGCACTATAAAGAGCCAGGGTTTTCTCACTACAGTCATCTTCGATTTGAAGAACAACCAGCCACGACAAAACTGCTACTTGTCGCCGCTAACCAACCACATTGCTACCATCTTGCTTGCTAAGCTAACCTACTGCTACATCCATCAATATCTTCACTTCAACCTCTCATCTGATCCAACAACCTACAATTCAGCAATAACCACCTACAAACAACTACCGCATCAGGATACGTCTCAACAATACCAACATCATCTACTACAAACAACAACAAGCCTTCAGCTATCTCAGGAAAATGGAAAACAACAACAACAGCACCAACAACAACATCAACGATCAACCCAGCAACAACCCGGAAATCTACTCACCCGACCATTCATCCTTCCCAGAAGAAACCTCCGCACTTGCAATCCCACAAATTCCCCAAACTGGATCAGGGGAGACTACAAGAGGCCGCCCCACCACCCGTTCAAACACCAGGCTCCTTCATACATCTCCTTCCACATATAGACAACAATCCATCTCACCTACCTCTTCATTTGCTTCCGCTCCATCCTGCATCCGCCCACCAACCAGAATCACCGTACCAGAACTCCGTAAACACCTTGCAGATCTCGGCATCCACGCACCCAGGACTCTCAATAAATCAGGACTTCTCAAGCTATACTCCAACGCCACATCGGACTCTCACCCATCTCTCAGCCCTCACTCAAGACCCAATCCCCGGACAACTAGCACCCGCCACACCCCCTATCCTCAAACCACCCACATCCAATCAGGAAAGAGAAAAACCAAGACCAGACATGTAACCACCAGCCCACATTCAAGACCACACCTCCAAGGATCCCAACCTCCTCCTACTACGTCACTCCACCAAGACTCTAACCCAGGACTCCCCACACCTTTTCAAAACTTTTCCCAACCTTTCCCCTCTTCTTTTTCCTGGCCTCCTGCCCCTCCCTCCAGCTCTCCTAATAATTCGCAAATTCCGACAACTTCCTTCCAAACTAATATCCCCGCCCCTACTAACCTCCATCAAGACTTTTCTATACCTCCCTTACCTTCTACTTCCCACCCCCTTCCTCCAAATCAAACTACTTTCTCTCAGTTAACTCATACTATTCCCCCCTCCTTTCCCCAGTCACTCCCTACAGCTCACACCAGCACAGACCCAACACACATGTCTACCTTCCCCGCACCAGTTTCCGCAGCACGCCCCCCGTACACCCTTTCCACAGCCACCCCCCTCCCTACGCCAGCGAACGCTCTAGCTTTGGATCCGCCCTCCGTTTCTTCAAGCATTCGGAATCAGATTCTCTCAGGTGCAGACATAGACCTTTTTACACTCCTCTCACCTATCTCACCTCCCGCGGCAGAACGTCAGGTAGATTGCGGCGAATTCATTTTCACGTTAAAACAATCATCCAACACTCAGTCACGAATTCTTTCATTAGCCGAATTTTTCATGGCATTTGCCCGCTACACCGACGTAATCTGCTCCGTTTTCCCCCATAGGAGACGCGAGCTAAACGACTACATGGCCATCATAGCCGAGCTCGCGCTCTCTTATGGGGGCACTCATTTCTATACCTATCACAAATTATTTTCCGCTAAATGTGCAATTCGTTTAACCCAATGGAATCAAATTTCGTACTGGGGGGCCATCGATCTTGATCTCCATAACCGGGTCTTCCTAGGATGCCGCAATGTATCTTGCGCAGTCTGTCGCTCAAGTCTTCACGAAACCACATCCTGCCCTTTCATCTCTCCCCACACTAACACAGATAACATTCCGAAATCCACCAGTTACGTCCCTCGCCTAGTCAAAACTAGCATCCCTCCTCTTATTCCTCCCTCTCTCTCCTCTTCTTCTCTCCGCCAACAAAACAACATTTGCAATAACTTCAACAACGGCAGGTGCCACAAGAACCCCTGCAGATACCTCCACGTCTGCTCATTCTGCGGCGGGGCACATGCTAAATTAGTCTGCCAAGTATTTAGATCAAATAAAAAAAAAAAAAAAAAAATATATAAAAACTACCTTTCGACTCCAGTAAATATTCCTCAGCTCACCTATGAACTAAATGATCACCCTGATACTAACTTTTCTGATTTTCTGATTTCAGGTCTAACTCACGGATTTCACCCAGGTGTCGCAGCCTCTCCCGCATACAACCTATGCTGTCCGAACCTACAATCTGCCAAGGACGAACCCAAAATAGTCGACCAACTTATCAAAAAAGAAATCGATAACGGCTTTATGATCGGGCCCTTCGCAGCCCCACCGTTTAGCATTTATCGTATCAGCCCAATTGGCATTGCGACCAGAAAATTTTCAGACAAAAAACGTCTCATAATAGACCTGTCTGCACCGCATAATTCCTTCTTTCCCAGCATCAACAGCACGATTCCGCTAGAGGAATATTCGCTTAATTATCACGACATAGATCAAGCCATATCCCTTATCAAAACCGCCGGCCGCAATGCCTGGCTGGCTAAAGTTGATATAACATCTGCCTTCAAAGTCATGCCAATTCACCCAGACTTCTGGCACCTTTTTGGCATTTGTTGGCATTCTAAATTCTACTTCGCAGTTCGTCTAACCTTCGGCTGCAAAAGTAGCCCTAAAATCTTCGACATGCTTTCGGAAGCCGTATGTTGGATATTATCCAACCATCACGGAATTCCTTACCTCATTCACCTGCTAGACGATTTTCTTATCGTCTCTCCGCCGTCATCTCCTTCTAACAAAGATTTAGCGACCACCCAAAAGGTTTTCGCTGAACTAGGCATCCCCCTAGCAGAGGAAAAAACCTCCGGGCCCAGCACTTCCATCGAATTTCTGGGCATCCAGTTAGATTCAAAAAATTTCATAGCATCTCTTCCAAAGGAAAAAATCGATCGCATTACTTACCTTTGTCAAATCTTTCTAGAAAACCAATCATGCACCAAACGCCAACTCCTCGCCATCCTCGGTCACCTAAATTTCGCTATGCGTATCATCCCGCAAGGCCGCCCCTTCATTACGCATCTTCTTCAACTTTCCACTACAGTCCCAGGTTTAGAAGACATAATCTCCCTCTCTAAACCCAGTCGCAAAGAAATAAGCTTATGGATTTCTTTCCTTAAGCAATGGAACGGCTGCTCCTTTTTCTACAGCGATCTAATAGCATCGCCAGTAGACATTAATTTATTCACGGACGCCGCCCCTTCCATAGGCTTCGGGGGTTACTACCAAGGTCGTTGGTTTGCGTCATCCTGGCCCCCCCAAATGTTAAAAATCCCCCCCAACGAACAATCCTCCGCTCTCTTCGAATTATATCCCGTCGTAGTAGCGGCCATTCTATGGGGCGAAGGATGGTCCACATCCAGCATTTTAGTTCACTGCGACAACGAAGCCACAGTACAATGCATTAATAAAGGCCGCTCGCATTCACAGTCACTCATGCCTCTCCTAAGACGTCTAGTCTGGATAGCAGCTACCAAACAAATTTTAATCTCTGCTAAACATGTTCCTGGTTGCAAAAATCAAATTGCTGATGCTCTGTCTCGATTTGCTTTCCAGAAATTTCGGCTGTTGGCGCCAGAGGCAGACCCCCATCCAACACCTGTTCCTCACTATTCAGAGACGATATTGCCATAAACCATCCTCTGCATCACCTCCGGGAAACATCCATCTCACTCATCCTCCAGGCAGTGGCTCCCAGGACCCAGAGATCGTATCTTACAGCATGGAATACTTTTAAACAATTCCATTCTCTGGCTAAAACTCCTTTTCCCGACTTTTCTCTCCTCTCTATCACCTCTTTCATCTCTCATTTACACACCGCAAAAGACATGCAAGCCAGCTCCATCAGAAGCTACCTAAGTGGCATCTAGTTTTTTCACAAACTGATTTATGGTTCCACTGTAGACGCCATCACGAATGCACAAACGATTTTGCTCATTAAAGGAATCCAAAAGTCACACCCATCCCCCCCAGACACCAGACAGCCCATTACACTTCACATCCTCACCAAGTGCATTCACACCCTTCGCAAAGGATACAAATCCTCCCATACAGCACGTACTCTAGATGCTATGTTCACACTAGCATTCTTTGGATTCCTGAGATGTTCTGAAATCACCATAACATCTCTATTCAACCCCTCTATCCACCCCACTATATCCGATCTAACCATCCTGGATAAGGGGACTCTTGCTTTCTTCATCAAGCAAAGCAAAACAGACCAGATGCGCAAAGGCCACTCCATATACATTTTCGATATACCCTCTCCCACACAACCATTCCAAACCCTCTTAGCATTCATACACTATAGAAGATCATTAGACAAAAACCCCCATGCCTCGCTTTTTACTGACGACGCTAATCGTCCAGTAACTCGCTTCTGGTTCCAAAACCACCTGAAAGAGGTCCTCCGCATTTCAGGATTCCCTCCAGAGCCATTCTCTGCTCATTCATTTAGGATAGGAGCAGCCACCACAGCAGCCCACAACGGCCTCTCCCAACAACAGATACAAACACTCGGTCGTTGGTCCTCCAACGCTTTCAGGTCTTACATTCGCCTCAGCCACCATCACCTCAGAGAAGCCCAGCTGACACTCTGCAGCCATCATCAACACTCATAACAAACCATACATTCCTCGAAACCTACATCCTACCATTCTCTTCTTCACTCCTACTCCCTCATTTATCCTACAGTTAAATTCTTCACAATACCCGCCACCATACGGCCGCAAAGGCCAGCGGGCATACACATTATCCAGCCACTACCTCCCTCGCATTACACCATAGCGCTAACTTAGCCAGCCTAGCAGAGCTTGCACCCCTACACATAGACCGGTACCACGTCCCGGGGGGAGTTTTAACTAAACTTCCCAAAACAGCTATCATACTTTAAAGAGGTTCTACCTAACCTTTATCACATCTCTATTATCGGAGATATGGCTAGCTACTCTACCACATCCCCCATGTTCAATGGACCGGAACCACGTTTCGGGGGGAGTTTACACAACTCCCCATCCAACGCAATGAGGTTCTTACTAACCTCTACCACGTCTCTTCAACAACAGAGACTCTGCCAGCTTAACAAGCTTCCAAGCCCCCCCCAGATTAACGGACCGGAACCACGTTCCGGGGGGAGTTTCCACAACTCCCCATCCATCCCAAAGAGGTTCCTCATAACCTCTAGCACGTCTCTATACCACCAGAGACTCAACCAGCTTAACAAGCTTCCAACCCCCCCCCCAGATTAACGGACCGGAACCACGTTCTGGGGGGAGTTTCCACAACTCCCCATCCATCCCAAAGAGGTTCCTCATAACCTCTAGCACGTCTCTATACCACCAGAGACTCAGCCAGCTTAACAAGCTTACAAACCCACCCCCCCCCCCCCCCCCCCGATAATGGACCGGAACCACGTTCCGGGGGGAGTTTCCACAACTCCCCATCCATCCCAAAGAGGTTTCCCACAACCTCTAGCTCGTCTCTGCAACAGAGACCTCCAGCCGAGCTCTACCCTTTCCACACCACTGCCACAGCAGTGACGCTCAGCCGAGCTCAGACACACCTCCATTAAGGCATTTCAATACTGATACACCCTCCAGCACTGCCAAAGCAGTTAAACATCTCTGTGGAGATGTATTCCCCTTCTTACTGACCTCCATACATCTCTGCCTCGCAGAGACGCTCAGCCGAGCACACCGTCCCCCTTCCACCACTGCCACAGCAGTGACGCTCAGCCGAGCTCAGTTACTCTTCCACACTGATGATCACTACTGATACATCGCCCAGCACTGCCAAAAGCAGTTAAACGTCTCTGTGGAGACCTATAGTACTGACCTCCACACACCTCTGCAGCCGCAGAGACGCCCAGCCGGGCACTTTTTCTTCCCCCCTTCCACACCACTGCCACAGCAGTGACGCTCAGCCGAGCCAGATACTCTTCCAGTTTGTTTTCACTACTGATACATTTCCCAGCACTGATATAACAGTCAACGTCACTGTGGGACGTTCTTCCTTTATATTACTGACTACCACACACCTCTGCAACAGCAGAGACGCCCAGCCGGGCACTTTTTTTCTTCCCCCTTTCCGCACCACTGCCACAGCGGTGACGCTCAGCAGAGCACATGTTCATTTTCATTAATTATCCACTACTGATACACTCCCCAGCACTGTATATACAGTTAAACGCATCTGTGGAGGCGTATTTCCTTTTTTGACTGACCTCCAATGCACCTCTGCAGTAGCAGAGACGCTCAGCCGAGCTTCTTCTCCCCCTTTCCACACCACTGCCACAGCAGTGACGCTCAGCCGAGCTCAGACACACTTCCACGTAATCATCCACTACTGATACATTCTCCTACACTGCCTAAGCAGTTAAACGTCTCTGTGGAGTCGTATTTTCCTTATATTACTGACACCTTATACACCTCTCGCTCAGCCGAGCTCCTTACCCACTTCCACACCACTGCCACAGCAGTGACGCTCAGCCGAGCACAGATACACCTCCAAGTAAATATTCAGTACTGATACACACTCCAACACTGCCTATGCAGTTAAACGTCGCTGTGGAGGCGTACCTTCCTTAGTCTACTGACCTCCACACACCTCTGCCGCAGCAGAGACGCCCAGCCGGGCTCTTTTTCCTCCACTGACTCTACAGTGACACTCACAGAGCTCATCCCCCTCCCCTTCTGTCTGTCTTCTTGACACACTCCCCAGCAGTCAAACTTTCTGCTGATTTTACCAGTACTACCTACCACCTCTCATCTCTGCTAACCAGAGACGCTCAACCGAGCCTCATTTTATGCCATCTACCCATTAACTCTAGTCGAGCACTTCTTCACCTCCCTCAAGTCACTATTCCATCACTTCATCCAACACCTCCAAGCAGCCCCATGTACTACCAAGGGCAAGTTTTTCGCATCTCTGCTAAACAGAGTCGCTCCAACATACTTCATGCACCCTCATAGCATCACCACAGCATGACATCTAACCTAGAACCATTCACAGTACCTTTTACCCTGCAACCAGCAGCCGGATATAGCATTTCTAATTTGCCTTTTGGGGGGTTCTTCAAATACGCGGCTGCTGTCCCGATTGAAGCATTTTGGGGAGTTCTCGAGATCTACCTGAGCTCGGAGCTCCCCTCTCGCCCCGCAACGGGAGGGAGCCCGGGGCTCAGGGATCTTCTGAGCTCAGGGCTCTCTCCCGGGACAGCATGCCAAAACTGCTTCATATTCAATCATCAGCTAAGTGTGAACTATTGAAATGGGGTTTAGTCATAAACTAAATTTCGAGAGGAGCACGTGATTATGATTGAACACGGCTGGTTACTCATGAACCACTCATGTCCGTCCAATCAGATGATCCCTGGCGCACTATAAAGAGCCAGGGTTTTCTCACTACAGTCATCTTCGATTTGAAGAACCTCCCCTCCTTCCACCCCTATTCCTCCTCCTTCCTAGACGGGTGACACGGTGGCCCAGTGCTTAGCACTGTTGCCTCACAGCAAGAACGTCAATGGTTCTAGGCTTTACCAAACCAGCTGGCATTTCTGTGTGGAGTTTGCATGTGCTCCCCGTGCTCACGTGGGTTTCCCCCGGGTTCTCCGGTTTCCTCCCATACAAAACATGCAACTTAAGTCAAGGTTTAATCAACTCATAGACTTGCTCCCCACTTAGTATCTATCTCTCCAAAGAGAAGCACTAGCTGTTCATCATTTACCTCGAAGGGGGAGTTCTCGAGATCTACCTGAGCTCGGAGCTCCCCTCTCGCCCCGCAACGGGAGGGAGCCCGGGGCTCAGGGATCTTCTGAGCTCAGGGCTCTCTCCCGGGACAGCATGCCAAAACTGCTTCATATTCAATCATCAGCTAAGTGTGAACTATTGAAATGAAAAGAACCACATACATGTGGCCAGAATATAAACACGTGTTAAAAGTTAAACAAGTATTTTTCTTTTCTTTTTCTTAGTAATAAAGAATTTAATCAATGATGAAGCTGATAAATGTTTTGATTAAATGAACCTAAAAACAATATTTGAATCTCTGAACAAAATAATGACTGTAAAGCTTCAGATATTTCATAATGACAAACAAATTTCAGAAATTTCAGTTATATCTTTTCAATTACCTCAAAAATGTTAAATTATGAGATTTGTCAGCACACACTCGTGTAGTTTAGTTTTCATTGCACTCATTCAGTGTGTTTTGACAAATCACTCTTTTGCTTCATTTGAAATGAGAGAATAAAATGTCACAACTTTCATGTAAGCAGCTGAAAGCATGTGAAGTGGAAAATTAATATTTTCCCCCATCGGTCAAAGACATTTGTAAACATTCCAACTGTATCTATACTTTTCATCGCAAGCCAGCACTTTTTACAATTTCTAGTTTTCATAGGATGTTTTTAAAGTAACTGTAGTCTGTAAAATTAATAATAAAGATTAAACAGAATTAATGTCTTCATTGGATCTGTAAATCTGTAGTTTTATTTAATGACACATCTGTATGATAGACAAAGTTGGAAACTTTACATTATGCCTTATTAGACAATTAAAAGAGGATGTTTCACATTCTTGAGAAAGAGAACTATTCACATGAGCTCATATTTTTTCCTGCGGATGTGATAGTGTTTGATTTCTTCATATCATAGCTTTCACTTCCTTTTCTCAAGAGAAAAATAATGTAAATCAGGAAAGCATTGAATGCTATTTTTCAACGTCTTATAACCTGTTCATTTTGTAGCTTATACACAGGAGGGAATTATCATTATTGTACCTAATTAAAATTATTTTTAAATTAATGATTGATCTACCTATTTATTAAAAGGTTATATCTCAAAAGAAAGTAAATGAAAATGACTCCACTGAAAGTAAGTCTAAACATATTTATACACATGTATCGTAACTGTCTTCGATATCAGTTTCAGGAACATCTACAGCTGCAAGTGCTAATTCAGTGTGGCAGGATTTAATACTAATTGGACTCATTTAAATGACTTAGCCTGTCAGGTTCTTGGTCATTTGTGACTTTATTTTCTGCCTCTTCTCAAATTAGCACAGAAAAAGGCTGGAATACTTGAATGTTTTCCTCCCATCTGCAGTTGCTATATGACCCCAACAGTGATGTTACTGATGCTCTACATTCATTACTGCGCACATGTGCACGCACACATTTGTGTGTGTGTGTGTGTGTGTGTGTGTGTGTGTGTGTGTGTGTGTGTGTGTGTGTGTGTGTGTGTGTGTGTGAGAGAGAGAGAGAGAGAGAGAGAGAGAGAGAGAGAGGCAAATACAGACAGAGTGTAGGCATGCGACTTTAGAGACGAGGCGATAGAAAGAGAACTGGCAACCCAGAGAGAACCGCATCTGCCCAGGCAGAGGTGGAGACGGAGGAACACTTCCTCACCCGCTGCAAAAAAAGCATTCTACCCCAAACTACAGAGCATTAGACAATAAAACACAACTGCAATATTTACTAGAGGAAAAAACTGATTGTATCCTTCTAGCGGCACAATAAATTAATGCCTGTAACAAATATATATATATACAGTATTTGTAATACATTTGTCATGCCAATAAAGCAATTATTGAATTGAATTGAGAGATTTTATTTTTATTTAATTCAAAATTTTAAACTACATGTTTCATTGATTTAAACAAAAACATATTTTTAAATCACACGATGTTTTCATTAAATAACAACACATTATTTTCAACCCAACACAACATTTTTTACACTGCACATTTCTTCAAACTCATCCAACTCTTTCTTTGACAAATAAAAATTTTAATCATGCCTTATTACACTTATAAGCCCTTTAAAAATCAGTTCAACTTTATAATTGGTTTCATACAAAATCTTGTGCCTCCTACTAACGTATATCACCATTTTTGCTTGTCCTAATATACAATTTAACAGACGCCCATTTCATTTTTCTTTTTTTTTTTTCCATATTTAAAACCAAACACAAACACAGTCTTTGTAAACATCTCATCGACGGAAAGAAAAATAACTCTAATAAATTGAAATAAGACCCCAGTCTTTCACAATGCATAAAACAATGAAAAATTGTTTCTCTTTCATCACAAAAAGGACATTTATCATGCACAGTTGGATTCAGTATTAAAATAAAAGCATTAACTGCAATAATACCGTTTAATACCTGCCACCGAAGATCTCCAACATTTTTAGTCAATAGTGGCTTGTAAACTGAACTAAAAAAGGCATAATATCACTATCAACACTTAAATGTTCTCGTGGTGTATCCACACATTGTAATTTCTTTTTTGTTTATCACTTTAACACAACTCTTATACAAATTCTTGCCTCCCTTTGAATCAAAAACTCAAAATGTTACTGGAACTCTTTGAAGTCTGTGAAAAATGCTCCATTCCTGAAAGATTTGTTTTATGACCAAACTTGGAAAAGAATCCATCATATTTGGCACTGTTCGTAATGATAAAAAAATTCAGTCTTCTTGACTCAGTGTCTCTCTTAGTTTTTTGTTTGTTTGTTTTAGAGAGAGTGTGCATGTTTATGTGGTAAACAGGAACACAAAGTTGTAAAATGACATAGTATGTCTTAGTTGTACCCATACCTGTCAACCCTCCCGTTTTTCCCAGGATTCTCCCGTATTTTACAGTTCTATCCCGCTGTCATCCCTTTAAGGTATTTTCCAGTATTTCTCCCGTATTTTTTTATCTTTCTGAGAAGAGCTGATCCTCCCTATATGCAACCCATACCGCCGAACCAACAGGGGCCGCCCTTGCTCTTAAATGTGAATCAGTTCTGTGCTTTCATTTGATTTAGGCATAGAAACACATTTTTATGTTGAAATAAACATAAAAACGGCGCGATTCATTTCCTTTTCATTACAGGCGCCATTGCCCCTATGCAATCCTCAAAACGGTCAGTTCATATAAAGATGCATGACTGTCAGCTGATGCGCTCCATAGTGATAATAGACGCTGTTTCCCAAGCGGATTTGATGCTGAGCTCAAGTGGACACTGCATTTTGGGTGCGTGTTTGAACAGACATATACACATCATCATAATGATAATAATGATAATAATAATAATAATGGCGGTTCATTCCGCTGTGGAGACCCCAGATTAATAAAGGGACTTAGCCGAAAAGAAAAGGAATGAATAATAATAATGATAACATCTAGATGTAACGGAGGCCAGCTAGTATGGTCTTTAGCCTCCTTGGTAGAGCAACCGACTCCCATGCGAAAGGTCGCCGGTTCGATACCAGCTCAGAGCAGGTTGGGTGGCATAGGACTGGCGGGGTTACATTGGTGCCGTGACTCGGATGGGAGTGAGGTTTACGGGGGTGAGTGTAACGGAGGCCAGCTAGTAAATGCTGTGCAGGTAAACCTTACTCCTCTGACCTCTAAAGGTGCTCTAGAGACAGACACTGGAGGCCATGGTCTTTAGCCTCCTTGGCAGAGCAACCGACTACCATGCGAAAGGTCGCCGGTTCGACACCAGCTCAGAGCAGATTGGGTGGCGTAGGACCGGCGGGGTTACATAGACATGTCGATCTTGTTGTGTTTTCTTTTAGACACAACAAATTTTGTCTTAAGTGAGCATAAACAGTTAGGAAAACAGTCAAATGCTTTCATTATAGATCTGTGCAGTTTTAAAGTGACAGCTCTGTTATGTAATGTAATCAAACCAAAAAAATCTAAATGAGAGATTCATTTGCTGCTCTAAGTTATAACTTGCTGCTCTAAGTTATAACTTGATTCTATTTCTTTATAATAGCTAATAGTTTTAATGAGCTGAACTGTTTGCTAATTTATTTGCAGATTTTTGTATACTAGAATGTATACTAATTATTATATCCTTTGTAAATAATAAAAAACGTATAACTGATCGTTTCAGCAGTTTATTTACAATGGAACAGCTCCAGATGAACATATTAATTTTTTGGGTGTTTTTTTTTTTTTTTTACTATTGGGGGGGGGGGGGATCCCTTATTCGAGGGATTCCCTTATTATATCCCAATGTTGACAGGTATAGTTGTGCCTGCTGCTAATTCTGACGAAGCACTAAATCAACGTCTGTTTGATCGAAGTGGTATTGTTATTGACCTATTAGATCAGCAAGCATACACACACACATACACACATGATTGTTTTTGTGAAAAGTGGGTACATTACACAGGCTTCCATTCAATTTATACAGATCAAACTGTGTATTATATTGCCCTCACCCCACCCTATAAACCCAACCATCACAGGAGACAGTGTACAGCTTTACTCCCTGAAAAAATTCATCCTGTGTGATTTATAAGCTTTTTGACAAGTGAGGACGTCACCAATGTCCTCATATTTCACCTGCTTTTTGTAATACCTGTGTCATACCTATGTCATTATACAGATTTGGGTCCTGATATGTCACAAAAACACGTACACACACACACACACACACACACACACACACACACACACACACACACACACACACACACACACACACACACACACACACACATTAGGAACGCATCTCAAATGAAAAAGGTCTTATTTTGAGACTCTTTACGCAGAAATATGTCTATGCTGCCCACTAGTGGACATGTTGTAAATATTACATTAGATAGCATTAAATACAAACATATAGGATTAAATGTTTAATGTGTAATATATCAATTTTATTCATACTTTATTTTAGCCATTTTGATTGAATAGTGAAGAGCAAATTGTATTTAAAATGTGAATCTTAGCTATTTTCTTTCTTTTAGGTGAAATAAGTTTATTTAGGTTAACGTTGAGATCATACTTAATCTAGAAGGTTGCTCAAGTTTTCTGTGCATTCTATTAACGATTATCATGCAAAGCCAATATGTATTTTGACAAAAGCAAAGTTAATTCTTATGTCTACCTAAGCAGGAAATGGGTGTACATTACAATGAATGCTGAGAGAAAATTAACAATATGAATGTTTAAAATGTTTGCACAACAAGGTTTTATCATTCCAGCCCATTAAACCTTCTCAGGAATTCCCTTTTCAGTTCTATCAAAACACAGAGTGTATGCCTTTCATGAAACTTCTAAAGAAATTCTTATAGCTTAACAGACAGTTCTGAAAAATGTAAACATGTTTAAGCATGTCTTTAGATTCACTACCTTATGTTTAGTCTATACATTTGTTTTTATTTTGTTGTTTTAATGCTTTTAAACTTACTGGACAAAAGATCAAACAAAATCCAAATCTAAAAAGCCAAGAGCATTTGAAAGGAGCAAAATTCTTAAAACAAACAAACAAGCAAACAAAAAAGTGTTATAAGATGTTTATTAATGTCTTTGACTTTAACGTGCCAGTAAAAAAAAATACAATTGTAATTGCGTAGTAAGTGAGATTTTATATGAGAAAAACAGACAACACAGAGATCTGACTTCAATATTATCTGGTCAGTATTTTGGATTTAGATCACAGATGTCCGGTCCTGCTCCTAGAGGGCCAATACCCTGCATTTTAGCAACAAACCCAGCACCCCTGCCAGAAAGTTTCTTATGGCTGTGTCTGAAATCATATATTCTCTATGGGTATTTATATAAAATAAATAGTTGATTCAAACCCACTATAAAGTTCAATCCAAAATATAAATCAGATTCAATCTGGGTGTACTGTACCATAGTCACCATTTTGTCATTCTGACTTTTTTGATTTAGATTACATATACTTTTGTAAGCAATACTTTATTTTACAGTCCTGTTTTGCATTTATAAACTAGACTGTAAAAAAGTATTGCTGCCTTAATTGATTTAGTTTAATCAAATGAACTTTTCTGTCAACTTACATCATTCAAACTGACTAAAAACTTTAGGTCAAACTTAATATATTATATAATATATGCATAACTAAAGAAATAGTTTAAATCTGATTAACCGATTAAAATTAAAGTAACAAAAACATTGTTACAGTGTACTTATCCTTAAACCTAGCCCTAACTGTAAACCATGCAGCTATTTTACACAGCCCTTTCTCATTTAAGGTGAAATAGTAAAATATACAAATACAAAAATAAAAAAAAACTGCTTTTATTCCAACCAAAATAAAACAATCAAGACTTTCTCCAGAAGAAAAAATATTATAGGAAATACTGTGGAAATTTCTTTGCCCTGTTAAACTGCACTTGGGAAAGATTTAATAGAGTATTACAATTTCACAGGAGGGCTAATACTTTTGCTTTCTTATGCAAGAACACTGTATACTGTAATACATGTAATGTAAACTAAAGTGCAACTTCTTTGTCAACTACTGTTTTCATATGGTAAGCAGGGAAGTATGTGATTACAGGTGTAGCTAATGAGTTTGAAGACCTCGATTAGCTGGTTCGGGTGTGTTTAATTAGGGCTAAAGCAAAAAATTTGAGAAAGTCTCCCTCCAGAAACAGGTTTGGAAAGTCTGGGTTTCTACGAACTGTGGGAACTCCTCAGAGATAATTGGAAGAACTTATCTGCAAAATATATACTGAAGAAATGTGTGACCTACTGAATGAATCAAATGTTTTTGTAAAGTTTTAAAGTGTATTTTTTTTTTTTGCTTATTATTTTTTGTCCTGTGTACAAATATCTAAACCTTCTCTTCCTTATTTGAATGTTTTTTTTTAAATGTGCCTAAATTAAGTGTTTATGATAAAAAATTATAAATGGTAATACAATCAGAAAAACAATCATTAATTAAAGATAAAGAAAAACATTTTATTCTTACCCCATTGTGGACTTTTCTTTTTGAAATATTTTTCAGATAACAAAACAAAAGACAAGACAAAAAAAACTAAGTATAATAATAACAACATTTTATATAATTTATTATTTTCTCTCTTTTTTTGCACTGTGAGGAACTACCCATTATATCGCAGCTCAGACAAAACAGGCTTGAGGAGATGCATTCATATCGTACTTAGTACTTCATAGTACGTTTTAATGGGACATGATTTATGAATTGTCATCTCTCCATCCATTCTCCAAACCACATCTCTCTGCCAGTCCATCACGGGGCTACTTAATTTTTTATTACCTTAATAAAACAAAATCAACCTGAACAAAACGACCTGCATTTGACTGAAAAACTGTGGTGCGGATTATAACTACTCACTGTGGGTGATAAAAGGAACCAAAAAAAGTAACCACAAAATAAGAAAGGAAGTGCTATCGCAACATGCAAGGGCAGGGAGGACACTGAACAGCCGAGATAGCAGGAGTGAACATGAAATGAAGGCATGAAATATCACATGACTGAACAAGTCAGAGCGTTGTCCTCCTGTACTTAACAGAATTCAATTAATTTGTGATTATGAGTGTATGTGTGTGTTTGTGTCTATTTAGGAGGAAACCAAGCATGAAAATGCGTGTGTGTGTGTGTGTGTGTGTGTGTAGTACCATCATGATGCACTTCCCTGGTGGGCGTTGCATCACTTGACAGATATATAGTACGGAGATTTCACAGCTAATGTGCAAGACAGAAAGAATTCGCAGACAGCGCTTAAAGAAAGACAAATTCCTGCCTTGAGCAACCTACAGGACAGGTATGTGTGTATTTTTAAGACTACATTAGACATGTGTCAATACAAGTACCTAATGTCAGTAATGTTTACTGTTACCTGACACGTTTTTAAATAATTGCACAGTCTAAGACTTGCATCCAGTAGTGTAATATCTAATGATTTAAATAACAAAAGAGCATTTAGCTTAACGTTTGTTATTTGAATTGTAAATAACGTTCAGACTAGTACTCTTAAACATACATCTTAGACCTCAGTTGTGTTTCCACAGTATTTTCTAAAAGTGTTCGCTGTATGCAAAGTAATTATAAGGGTGTCCCATCAAACCAGTTTTGCTTTAATAAACAGTTCAGACTTAAGAAAACAGACAAATACAAACATGCTCATCGCTTTAAGGCAATTGGGTTAAGTGTGGTTTGAATGCTTTCATTTTTTCTACTTAATTTTCATCTCAACTGATATGTAAATGACAAGCCATACTGTATCATGCAGATGCCGAGTGTAGCTGTCCTGCAAGAAGAGTATTGTCCAAGTGTGTCACAGCAATAACCATAGTCTTGCAACAGTATTTGCTCTTTCACTGACTGACTAAGCAGGAACAGCAAAGTTTCCTGTCACATGTACACAAATTGACTTCTACTCACAAAAAAAAAAAATGAATTGAAACCTTATAATGTGTCAATGCTTATTATAGTTAAAGGTTAAATTCAGTCAAAGATTAAAACAAACTGGTCTACATTCCCGACCATCTGCTAGGGTAAAAGGGAACACATAATGTCTCTGCTTTTTTTAATAACATTTATAAAATATATATATTTCTAAATATTTTTTATACATTTTTTGTCATTTCTAATTAACTGAAGCGCTATATCACTGTGTGTGCCAGCATGCATGATGAGAGTAACACACCTCCTTCTTCTGCATGAAGAGACTGGAGCCTTTCTTTTGTCTCAACACTTTAAATGTATGTCATGTGCTGACACTGGCACTTGACACTTCCTATTATAGTCTATAGAGTTGCTTTTCAGGACATCTAACAAAGCAAATCTATGTAAATGTAATTAAATATGATATTAAAGGAATAGTTCACTCCGCAAGAAAAATTCTGGCATCATTTCTCACTCTTCACTTTTCAAAACCTATTTGAGTTTCTTCTTCTGTTGAACACAAAGGATGATATTTTGAAGAATGCTGATTGCTGAGATTATTTGCATAGTTTTGTGTTCAACAGAAAAGGAAAACTCATAAAAGCTTAAAACTACAAGAGGGAGAGTAAATGGTGACTATCCTATTAATTGTATATTGACACTATGCTACATCATGCCATGTCATTTCTTTTTGAAAATGTAATGATGCTATGGTGTATTTTAAGTCGTATTAGGAGATTTGGTCCTTGGGGTATTGCAAAGTGAACTGAGCATACTTCTATTAACTGAATGTTATAAAATATGGGCCAGTAAAGAATTCTGACGGTAAGAAACCTTGGATAAAAATATCACGGTTTCACGATATTGAGATGATTACTGCTCTAATATATATATATATATATATAATTTAAATGTCTTAGTTTAAAAACAAAAACGTTTTCCCCCTTTGAACACAAATATATTTTATTTTGAGAAACATTTATAATATTTTGGAGCAGTAAACATGTCAGGCTAAATAATTCAAATGAATCATTGACTTCTGTTTTCTTCATTAGTTTCAAACACACAGATTTCTTTACAATTTAAAATTGCACCTTTGGATATACTGTTGTCCTAAAAACAAAACAAAACAAAAAAAAAAAATAATAATAATAAATGAAAAAAAATCATACATATACCATAGGAACGGTATAGCATTAAATTTGGGCAGTTTTTAAACCTTGACTTTTCCAAATTGCGGTATATCTTGAAAACGGTTATTGTCTTATATCTATAAAATACATTTGAAAATATGTGCCTGCATCAATAGATGCACTAGATTTTGTTTAATACCATTAAAAGCAACATGACAGCGTTCCAGCATTCGTGCTGCTCTCTATTCCACAGATGCAATGGGAGTGGTTCAGGTATTCTGCTGTGACGTTCGTTTCTATGAAAATTATTACTGTGGTTTAAGTAACTGCCATGTTAATGTGTTTGTTTTGCAGGCTCTCACATAACTACATGGCGGGTGAGTCTAGACAACTTCCTAAATTAATTTATTTTTTGTTGCTTAACCTTTTCTGCTTAATTAACAATTTAGCAGCATTTATCCCGTTCTAATATTTGTTTTGACATTTTAACTTTATCATGGTTGCACGTTGAGGTTAAATGTTTGACATGTTGCATACATTGTGTATGAATTTGGGCTGCACGATTCTGGCTAAAACGAGAATCACGATTTGTTTTGTTAAAATAAAGATCATGATTTTCTCACGATTCTGTAGATGTAAAATGAAGGTTAATATGAGTCAGCTATTATTATTGTTAATTCTCAAACATATGGTAAAACAACAATAATGATATCAGGCCTATGTGTAGCTCTACTGTTGGTTAAAATGCTACATTTACTAGACTAGACTTTAAATTTGTCCTGGTCGTTAATGTGCAATAAAGTGATCAGAATACAACTATTCATAATCATAAAGTTGAATAATTATGTTTGAGAGATATGCTTACCATGTGTCATTGACAACATCATTTTTTTCACTGGTAAAATGAAACATTTGTCATGATCAGATTCCCTCTTGTATTATATTCAACATTATATAGGTTAGAGTAGTTATACTGGCACTGTTAAACATTTGTTTTCATGCACAACACTTTGTGAAAACATGTCAAAAAAACATGTCAAATGCTTGTCATAATCATAACTTTAAAATGCAATATGATCGTTTAAATGATGTGCGAGGCGGTTTCACTTTTACTGCCGAGTGTGCTCATGTCATGGCTGCCGTCACTTTGAGGGAAAAAACATACATGCAAATCATACTTCTCACACGACTCGCAAACAATCACTCTGTGCAACAAACTGGATGTTATTTACAACTTTATTACCTGTTATTCACAGCCTGCAGGTTCTGTTCACTACATCATTCACGGGCATGCGCGCATCCTCTCAGTAGTAAACAAACAGTGCATCAGCTCACGCGTGATTTCGCGGCCGCAAATACATCATTACATTAAGCCAGAAATGACATTTTTGGGTCAATTATACCTTATAAATACAGTATTTTAATACCACATAGAGGTGTCCATGTTGCTGAGCAACGTACTGTATATTGTAATGACCTAGCCCACAGCACTATAGCCAGGTGCACCATGGGAGATGGTTTAGAGTTGTTTTATGTGTTATACTGGTTAAATGCATGGGTTGTTTTGTTATAAACTTTATCTGTGTTTGTGTTCAAGTTGGCTTCTGTGTTTTAAGCCCACTATTTCCTTGGTTTATAAAAATATTGGCAGTCACCATCAACAATGGTGTGTAAAAGAACCACCCCCAGTGGTTTGCTTCTATTGTTCATGTTTAGAAGCTTAGAATAAAAAGAGAATTGATATTGCTGCCTCCTACCTGCTTATTGGGCTTATTCTGCCAGATTGCTGCTAATAGAGACACTCAGAGTCGTGCGGTGTATGGGACATGAGTGTTATTGTCTCTAACAGTAACGAAACCAAGTTATGCGCCATAGATGCTAGCACCCTGCTAGCCGTTTTAGATTAATTCAACTGTTTGGCTAGGTTATATTAGCTCCAGTTGCCCACAAACAGCAATTGGTACAATGTAAAACAACATAAAGACTTGTGCAACTGCCTTTATGCTTCTTTCAAACTTGAAAATATAATTGGCTGAATCGTATAGAGATGCTGGATTTGGATCGTGTGGGGAGTCGAATCAAGCTCGCGATCTTTTTTTGATTAATCGTGCAGCCCTTGTATGAATAAAACATTTCAGGTATTTTATAATCTACCAATTACAGAACTGGGCAAGATTATTACTTTTGGACTGACAGACAGCATCTGAGCACCAGTGAGCTTATTTAAGAAAAGAGAAAGTGTTTAGGATTTCTAGAAATAAATAATGAGAAATTTAAAGTCAAAAGTCAGTAGCGCAGTGGGTAGCACAATCGCCTCGCAGCAAGAAGGTCACTGGTTTGAGCCCCGGCTGGGTCAGGTATTTTTGTGTGGAGTTTCCATGTTCTCCCCGTGTTCGCATGGGTTTCCTCCAGGTGCCCGGGTTTCCCCCACAATCCAAAGACATGCTGTATAAGTGAATTGGGTATGCTAAACTGGCTGTAGTTTGTGTGTGAATGAGAGTGTATGGGTGTTTCCCAGTGATGGGTTGCAGTTGGAAGGGCAACCGCTGCGTAAAACATGTGCTGGATAAGTTGGGGGTTTATTCTGCTGTGGCCACCCCAGATTAGTAAAATGAATGAATGAATGAATGAATGAAATCAAAATTGTGCACATTTTACAAATAAAATATATTGGAAAGGGATTAGCATATTTAGAGTTTTGATATTTAGGTTAGGGACACTGGGTTAGTTTTGGGCTATTTTGGGCATTTTTCATTTGCCAATATTCCAGTTTTGTTACACAGACCTAATGAACACTAAGTGTAATTAAAGGAATAGTTCACCCAAAAAATTTAATTTCATCATTTTCACTCTTAAGGGATTCTTAATGGAAGCCAACGGTTGCTGCGTTCTAACATTCTTCAGAATATCTTCTTTTGTATAACAAAACATCACAAAGAATTCAAACAGTTTTGGATAGTGGATAGTGAGCAAATTATGACAAATACATTTTTTTTAGGTGAACTATCCCTTTACGTGTGATCAAAATAAATATTTATACAATATTTAACTTTGTTCCCTTTTGTTTCAGCACACTGTAAATCTCTGTGCTCCTCTCTGCAGGCAGCAGTTTTGAAGCCGAGTTTCTACAAGTGCACAATGCCTACCGCAAACAGCACGGAGCTCCGCCCCTCACCATTAACAAAAACCTGTGCCGATCAGCACAGCAGTGGGCAGAACATCTGCTTTCAATCAATGCACTCAAACACAGCAACAAGGACTACGGAGAAAATCTGTATTATGCTTGGAGTTCAGCTAACAAAAAACTCACAGGTCAGTTTACTACTTGCAGTCAAATGGTGCATTCCAAACGGATCTATCGGCATGAAAAATAATGACCTCACTGTAAACCAAAATGCTCAACACTGGCCACTTCAAAGGCCCCTTTAGGAATCAGGAATTTTGAAAAATTCAACTAAAGTTGTTTTAGTGTCACACACTACACTCAATTCAGAAGGGCTCATTCTTATGCCCTAATCCAGTGTTTCTCAACCACGTTCCTGGAGGACCACCAGCCCTGCACATTTTCCATGTCTCCTTAACCAAACACACCTGATTCAGATCATCCGTTCATTAGCAGAGACTAAAAAACCTGTAATGGGTGTGAGAGACAAAGGAGACATCCAAAACATGCAGTCTTGGTGGTCCTCCATTAACATGGTTGAGAAACACCGCCCTATTCCATTCAGAGTGACCCTACGAAAGGATTAGGGCATAGGGACGAGCCCTTCCAAATGTAACCCACCCACAATGTTTATTCCTATTCACTGTTTCATAATGACCATCATACATACCATGAGCACTCAGAATTTGAGTTTCGGGTCCAATTTGGATCCGTGTGTGTGTGTTTTTACAAGATAATAATCATAGAGATGTATACATAGATGCCACATCTGACTACAGATACACAGAAATGTTTGCCATCATGGTATGGTCAACATGTGTCAACTTGTTATTCCCAAAAATGGTACAAACTTATATCCAACCACTCCTCCCCACTGTATTATTCGTTTGTTCCTTATATAGTGCACCATGTACCATTCTCCATATTGAGAAGAGTGAACAATTGACCAATTTCAGCCACAGCTTGGCTCTCTCTCTTCATAATGTAGAGCGAGGGCCAGAGCGTAAAAATCTTACGTTGAAATGCAAAGAACTGGCAAAATTGAGAGACTCCAAGTTTTGAATGCATACATCTTCCAAATGTATTATTTCAATAACCATATACAGTAAGACTCAAATTTTCATATTAAAAGCTAAAAATGGCTAGACCTAATGTACAATACAATACAGCAGACAAAGACATGCACAACATATTTTGCAAGATTTTATAATCTGTTGGAATTGTTTGTGTGGACAGGCCATATGATTTCCTATGTACTACAAATAATTAAGCAAATGATATAAAGCATCTGTGCTGTTTTATGTGGAAACAGTAGGTTACATACCTTTCCCTCTACATTTTACAGGACATGAGGCAGTGGACAGCTGGTACAGTGAAATTAAAGACTACAACTTCAGTAGGCCAGGATTCAGCTCCAAAACAGGTGAATGTACAAGCAGGCAACACATTCTGTGGCGGTTAAACGTTTGGTTTGTACGGGTCTCCTTTACAACACTGACTCCTAGTGGTTTCTCCAGGTCACTTCACACAGGTGGTGTGGAAGGAGACAAAAGAGTTGGGAGTTGGACTGGCCACCGATGGGAACACAATTTTTGTCGTGGGTCAGTACCTTTCCGCTGGAAACATCACAAATGCAGGTTATTTTGAAAAAAATGTCCTGCCGGCAGGCTCTAAACTAGATCAAAAGCCCACTGGTACAAGTGAGTACACTTTCTAGTAAATTACCTCACATTGTTTTCAATCTATATATATACTGTATATATACTTATTGATAATATTAATTTAATAATAATTACCTTATTAACTTTAATAAATTATCATAAAATAAGTAATAACAATGATAAATTATAGTTAAAATGTTATATTTGAATTGTGAATATTGTAAAAGACAGAGGTTTTGATGCAAAGCTGTCAATTATAGTAAATATTTGATATATCTGGGAACATTCAGCTCACAAAGTGGAACAAGCTCACGGTTCATCAGGCATTCATTCAAACAAAGTGCCCTCAGTGCCTCACATTGCTGAAAAACCACCACCAGGGGGCAAAGGTAAATTTTTATTATATATCCTTGTTCTTTGCACAAAGGCAAACATGCATAACATTGTCTTTGACGTTTTTAAATCTCAGCATGTGCAACTTTGTTGCATTTTTTATTGCAATAAAAAATCCTTTATGTTCATTTGCAGCAGACAGCAGTTTTGAGGCAGAGTTCTTGCAGACCCACAATGCATATCGCAAACATCATGGAGCTCCACCCCTCACCATAAACATAAACCTGAGCCGCTCCGCACAAAAGTGGGCGGAGCATCTGCTGTCAATCAGGACTCTCATGCATAGCAACGGAGACCATGGAGAAAATGTGTACTACGCTTATAACTCGGCTAACAAAAAACTCACAGGTCAGAGTTTAGTGACAGCTCGACAGTATCGAAAACATTTACTAATGTTTCATTTGCTCACCTCTTTGTCAGCCATCTTAGAAGTCTTTTGCATAATACAGATAATGTACTTTTTATTTTAAAATGGGCATCATGTCATTGATTTAGTTTGCTATTTACTTTTTAGCTTCTAATTATTATAATTTTTTTTAGTTAGATTTAGTTTGTGTCATGATTTAGTTTGCATGTTTTTACCATCACACATTTGTTAATTCATACAGGACGGGAGGCAGTGGAAAGCTGGTACAATGAAATTAAAGAATACAACTTCAGCAGGCCTGGATTCACCTCTAAAACAGGTGAATGTTTGTGTAAACACTCTGCGGTGGGTTTAGTTCTGGTCTCTGTACTCACATCTGGTCCTTTCTCCAGGTCACTTCACACAGGTGGTGTGGAAGGACTCAAAAGAGTTGGGAGTTGGACTGGCCACTGATGGAAACACAAGTTTTGTTGTGGGACAGTACCTTCCAGGAGGTAACATCACAAATGCAGGTTATTTTGAGAGAAATGTTCTACCGGGGGGCTCCAAAGTAGACCTCAAAGCCACCCCACCTGGTGAGTCTACAGGTGCTTTCTATGTAAAATTGTATAAAGTTTATTGTAGATTGAACGTGTGACAAAGTATTAATTCTGTAATATTTTTGGCCAGGCAGTCTGTGTCATGGTCATCAGCGATCCAGCCTGTGCAGATCACTGAAAACATACAGGGGGTGGGGGGAAGCAATAGACATGCATAAATCTTTCACTTTTTACTAAAGATTTCCATGGAGAGGAACCTATGTGTGATTGAAATGAAACTCAAGCTGTGCCCTATAGGCTGGTGAACAGGACAGGAGTACGGGAAATGCCAGCATAATGTTGTTACTTGGTTGGACACCAAGCCCCATCGCCAGCGGGTCTTGCTGTCTATCTGCACAGGCTGGATCGCTGGTGACCTTGACACTATGATACTTGATGCTTGAATGATATTCCCAATAATTTTAAACATATTTAATTTTGATGTTCAGTGGACAAAGTTGGACAAGCTCTTGGTGCTCTTAGCATTACGTCAAACCTGTTGCCTTCATCATCTCACAGTTTTGGACCAGCACCACCGAAGGCTCATTCTTCACAGAGCAGTCGCTCAGACAGTAAGCACTCAAATAAGCACTCAAATGTATATTAAGTAGGTATGGAAAGTATTCAGACCCCCTTAAATTTTTCACTCTTTGTTATATTGGAGCCATTTGATAAAATCATTTCAAGAGTTCACACTTAGATATTGCTTGATGCTATTAGCAGGTTTGGCATGCTGTCCCGGGAGAGAACCCTGAGCTCTGAGATAATTGAACCCTGGGGTCCCACCTGGTCGATTGAGCATGTAAGGGGAGTACGAGATCAGGTAGTTCTCGAGAGCTTCCCGTAGGAAAGGAAGAAAGGGGGAGAAGGGGTGGATGGGGGGTTTCTTCGGAAAACGAAGATAAGGGAATAATTTTTGCTAGGCTATTTATAGTGAGTTTGGATTAATGGCTAACTAATGATTGTAGATAAGAGACCAGCTGTGGTCAATCATATCACATGCTCCTCTCGAAATTAGTTTGTGAATCTTCACTTAAGTTGATTTTTCACCCTCATTAATGAACACACAGCACCCTACTGTATATCAACAGACAAACACAGAATTGTTGACATTTTTTCAGATTTATTAAAAAAGAAAAACTGAAATATCACATGGTCCTAATTATTCAGACCCTTTGCTGTGACACTCATATATTTAACTCAGGTGCTGTACATTTCTTCTGATCATCCTTGAGATGCTTCTACACCTTCAAAGAATGAAACATTTAAGGAGTCTGAATACTTTCCGTACCCACTGTACTGGAGGAGTAGTCTAACTATGCATACAGTATACTATAAACAGTTAACTATACGTGTAATGACTGTAGACTTTATGTAATACAGAGCAATATTGTGCAGGACACTGTGTAAAAGAGGTATTTAAGGTTAAATAAGCAAGTAGTGCAAAATGATTTGTGGTACATTCACAAGTACATTTTATTGAGTCTGGTGCACATAGAGAGAAGAGTATTTCCACAGGTAGTATGCAACCCACTTACCTGTGTGAAGCACACTCAGAAATTCGTGAATGAGACTTCCAAATTGCCAACATATCCTTACTCACACTATTATTCGTTTTAATTAGAAATTAGCCTGTAATTTATAATTAAGCTGACATGCTCCCTCTAAGATTGGCTTTAAAACATAAAGACAACTCATTGCTTTCATTCTGCAGCACCATATGATGTCTAAAAGAGTGCATTAAAAAGACCACAACTATAATTTCCGCTCATAAATCTTTCCAATGTAACTGTTCATTTTTTTTCTTGTGATGAAGGTGAGAGCTTGTCCCAGTTTCGTCAGTCTCTCCTTGAAGCTGTAAATGATTACAGAAGACAGCACGGGGCAAAGCCTCTCTCTCTGTGCCCTGTCCTTAGTAAAGAGGCTCAGGATTGGGCAGCACATCTGGTTAGCATTGGTGCCCTACAGAACAGCAGAAAAGGTTACGGAGAGACTTTGTCTTACAAATGGACATCCAATATGGTTACTCCAACAGGTAAAATGGCACTGCAAATTATTCTGCAGATGGGTCTATAGCAAACAGTATAATAATAATGTTTGTAGAAACACTGATCATCATTTAACCATAGGAAAAGAGGTTGCTGAAAACTGGTACAAGGATAATGTGAAGTACAACTTTGCCATTCCTGGATTTCAGAAAGGAACTGGTAGGTTATTCATTTTATTCACTCATATCAGTTTATCAGTTAGAGTGGTGATTGGTTAAAAATGTAGTGTGATTAAATCTACAGTATAAGAAATTTTGATGTTAATTTTGCGTCAAGTTTAGATCACAAAATAACTTTTATATGTGAACAGGTAACTTTACCCAGATGATCTGGAGGTCTTCAGAGCAGGTTGGTGTTGGCCTGGGATCAGATGGAAAGGGCATGTTCATTACTGTGGCCTTTTACAAACCTTCTGGAAACATCACCAATCCTGGCTTCTTCCAGGATAATGTCAGACCTTCTGGGAGGTGACCTGCTGAATATGAAAGATTAAGAAAATCTTGCATCTTGTTTTACTTGCTGGCGTATACATTTTTTAAAGGCATTTATCCCAGGTTTAGTGTTTGCATAGTTACTGCACTTTGCCTTTGTAGGGCAGAATACATGGGAATATTTAAGTTAACAGTATGTTTGTCATCCAAATATATATCATATACATAGACATCAGTTCACAAATGTCAACTGCAATGTACTGTATATATGCTTTATTAAAGGTTCTGGTGTATTCATATGCATATTGTTTGCTAAGGTGGTATTCTTTCCTTTACCGTAATAAGCAATCATGTGCACTTGCTATTGATTTGCACACTGTAAAACACAACAGTCAACTTTATCAAATGAAATGAGTGTAGTTAACTCAAAATTGACTGAAAGTTAATTCTACTCGTTTGAAAAGAGTTTTGAACTCCGTGTTGAAGGTAATGAGTTAATTAAATACCTCATTACTTCAACTTAAATGGAGTAAGTTCACAGTACTCATATAGATTAGTTTTTTTAACTCAAATGGTTTGTATCAATCTGTTTCCTCAAACAGTTTGAGTTGCATTAACTTATTGGGTTTTACAGTACTCAGTTGGTATGAGTTCTCCTTATTTATTGGGTTTTACTGTGCTTAAAATTGGTTTTACAGTGCATGATATTGGAAAAGTTTTATTGAGAAGTGACTTAAAATGTATAGAAAGATGAGGTGATAAATCATAATGAAACTACAATATATTTAGCATATTACATATATTTAAACATGTAGCTTTAATAAAAAAATTTTTGGAGAATTCAGTGATATTATTTAAAAGTAATTTCTGCAATTCAACAGGTAATAAACACTAAATTTTTGTCACTTAGAAGTGCTAATAAAGCAGAATGAAAGTGAAGAATGGATAAATGCACAGTATATGTAGTCTTTTTTATTATGCAGGAATACAAAAAAGTCTGAGATATAATGCTACTGAAAGTTATTTGACCTCTTTCCTACACACAGAGAGAAATAGAGTGAGACTTGTACTTTGACTTCCCATATAATGATTTGTATTGTAAAGATTGTATATTCTGTCTCCCTACCCAAACCCTCACATAAAACAGTTTTATTTTTATTCTGTTTGATTTATTAGCTGTTTTCTTAAAAACCAAAAAAATGTACTGGTATTCCTATACTATGTGATGAATACAAAGTATCCCCTGCCACACACACACGGATCCCCATAGATTGCATTCTCATACGCAAATGTTCATCAACATATGCATCTAGATGTGCACATCTATCTTGCACAGCCCCAGAGAGCTTGGGCAGGAATGCAAAATTGAATTGACAAGGTGTCATGTTGCATCAGCCTCTCATCACATTGTGTTGCTGGAAACACATGAGATGCTCTGATCTTCATTTATACATGCCCTCTTTCACGAATATACAGGCTGAATAAAACAAAGGTCAAACACTTGATCAAGTAAAATGCACAGACCTTTACTGTGGTTGGGATCTAGAAGAAAAAGAGAAAAACCTCATTATTACTATTATTATTGCTGGGCGACGCAGTGGCGCAGTAGGTAGTGCTGTTGCCTCACAGCAAGAAGGTCACTGGTTCGAGTCTCGGCTGGGTCAGTTGGCGTTTCTGTGAGGAGTTTGCATGTTCTCCCTGTGTTCGTGTGGGTTTCCTTCGGGTGCTCCGGTTTCCCCCACAGTCCAAAGACATGCGGTACAGGTGAATTGGGTAGGCTAAATTGTCCGTAGTGTATGAGTGTGTATGGATGTTTCCCAGTGACGGGCTATGGCTGGAAGGGCATCTGGCCATCTGCGTAAAACATATGCTGGATAAGTTGCCGGTTCAATCCGCTGTGGCGACCCCTGAACAATAAAGGGAATAAGCCGAAAAGAAAATGAATTAATTATTATTGCTTCTATCAAAAGTACATTAGTTAAAAACAAGACATCGCATTTTGTTGTCTGTATCACATTAAATTTACAAAAGTGATCTTATAGAAAGCATAAGAATTATTCAAATTACTTTTTAAATGTCAAAATACAAAAAAAAAAGTCCACTTTCATTTATAATGAACATATTTATGCAAAAATTAAGCATTATTACACTGACCTGTACTTATAACAATATATAATTTTGTGATTGCCATAGTGGCAAAGTAATATCTAAAATGACTAATAAAAATGATAATAAAAATATTAAATAAAATATTTCATTTAAAATTAAATAAAAATGCATTAATGTTAGAGATTCACAGTGGTTCTTAAATGTTTGATTCTGAAAAACATTTTTATATATGCTTGTTACATTTAGTTTTATGTAATGTGTGTGTGTGTGCGCTTTATATATATATATATATATATATATATATATATATATATATATATATAGGGACATCGACACAATTCTACCATTTTTGGCTCTATACACCAATAATGAGGGAATAACACATGGAACAGCTGAGAAGCCAATTACTTTTATACCCTTAACAAATGGGAGGCACATATGCAAACTATTGTAATTCCTACAGCATTCAACTGATTTGGATGTACCCTCAAATTAAAACTGACAGTATGCAGTTAAAGCACATCTTGATAATTTCATTTCAAATTCTCCAGAAATGTAAGAATTGTGTCGATGTCCAAATATAAACTATATACAGTTGAAGTCAGAATTATTAGCCCTCCCTAAATTATTAGGCCCCGTTTATTTTTTTCCCCAATTTCTGTTTAACAGAGAAATTTTTTTCAACACATTTCTAAACATAATAGTTTTAATAACTCATTTCTAATAACTGATTTATTTTATCTTTGCCATGATGACAGTAAATAATATTTTACTAGATATTTTTCAAGACACTTCTATACAGCTTAAAGTGACATTTAAAGGCTTAACTAGGTTAATTAGGTTAACTAGGCAGGTTAGGGGAATTAGGCAAGTTATTGTATAACGATGGTTTGTTCTGTAGACTATCGAAAAAAAATATAGCCTTAAGGGGCTAATAATTTTGACCTTAAAATGGGTTTTAAAAAATTAAAAACTGCTTTTATTCTAGCAGAAATAAAACAAATAAGACTTTCTCCAGAAGAAAAAACATTATCAGACATACTGTAAAAATGTTCTTGCTCTGTTAAACATAATTTGGGAAATATTTAAAAAAGAAAAAAAAAATCAAAGGGGCCTAATAATTCTGACTTGAACTGCATATATATATATATATATATATATATATATATATATATATATATATATATATATATATATATATAGTTTTTTCCGATAGCTTAAGCACATTTTTTGTAACTATTGGCTATTTTGGCAAAACTCCACACATTAATAAGAAAACCCTTCACCAAATCTGCAAAACATTTTAGTTCTCTTGCAAAAGTTAATAAACCTTGCTAAACTCTTTAAACCTTCGTAAAAATTGTATTTTTGTATCAAACATTTAACACAAGCCATCACATTAATAAGCACACAATGCTCCAACTACACACTGATGGAATGAATAAAAACTCTGGCTTTTGCTTTGAAAACAGCTCCTCAACTGATTGTCTTTAAAAAGGAGTTTGCCACTAGAAGCTTTACAGTTGTTTTTGAATGCTTAACCCTAACCGAGATTCTTATAGCACAATTTATAAAATAATAATATATAATTCTTATAGCAAATCCACTCACTGAGTTTGCAAAATTAAAAGCACAAACACTGCTTTGCACTAAGTTTGCAATTTTGTAACACACACTTTTCAAAATTGTAGGTACAATCCACTGCACAGCACTCTTTTTGCAGAACTGTAAACACAACTCACTGCTTTACACTGAATTTCCAAATGATCAACACACTCATAACAAAACTATACACATGTATGGCTATTATTTACACTATTTTGCCAACTGTCTGGCACACTGTCACATGTGAAAACTGTTTTAGATAATTGGTTTACTTTGCAATCAGATATTTTCCAAGGTGCCTTGTACTAGAGGACATCGCATGTGATGTAGATGAAATTTTGTGGCCGGACCCAGAGACGATGTAGTCTGATTTTTTTTTTTCTCAGTAAAATTACTATTTTGTGTTTTGATTTGGAAAAACACTTGTGCTTGTTCTGATGTGTGTAAATAAACACCAGTACTTGAAGTTTGCATCCCTGAATGTTTACAGAACTATGAGAAAGGTATGACCTCAAACTGACATAGCCTAGCTTGTGCTCAGAGAAGGCAAAAGCCAGATGTTATTTTTTTTTTGTGTTTTAAACACAACAATTTAGGCCAAACTCAATCCAAACATAATCTTGCGCACACAGAGTGAGCAAAGCAGTGTTTGTGCTTTTAATTTTGCAAACTCAGTGAGTGGTTTTGCTATAAGAATTCATCGTTTTATAAATTGTTCTATAAGAATCTTGATTAGGGTTTAAGCATTCAGAAAAAACTGTAATATACAATATATATATATATATATATATATATATATATATATATATATATATATATATATATATATATATATATATATATATATATATATATATATATATATATATTACAGTTTTTTCTGAATGCTTAAACTCTAACCGAGATTCTCATAGCACAATTTATAAAACGATTATTTCTTATAGCAAATCTACTCACTGAGTTAGCAAAATTAAAAGCACAAACACTGCTTTGCACTAAGTTTGCAATTTTGTAACACACACTTTGCAAAATTGTAGGTACAATCCACTGCACAGCACTCTTTTTGTGGAACTGTAAACACAACTCACTGCTTTACACTGAATTTCCAAATGATCAACACACTCATAGCAAAGCTATACACATGTCTGGCTATTATTTACACTATTTTCTTGCACACTGTCACATGTGAAAACTGTTTTAGATAATTGGTTCACTTTGCAATCAGACATTTTCCCCGGTGCCTTGGACTAGAGGACATTGCATGTGATGTAGATGAAATTTTGTGGCCGGACCCAGAGAGACGACATGATGTAGTCTGATTTTTTTTATTTTTTCTCAGTGAAATTACTATTTTGTGTTTTGATTTGGAAAAACACTTGTGCTTGTTTTGATGTGTGTAAATAAACACCAGTACTTGAAGTTTGCATCCCTGTATGTTTACAGAACTATGAGAAAGGTATGACCTCAAACTGACATAGCCTAACTTGTGCTCAGAGAAGGCAAAGGCAGATGTTTTATATATATATATATATATTATTTGCCTTTCAAAAACAGCAATTTAGGCCCAATTTAGTGCACACACTGACTGAGACATGTCAGATATACTGTACAGTGAATCAAATATAAAGCCATAAAATTACACAAAAAAACTAAACAAACAAACAACAACAAAAATAAAATAACTTACAGTAACATACAGTGCAGACATCAAATAGAAACTCTGCAAGGGGTTAAATAAAACAATATTCTTGAAACAAATCATATAATTGTTTAGTCTTCTCACTCTTCATTATTTTTAAAGCTTCTACATACTGTTTGTGGCAAACTCCTTTTTAAAGACAGTCAGTTGAGGAGCTGTTTTCAAAGCAAAAGCCAGATGTAGTTTTTATTTATTCCATCAGTGTGTAGTTGGAGCATTGTGTGCTTATTAATGGGATGGCTTGTGTTAAATGTTTAATACAAAAATACCATTTTTACGAAGGTTTGAAGAATTTAGCAAGGTTTATTAACTTTTGCAACAGAACTAAAATGTTTAGCAGATTTGGGGAAGGGTTTTCTTATTTGTGTGTAGAGTTTTGCAAAAATAGCCAATAGTTACAAAAAATGTGCTTAAGCTATCGGAAAAAACTGTAATGTAATATAATTCTTTACAATTATTTTTATGTATTTTATAATAATTTTTATTTACTTATTTTATACTTATTTTTATTTATTTATTTTATATATATTATTTATATATTTATTTTGCAAGAAAGAAAATACAAACACTTTTTTGGAAAAAAAAAACACTTTTGTTTTGTCTTTGGCGCACACACTGGATACTCCATAGACAGAAAAAAAGTGTTTGTTTTGAGTTTCCATGGCCATGAATGTACATACAGTATACAGTACTTGCATCACTATGTGTGAGTCTGAAATGAGGCCTGTGCGTGGAGAGTTTCTATAGCAGTACTGCTGCTGTTTCTATAGAGCTGCTTTGTTGTGCTGCTGGAACCATGTTTTCCAGATAGGTTAGCTTTCCTCATAGGATCACCAGCGAGTCAGCTACAGTAGAAAAATAAAAACAGTCAAGTTTTGCCAACGTTGTGTGTGTGTGTGTGTGTGTGTGTGTGTGTGTGTGTGTGTGTGTGTGTGTGTGTGTGTGTGTGTGTGTGTGTGTGTGTGTGTGTGTGTGTGTGTGTGTGTGTGTGTGTGTGTGTGTGTGTGCAAGCAAGACAGCTGTTGCTTGCAGTGTTGTTACACTTTGAGTGTTAATCAATAATGCAGAGCATAGTTTTGCCTTACACTTCTACACACACACAAAGCATAGACAACCTTTCAATTTTAGACTTTCCCAATCCCTGAGGGAGTACCTCATTCACACATCAGTGCCCTAGTTTTGATGAGACTTAATGCATATTCAGCAGAGGACACACATATTTTAATACAATAATAACTGCACCATCTTAAAAACAAACACTTTTCAAAGGTTTAGGGGTGTGTATGAATATTTGCTTAATGTTCACCAGGGATAACCTGAACATTACTACAAATTGAAATAACCAGTTTCGTTAAATACATTTTAAAATGTCTTTGTTCTTTTTATGCAATGCTGAGTAATGAACAGTAAGGAATAATAGGGGATGGGGCATTGAATTATAATGTACTGCCAGAAGTGGTAAGCATCATTTTCTATTTATTAAATGCACCGGAGTCAATTCTTTTGCTTAAAACAAAGCTATCAAACATTGTTCAGATGTTGTATTTCAAGACATCTTGTCAGGTTCCTGTTTGAAGAACTAGTGTCTTATGCATCTAATTTTTGCAATTTTATATGCAATATCAATTGGCGTATAGTAATTTAGACCTGTATTATGGTCAAGATCTTCCTTAAACTACTTTAAGAATTTCCTGGATAAAAAAAATGCACAACTCAGTGGATCATCAGCCAGTTAGAATCCAGCATTCAACAGCCCTGTGGAATAGTAGATATTGCTGCTCTGTTAAAATAACATAATCCTGATTACTAAAATAGAATTTAACCATCGTGAAGGTGGTATCTATCCTCTACACATAATTAAATTTCAAGTCTTTTTGTCTAAAAGTAGGCCTTTTGCTTTTCTGTGGCCTGAAAAAAGTTCTGAAGGATGGACTTTGTTCAGAATGTTCAGAACTACAAAGTATGTTGTACGTCACAAGCATAATGCAAAGTAAGTCCTGCGGTGTAAATTCATTCTGCCCTCATCATTAATCCTATTTTGTTTTATGCTTGCTCAGCCTACGTGTGCTTTTGTCGTATCATGCTTGAACTAAATCCCCTCAAAGCATGGATGACACCTGCGATGCTCATAAAAAATTAATCCATGTCGTGAATCCCATGTGCTTTGGACATGACTGCACAATATTTGTATTAGAAGTTTGAGAAATCTTACATCAGCGAGCAACACTTTACTTAAACACTTTTGGGTATTTACAGATTTATTTATTTATTTATTTATTTATTTTTTTATTTTTTTTTGGGGGGGGGGGGGTACATTAAAAATTAAAAAATATATAAAATATTTCAAAGCAGCAACTGTTATATAACTATTTTCTCATTCACTCATTCAGTTGTAATTTTCATCAGCAGCAATAGGTCAATATCAGAATAGGCTAACGAATGGGTTTTACTTGTTCATGAAAGTGCAAAGGCATTGTTGGAACTATTTTCCCCTCTGTTTGAAATGATACAATACCTGTGACCAGAAAAGAAAAAAAAAACTTCAGTGTGAATAATGTAATGTTAATGTAGCTTGTTTTAGCAAATTGGTGTAATTTAAGTATTTAAATGAATTTGTACAAATTCCTAATCTTGTATATATGTTTTCACACAATCTGATAAAAAAGATGTGGCATTGGTAAATTGGGTCAAAGAAAATTGGCTGTATTTCAGTATTTTCCAGTGCTGGGTTGCGACTGGAAGGGCATCTGCTGCACAAAAACATACAGTATGCCCAGTGTAATTGGTGGTTCATTCTACGGTGGCAACCCCTGATAAATCAGGGACTAAGCTTAAGGATGAGTGAACTTCAACTAGCTTTTGTGAAAATGTAAAATACAAAATAATAATAATCTTTCTTGTATAGGCCTACTTTTTGAAATGTGTAAAGGAATAAAGGATCATACTATATTTAAATATATATTTGAAATTTTTAAAACATTTTTGCTCACAAATTGGTGAAATCAAAGTATGGATGTTTGTTAAAAAGCTTCTCTGTGTATGTATGTATGTATGTATGTATGTATGTATGTACAGTTCAAGTCACAAATATTAGCCCCCCTGAATTATTAGCCCCCCTGTTTAATTTTTCCCCTAATTTCTGTTTAACGGAGAGAAGATTTTTTTTCAACACATTTCTAAACATAATAGTTTTAATAACTCATTTCTAATAACTGATTTATTTTATCTTTGTCATGATGACAGTAAATAATATTTGACTAGATATTTTTCAAGACACTTCTAAAAAGACATTTAAACTTAACTAGGTTAATTAGGTTAACTAGGCAGGTTAAGGTAATTAGGCAAGTTATTGTATAACGATGGTTTCTGTAGTCTATCGAAAAAATATATAGCTTAAAGGGGCTAATAATATTGACCTTAAAATGGTTTTTAAAAAATTAAAAACTGCTTTTATTCTAGCCAAAATAATGTCATCAAATATTTCTTTTAAATATGCCTGATAATATTTGATATATACAGTAGTATTTCTCATGATTATAAAAGTTCCATAAAACCAAACAATTTATGAAGTGCATAATTTAAAATTAGAAAAAGCTATAACAGGCCAAAGACACTTTTGGTTTCTGAATGTCAGCCATATATTTTTAATAAGTAGCTAAAAAGAGCTTTTTTTTGCATGTCTTTACAAGCATCTCCTCCAGCCATGACATACCACTGATGATCTATGCAGCTTCCTTTATTAATTGCTTTTGCATATCTTTTTGAGCTGGCATACCTGGAGTCAAATTGATAAAATAAAACATTTATTATGTTATTTATTTCTCAGTGATGGGTTGCAGCTGGAAGGGCATCCACTGCATAAAACATATGCAGGATAAGTTGGCGGTTTCGCTGTGGTGACCCCAGATCAATAAGGGGACTAAGCTGAAAAGAAAATGAATGAATGAATTCTATGTTATTTTTCAGGATAGTAAGGCATGTATTCCATTATAGCCAATAGACTAAATAATTTGCGGATATATTGCAATGGTGGTTGATAAACATTTTAACAGTTCCAGTATCTCGATCTAAATTATGACAGACAGATGTGCATGAAGAAATACTGTAGCTTTGTATTGTTTTAAAATGATAATTCGTAATAATTAGATATACTCCTGTGTAAAAACGCATTCAATTTAATAGTCAACAAGTCAAAACATGCCATGCACTTGTTTGGTACAGGTGGTGCTTGGTAACTCGATTCACAGTAGGGGGAAAAAATAGTCCGCTCTACTCAATGATAAAAGCAGGTCTGTCTAAATACGTCTCTGGTGGTTACCAATACAAAAACGGTTTCTGGGTAATTGTCGTTGCTGTAACCATAGGCAACATATTAAAACACATCTAATCCAATCAAAAGCAGAGGCGAAATGAGAGCCCTTGTCCCTCAGCCAATCAAAAGCGGACAAAGAATGATTGACGTCTCGTTCATCCACTTGTGTTTGAATTCGAAGGCTGACGTTATTTAAAACCGAAAAGCGTTCGTTGCGCTTTGCGCAGAACTTTGTCGGCTCGGCAAGCGGTGGAGGAGAGTTCAGTTTACTACATTTGCTTTTTTTAATACGCGAGAGCTTTTATTCATCATGAGGGAAATTGTTCACCTGCAGGCTGGTCAGTGCGGAAACCAAATCGGTGCCAAAGTGAGTAACGTTAAACTTTACAATGTTTGCTAACGTTAAAAAAGGCTAGCGTTAGTCGCAAGCAGCAGCAATAAGTTTTCTATGAAATATAACTTTAACGTACTCGACTAACAACATGTAAGTGTGCTTTTTTTGTTGGAAAATAACAGGATGGTATAAGTTATTTGCGATCTGACCATCGCTGTACTTTGGTTAAAAACCTGTTTGTAGTTTTATGAGTTGCCATGGCAGCTGAGCAAAAGAATCCGTTATTTAACGTAACGTATTTCAGGGGGATTTGCGCTATCACAGTTAAAATTGGCTTTAACTAAACGTAAATGCCCTTTTCTCCTTTTTCTCCTCTGTGTGATCAGTTTTGGGAGGTGATTAGTGATGAGCACGGAATTGACCCGACGGGAACTTACCACGGAGACAGTGATCTGCAGTTGGAGCGGATTAACGTCTACTACAACGAAGCCACTGGTCAGTTTGCATTTGCAGTTTAGTTAAACTTAACAAATAGCATCGTAAAGGTCTTGCATAAATGTGAAAATGTGTGCTTTCCAATGACAGGTGGGAAGTATGTGCCACGCGCAGTTCTTGTCGACCTGGAGCCTGGAACCATGGATTCAGTGAGATCTGGACCGTTTGGACAGGTGTTCCGACCTGATAACTTTGTCTTTGGTAAGCAGTTGTGGTTGAAGTACACAAGCACTTTAGTAAAAATAGATCCTAATAAAACATTACTCTAAAGTACTGTCCTTATCAATTTTAAAGTTAGAATAAGATTAGTTCATCCAAAAATTTTAATTCTGTAAGTTTTGACTCTCCCTTCACTTCTTTCAATCATGTTTGTTTCCTCTGTTGAACACAAAATATATTTTGAACATCAGAAAATCTGTAACCACTGACTTCCATAGCGTTTGTTTTTCCTACTATGGATTTCATATGTCTTAAAATATTATATTGTGTTAAACAAAAGAAACTGAAAGGTTTATATTCACTTTAAAAAGGTTTTTAAATCATCGCATAAGTATTGACCTGTAGAACGCTATTATTGATGACCCAATCTTGTTTTTACATGGCTGATTCAGTATTATTTTTATTATTACTATTATTTTTTATTAACTTTTAAAGCTAGAAAAAAAAGATTCTACATGGATTTGCTTGGGCAGGTATTGATTTAATTTACATGAAGTGAATACATGAATACCTGAGATTATGCTACAGTAAAAAAAAAAAACACCTGTACAAAACAAAAACTGAATAAAACTGCAAATCCACTCTTTTTCCAATAGGTGGAGCTTGTAGAACAGCAGGAATAGCAGAGTTTACTTTGTGCATCTCTAAATTCTGTTCAGCAAAGATCAAATGCAGTTCAATTCATAAATGAATCATCCAGTGTGACGTGATTTAACAGGTTAAAGTGTTTGCTTGTACACTTTGTGTACATTGTGTTTGGGATTTCTCTGTTTCAAAATACGGATAGACGTTGTTTTATGAAATGTATGAGATAAAATTGTGATAATGTGCTTTGTAATGAAGTACAGGTAATGAACTTAAATAGTGTTGTTGCATAAACATTTTTCTGTGGGCTTTTATTAAAAGATTTTATAGGTAAAATATGGTCGGTTGTTAAAAAAAAAAAAAAAAACTAAGCTCTGCAATGTAAATTACACACCCATAAGTGTTTTTTTTTTTTTACATAAAATGTAAGCTTTAAGTAATTACATTACTGTGGAATGTGAGTATGTACAGATTATATTGAATAAAACAGCCAATAATGTTAGTTATGTTTACCACAAACCTGGTTTTACTTAATTTCCATGGAAGTAACATTACCAAATTATCCTTTGGTGTTTTTCATGCCTTTCAATGAATTTTAAATTCTTTTGTTTAGGTTTTGAACAAATGAGCCTTGTGTAATCTTGATTTCTTCCAACATAGGTCAGAGTGGTGCTGGAAACAACTGGGCCAAGGGTCACTACACCGAAGGTGCTGAACTTGTAGACTCCGTTCTCGATGTGGTCCGTAAGGAGGCTGAAAGCTGTGACTGCCTGCAGGGCTTCCAGCTCACACACTCCCTTGGAGGAGGCACAGGGTCAGGCATGGGCACTCTCCTCATCAGCAAAATCCGTGAGGAGTACCCAGACCGCATCATGAACACCTTCAGCGTTGTGCCCTCACCAAAAGTCTCGGACACTGTTGTAGAGCCTTACAACGCCACACTGTCCGTCCATCAGCTGGTGGAGAACACTGATGAAACATACTGCATCGACAATGAGGCGCTGTATGACATTTGCTTCCGTACTCTCAAGCTCACTACACCCACCTATGGTGATCTTAACCACCTCGTGTCTGCCACCATGAGTGGGGTCACCACCTGCCTTCGCTTTCCCGGCCAGCTCAACGCTGACCTGCGCAAACTAGCCGTCAATATGGTGCCTTTCCCCCGTCTGCATTTCTTCATGCCAGGCTTTGCCCCCCTCACCAGCCGAGGGAGTCAGCAGTACCGGGCTCTTACAGTGCCAGAGCTCACTCAACAGATGTTTGATGCCAAGAACATGATGGCAGCTTGTGACCCACGCCACGGCCGTTACCTCACCGTCGCTGCTGTTTTCCGAGGCCGCATGTCCATGAAGGAAGTGGATGAGCAGATGCTGAATGTCCAGAACAAAAACAGCAGCTATTTCGTGGAGTGGATCCCCAACAACGTCAAGACTGCTGTGTGCGACATCCCACCTCGTGGGCTCAAAATGGCAGCCACTTTCATCGGCAACAGCACTGCCATACAAGAGCTTTTCAAGCGCATCTCTGAGCAGTTCACCGCTATGTTTAGGCGCAAGGCCTTCCTGCATTGGTACACAGGCGAAGGGATGGATGAGATGGAGTTCACTGAGGCTGAGAGCAACATGAATGACCTGGTGTCCGAGTACCAGCAGTACCAAGATGCCACTGCGGAAGAAGAGGGAGAGTTTGAGGAAGAAGGAGAGGAGGAGCTTGCCTAAAGAGTAGAGCACTCAAAAGTTCTGACTCAATGTTCTGTTCAGTTTATTTGTTTGTCATTTTGTTCCAATCGCTTTTTCTCTACCAAAGCAGTTTCACAAGCAGCTAAAATCGGTTCCTGTACACAAATTTCCAATAAAAATCTATTCTTGATGGCTATTTGAGGTGTCTTGTCTGTCTTCTGACATTTTTCATTGCTGATGATTTAAGTCTTCAGGTTTGACAATGTTCTCAACATTCTCAAAACAAGATCTTTCATTAGATATTTTTATTTATTTAATGGACCAATACATCCTTTTTGAGTTGTTGTTATTATTTTTGACATAGTTTTAATGTATCGGGATCATGGTGAGGTCAGTTCAGCTTCTCTCAATCCTCAAAGCTCTGCGCTGGTTGTGGAAATGTTAAACTTGCCCAAAACAACTGAATATGATTGGCAATGAAAATTCAGAAATTTCATTGAAATGGCATACTAAGACCTTTTTTTTCCCAAAGGGGATAAGAATGCAGTAAGTCATTTCCATACTGTAGTGTTTGCGAGCAGAGTTATTCAGACCAATCTGATTTAGGTCAAATTTGAAAAGAAATTGAAACCGATACTGGGTGGTGTGGTGGTGCAGTGGGTAGTGCTGTCGCCTCACAGCAAGAAAGTCGCTGGTTCGAGCCTCGGCTGGGTCTGTTGGCGTTTATGGAGTTTGCATGTTCTCCCTGCGTTCGTGTGGGTTTTCTCCGGGTGCTCCTGTTTCCCCCACATGTCCAAAGACATGTGCTGTAGGTGAATTGGGTAAGCTAAAATTGTCCGTAGTGTATGTGTGTGAATGAGAGTGTATGGGTGTTTCTCAATGATGGGTTTTAGCTGGAAGGACATGTGCTGGATAAGTTGGGCGGTTCATTCTGCTGTGGCCCAAAGCAGCTGAATATGATTGGCAATGAAAATTCAGAATTGTTCAACTACTAAGAACCACAGAAAATTGAATAAAGAAAAAAAGTAAATGCATCTTAATTTAATAGTCTTTTAGATGTTGATTTGAAAACAAAACTAAAATACTGTGGGGAAAAAAGTACTTTTTTTTTTCCTCGGGGGATAAGAATGCAGTTAGATATTTTCATGCTGTTTGTTTGGCAGCAGAATTATTCGCACCAATCTGTTTTGGTCAAATTTGAAAATAAATTTAACTTAATCTGAAATATCCCTTGAGAAAACCAGCTGGCAACTTTGCATTGATTAGTGACCCTTTGCAGTTGTAAACTGGATGAAAAGTAGTTCACGTTATCTCTTTGCAGATCATTTAATGAAACAAGACCTTCATCTAGTGTTAGTCTATGGTTCAAACGACTTTAGAACCATCAGTGACAGAACAGAAATCAGTGCTATTGGGTGTGTTGATGTTTTTTTAATCCTGAACTGGCCTAGCCACCAAAATCATGTTATATTTTTGCCAATTTCCTGTTCTTGCCAGCAGATGGCAATGGAAAGTCACGGAAAAGGTTTTCTTCCATATGATTTGAGCGTCAAAGAGAAGACTTGAAATATGGCCTGATTACTTCACAGAAAACGTCCAGAAAGTGTTAACAATCAAACCTTTATCTATGCTGAAATGTTTACTTTAAAAACGGGAAAGGTACGTGAGTCACATTTACACCGAAAACACATCGTTTGAAACGCCTGCCAATCTATATAGAATCTTTCCCACAACTCAATCGCACCCACACCTCAGATGAGCTTTACTGAGCTTTGCTTAAATATCATATAAAATGTTGTCATCATCTAGACCGGCCTACTTATTAACTTGAAGCTCTTTCAA
The DNA here is from genome assembly GCA_903798195.1 of Danio kyathit. NCBI lineage: Eukaryota > Metazoa > Chordata > Actinopteri > Cypriniformes > Danionidae > Danio > Danio kyathit. Next base: position 39,886,720 of record LR812523.1, on the reverse strand, counting down.
TGCAACGCGGATTACATTAATTAACGTGACACAACAATCTGGCCCAATTTCATGGAACATTGAAGGAATGAAACTGCGGGTTGAATTGCTTTCAGTCCACAGCAGAGCAGAGGAAGGAACATTAATTGAGTCAACTAACTGTGTTGTGAGTTCAAGATCACAGAGAAGGGCTTCATTTATTGAGTAATGGTGTCTGAAGTTTGCAGATTCTGTAGAAGCTTACAGTGACCGCAGACATTGCCATTTTTAAAATCAACTTCCTGTAGATTAAAAGTGGATCATTGTAAAATTTCATACATCTAATGTGTACAGGCGATGTGATAAGTGGTGTTATGTCTTTAAAGATATTTTATGTGATGACATTGTACAGGGTGGGCCATTTATATGGATACACCTTAATAAAATGGGAATGGTTCCCTGAATACAGTTTCCTGAAAAGTGGATTGGTCGTCGTGAGCCAGTTGAATGGCCCCCTAAGGCCTCCCGATCTGACCCCCTTAGACTTTTATCTTTGGGGTCATCTGAAGGCAATTGTCTATGTAATTTATTAAGGTGTATCCATATAAATGGCCCACCCTGTATATTTAGCAAACTGGTGATTAGATACTTTAAAAACACATTTACGGTATATCAGGTTAATTTTAGTTCATTTATAAATGTAATATTATTTAGATTAATTGAAATCCAACAGCAAAAATCAAATAACCTATAAAAACAAACATTTGTCATTTTCATTCATTCATTACCTTTGGCTTAGTCCCTTTATTCATCAGGGGTCGCCACAGTGGAATGAACCGCCAACTTATCCAGCATATGTTTTACGCAGCGGATGCCCTTCCAGCTGCAACCCAGTACTGGGAAACACCCATACACACCAGGCCCCAAGCCAGCGTATTTGAGGGGTTGGTTCTTTTCTTTCTCAAAAAGTGGACCTTTTTGCAGTTATTTGCATCATTTTCTATTCAATGATATGAGGTTTAAATGCTGCAGTTTAGTGATATTTTAAGCATTAATCTTTGCTGGATTAGCTTGTCAAATGTTGTCCACACCTTTTAATGTACCAAAAATATTTCCTACAATTTTGTCAAAATGCTCACCATACTAATTTACTACAAGGTATGTTTACAAATGTACATACTGTATAAACTGTAAGTTATTACAGTTTTATAAATAAGGTTATGAGATAAGCATTTAAAAAAAGAAAAGAAATATAAAAAAATGCTTCATTTTAATATACAACTTTATTATAATCCATCATTAAAAAAAACAATTAGCAATCTGTTAAAACTTGTTTTGAATTAAAAACTGTAACAGTCTATAGCAAAGTCCCTTTAAGTGTATTCTTTAGTCTTTGTCTATAGGCAAATAACAAACTGGACAGCTCATTCCCCATTTCTCAGTCAGAATTTGGCCCATTAAATAATAATAAACGAAAGCCTTCTTCTATCAGTTATTTTCACAATTTACGATGACATAGCAGTCAAAGATGGGACAAATGAGCTCACGTAGAGGCCAAATTCTGGACTTTGTCAGGGTGGGGTGGGTCTTACGAACCTCCCGAACCCCCCCTGGCTACGGGCCTGCACACTCTCATGCACACACATACACTATGGCCAATTTAGTTTATTCAATTCACCTATACTGCATGTCTTTGGACTGTGAGGAAACACCCGGAGCACCCGGAAGAAACCCACATGAACATGGGGAGGACATGCAAACTTCACACAGATCCACACAGATCTCAGCTATCCACTGAGCCACCGTCCCGCCTCCATCTTCATTAAGTTTACCTTTAAACTAAAACTAAAAAAAATATAACAAACTGTATACAGACATACAAATAAAAATGACATTTGTCACATGATGTTTAATTTTTGTAACTGAAAATATAAAAACTAATTCAAACCTATTAATAAAACCAACAATAATTGTAATGATACTAAACATCACAGGTTTTTATTGATATTTAATTTTGCATGATAATGTTTCCTATTTTATTATTTAGATCACTTTTACTGGAATTTAAATTTCAAAATGGATATCCAATTTTTATTCCACACATTATAATGTTGTGATTCCTAAAATTGTAAGATAATCCTATATGGTTTTGGTATTTACTTTTATAGTTCTACAACTAGACAAAATTTTTATTATTTTTGTATTTTTATATCCACCATTTATCAATTATTAGCCTTAAAAAAAAATAACTGCAGCTGTTAATTAATTATTAGCAAATATTTAAAAAAAAATATCTCACTGAAAACTGGACAACCATAAGTACTAGGGATGCTCCGATCAGGATTTTTGCAGCCGATACAGAGTGGTGATCAGCCAATACATACAGAATCTGATGCTTCAAGCTTTGTAATGCATAAAACGCATTATCCCTTTAAGTATAATACTTAAGTGGACATCTCCTCCTACTCAAGATGATAAATTAAGGATGCTGCATGTAATCCCTTAAACATGTCTTTTATAACCATTGTAAGTAAGTATTTATTATAAGCATATTATAAGTAATTATAAGACTAGCAATGCAATTTGGAAACATTGCAAATGATGGAAGAAAAATTCAACATGTCTCAATCAAGAAAGCCACATATTTGATGCATAAGAAGTTAAAATGGAAACCCATAAATCCATTACTTCTTTATTAAAAAAGAAGTAGGTCTATAAAGTACTGTTTATTGTAGTAAATAAATTACATTCATTCATTCATTCATTTTCTTGTCGGCTTTGTCCCTTGCGGGGTCGCCACAGTGGAATGAACCGCCAACTTATCCAGCACGATTTTACGCAGCGGATGCCCTTCCAGCCGCAACCCATCTCTGGGAACTTCCACACACACATTCACACTCATACACTAAGGACAATTTAGCTTACCCAATTTACCTGTACTGCATGTCTTTGGACTGTGGGGGAAACCGGAGCACCCGGAGGAAACCCACGCGAACGCAGGGAGAACATGCAAACTCCACACAGAAACGCCAACTGACCCAGCCCAGCCGAGGTTCGAACCTGCGACCCAGTGACGTTCTTGCTGTGAGGCAACAGCACTACCTACTGCGCCACTGCGTTGCCCTAAATAAATTACAAGAAGTTATTATTAAGTATAAAAATAAATAATTGTAAAGTTTTTTTAAAAATGTATCTAATATTTTCAGCCAGGTTTTGGTGAACCTGCAATATTGTCAAAAACACAGAACCTACAGTTCTTATATGTAAATAGGCCTAAACACATGCAAGGTAATTCAAATATTTTGCTCATCTCCAACTAACACAAACACTTGCGATCGGCTCATGAGATCGGCCAGATCAGCAAGTACCGATCGAGTCATTAAATATGATTATCAGCCGATACCGATCTCTGGCCAATCAATCAGAGCATCCCTAATAAGTACCAGGTATAGTACCCCTTTAATTTCTAGCAAAGGCTTAGTTCTATCTTGTAATCCATATCTTGGAAAAAAGATGTAATACAATAAAATATCCCACATCAAGAACCTACAGCAAATGGCAAGACCTTCATATCATAAAAAATCCTAAGAAATGGTTTGACAACAGATTGTATTCCTCAAACTGATACTGTGAGCACAAGCTCATGTAAGAGCCGTTAATGCGATCTTTTGTTGTCTCAGCTTTCACAACCTAATGCATGCATGTTATTCCTTTTAATTGGTTTTTGTGATTTTATACCTCATCCATATGGCACTAGAAAAAAGCTTCTGTCTGAGCAACATAAATCCTCTCTGTTTTAGCACTGCTATGTACACAATGTTGATGAAGCGCTCTAAACAGATGATGGATTGCTCTTTAACAGCCAAAGCAACTTCACTGTCACTGCCACTGAAAAAAAGAGATGAGGAAACAGAAAGAGAGAGAGAGAGAGAGATAGTATGTGCTGTGAGATGCAAAGTGTGGCGGCAGCAAGAGGTGTGAAACATAAATTAGGATGGTTTTAGGCTGCACAGATGGGCCTTTGCCACCCTGTATACTGCATACAAATGCTTAGAGCCTGAGGAGCACCTCTTCATAAGAACAGATTGAATGGGCCACCCGTATAAGCCAGTCCACAATGACAGTACATACGGACACAGACAGCTGACAGGATAGGTTTAATGAAAATGTGCTCTATAAATCCCCCCTTTTCCCCTACTGAAATTTCTTCTGGTCTTTTTGGCTTATGATGAGAGCCTTTTGAAAACCCAACCAAAAGCTATTAAGGCCATATGCGCTAAGTTTATCAAGTAAAATTGTTCTGGCAAAGAGTAAATATGTGTAATGACACTTAAAAGAAAGTTGATTAACTGCAAATTTTTGATAAAGATAAAGAAGTAAAATTAATTTAGATTTATAGTAGGGCTGCAAGATATTGGAAACATCTGAAATTGCGATATTTTATTTTTCTGCGATAAATATTGCGACATGTATACAGTTTCACTGGATGGTTTGAATAGCTCTATTTGACTTTTTTGGGGAGTCTAATAGTATTCAGGTATAAAAATTGAATAATCACAATGCAGAAAATGCTTTTCTTACTTAGCTTTGTCTCGTTTCTTGTCCAATTAAGTAAAAATTGTTGTAGATCAAGTAAAAATATTGTTTTGTTTTCGTTTTCAGAACAAATAAGTTCAATTCAATTCATCTTTATTTTTATAGCGCTTTTACAATGTAACTTGTGTCAAACATAGTTCTAGTAAATTGAAACACAGTTGAAGTTTTAGTTCAGTTCAGTGTGGTAAGTCTATATAAGTCTAAATTAAAGCTGCAAGCAATAAAAGGGACCGCACACCCGGTCTCACCTTATGACAGAGCACAATGGACAATAATGATTTAAGCTGATAAATATAAAAAACCTGACAATGTTAGCTATTTGTATCATTCATACTTCTGTCAGCAGGTGGCGCTATGATTTTGAATGCATATTTACATGTAGATGTCTTCAGTATAGTGCTATAATCAAACGTGTGGAATTTGGGGCAGACTGGACATAGTAAGCCTAAGTTATTACAGCTTGCTTTTCCATGGTGAAACACTGAGGTTTGTCGAAAACTCTAGATTTTTGCAATATATCATCGCTAGAGCTTTCAGATAACATCACCTAAATTTGGTGCTGATAAGATAAAATTTGTAGGAGGAGAGGAGGAGTTTGTTACACTGTAAAACATGTCTTTTTTTATTGCCAATAGGTGGCGCTATGACTAACTGAATATTGGCATGGGCATGTGTTCAGGTCAGGACTGTTATCAAATGTGTGGATTTTGAGGCAGATCGGACAATGCATGCCTGAGTTATAACAACTTTCTGTTTCGTGGCGAATCATCAAAGTTTGTGAGGCCACCACGGACACGCCCTTCGACAAAACTCTAGATCTTTGCAATTTAACATCGCCAATGTCTTTAGGTGACATACACAATTTTGATGTTGATCTGATAAAATCCCTAGGAGGAGTTCGTTGAAATACACAAATGCCAAAACAATTTTTTGAGTATGTTTAGACCACGGGTGACCTACCCTGTTCCTGGTGATGGACGTTCCTTTAGATTTCAGCTCCAACCCTGATCAAACACACCTGAACCAATTAATTAGAACCTGAGAAGCACTTGATAATTACAGGAAGTTGTGTTTGATATGGGCTGCAACTGAAAACTGCAGGAAGGTTGATCCCCAGGAATAGGGTTGAGCACCCCTGGTTTAGACCCTCAAAATGCGATTCATTCCAGAGAAGAAGAAAAAACGGAGCAATTCCAACTGTAGGTACTCGGTCCCTAATTAGGAGTTTTTCCTTAAAAGAAGCAAAACTATCTGCCAGTGGGGTAATTAAAATAAACCTATTTTAATTTTAAATGTAAATAAGCTTTAAAAAATGTAGATATTTGGACTATAAAAACTAAACACAAATACTAAGTAAGGTTTGTTTTATTGCATAAATAAATAAATACAATGAATCTTTGCTACACCTCCAAACATCATATGTTTTTATGCACAAACTCTCTTGAAATGCTCAGTCAAAGGCCTAAAACACATGTAAATGATACACTTTCACTTTATTATGGTTAAACTTAGCAGTGACTTTACAAGTCAGATGTATTCTGTGGCTCATGGTCAACTATAATTCAGACTCAACATTGCATATCTTGCAATGGGGCTATTGCTGATGCACAACGATATATTGTGCAGCCCTAATTCATAGTCATATATGTTAGTCTCTCTCTCTCTCTCTCTCTCTCTCTCTCTCTCTCTCTCTCTCTCTCTCTCTCTCTCTCTCCTCTCTCTCTCTCTCTCTCTCTCTGTCTCTCAATTCAATTCAAAAAGAGCATCGCCAAAGCATTACAGATTACATAAACAATGAATACAATTGTGTTCAGACAATGAGAATAAAAAGTGATAAAAACACAAGTAGAATTCTGATAAACACATATACAAATAAGAAAGAAAAAAGACTAATATGAGGATTAAAAGATAATGGAAAAGAAAAAAAATTGTGTTATAATACATAAAAATAAAGAACAATACAAAACTGCATAATCATTCAGACTGTGTATAATTACATTTTTAATTTGTCCACAGTTTTGGTAGTCTGGAAGTCCAACTTCTGAAAATGGTGTTAAAGTTTTTGATAATGCTATGCATAATGTTAACACTAATGCACCTATCATCTATGTAATTGGGATTTTGATTAGGTGAAAACAATGACATCATTCACGTGCACATGTGTATTGTGTGTTCAGTCTAGGCATGCACCAGTACATGACCATAACCAAAACAAAGGTGGAACACAGGACCATCTGTGCACAGGTGCGTAGTGTGTGTTTATGCGTTTTTATGTAATATTGTTAACTACTGGCATTCATAATGAAACATGTTTAGTAACTTTGACAATGTTTTGACAATGATTTTAAGTACATAGTGCTCATGTAAATGTACTGTGTTTTTGCCCTGTTGCCTTTGGACCGTTTATTGTTTAAAGTACAACTGAAATCAAAACTAACCATATGATTTTGTTAGGTGACGTTGGAAGATTTGTGGTGAACAATTCATCTGTGCATGTCATTAATAAAAAATATGGTTTTCCCTTGTAATCTATAATTGAAATCTGAAAATACACTTCCTGTTTTTTTCATATAAATGATCAGATTAAGATGTTTGAAGTATTGGGTGTGGTTAACATAATTAACCACACCCCTCCAACTGTCAGTTTTGACAACAAATAGAAATCGTGACGAGGTGGAGTCTGTTAGGTTGTAATAACTCTTCTAAAACCCATTTCCAGATCTTTCTTAATGAAATGCCTACTTTACTACATCCAATCAGCATGCAGTAGAAAAAACAAGCCATGCCCACTGTTTTGTCATTTAATATTCTGTTTATTGCATCACAATACAAAAAAAAAAAAGGTTGCAGCTTCCGGTTCATGTGGACTTTAATGGTTGTTTGCTGCCTGCCTCGACCCTTTGCATTTTACCTGGAATCAGCTTTGTTGTATTACCCTTGCCATTATTGTTTGCTCCTGATTTGACCCCTGCCTGTCTGACCATCCTGCATAAAGCTGCATTTGTAACTCAGCCTTCATTGAATGCCCTCATACAAGTTGGGATCGCCAGTGTCGTTTTCCTTGCTGGTGATCAACTACCACCACACTTCTGGGCTCACCTGTATTTCTGTCCCTCGGTTCAGCCTCTGTAAATCTCACTCCAGTTCATGTTCATGGCTCCTCATGCTCATGCTGATCCAATAGTCCTAAAGCCCACAGAGTTCACAGCTCACACTGACAATATGATCGGTCCAGTTCTCCCCCAAAACAGCAAGCGTTAGTCCAATCCTCAAGGTGATTGTCTTCCAGCACACAAAATGTATGACGGCAATTCACAAATGCACTAGATGGCCACTTTCAGTCATCTCATTCGCAAGATGGCTGCAACAAGTACACCAGCTCACCTGATGGTCACTGCCAGTCTGCCACCAGCTCCCAAGATGGGTTCCTGTCCTGGTTCTGTTTCTGTCATTGTCTTTGTTCCCGCATTTCACAAATTGCCATCTCTGAAGCTGCCAGAGCCTCTGTCGCTGCCAAAAGCCAATTGATGGCACCGCCTAAACTCTAAAGTGGACACCTCCACCGCCAGAGCTACAGCTGCAAGAGCCATCAATGCCGCTGGCTGATCCACCAACCCAGACTCTCTACAGCTCCGTGCTCCAGACTCTCAACAGCTCTACACTCCAGACCCTCCACAGCTCCACACTCCAAACTTTCCAGACCTCCATGCTCCAGACTCCACAGCTCCACGCTCCAAACCCTCCACAGCTCCATGCTCCAGACTCTCCACAGTTCCATGCTCCAGACCCCTTCACAGCTCCATGCTCCAGACTCTCCACAACTCCACGCACCAGACTATCCACAGCTTCCATGCTCCAAGCTTACATCCACTGCATGTACCTGGCCCTCCTTCCCTCCTCCTCTTCCGTCTCTGCCCTGCGTCCTTCCTGTATTGTATGTGGGAGTGGGAGTTTCTGGAAGCTGGGGGTACTTGTTTTTTGCCATCAGTGTTGCCCTTGCTGGAGATCACTTCCTGTATCCTGCCAAACTACAAACAACCATTTTGCCTGCCTGTTATTTGGATTAAGTTTTTGGGTGTGCCTCTGTTGCTGTCTATGCTGGTTTTCTACCTCTGCCTGTCTGACCGTTCTACACATCTACACTGGATGGGAGACCACATGGGAAAACTATGTTGCTGTTGGAAGTGGTGTTTGTGAGACCAGCAGGAGGCACTCAACCTGTGGTCTGTGTGAGTTCTAATGCCCAGTATATTGAAGGGGACACTACAATCTCAGTGAGCGCCATCTTTCAGATGTGACGTTAAACCAAGCTCCTGACTCTCTGTGGTCATTAAAAATCCCATGGCAATTCTCGTAAAGAGTAGGGGGGTGTAACCCCAGTGTCCTGGCCAAATTCCCTCCATTAGCCATTACTGATCATGGCCTCCCAATCTTCCCCATCCCCGAATTAGCTCTATCACTGTCTCTTTACTCCACCAATAGCTGGTGTGTGCTAAGCGCACTGGCGCCATTGTCCTGTGGCTGCCGTTGCGTCATCCAAGTGGATGCTGCACACTGGTGATGGTGTGGAGAGAACCACCTAATGATATTGAAGCGCTTTGGGTGTATGGCCATACACAATAAATGCGCTATATAAATACACACATTACATTACACATCGTACCTTTGTTACACACACAAAAATACAACCAAAAGCATGTTGAGATGAGAAAGTCATATGATGAACCAATGCTAAAACACTTTTCCAACAAGCAGAGAAATATACTTATAAATAACATAGAAGGTGCTCTTTGTCATTCACACAACTTCTAAACACCATCATACTAAAATAATGCAATAAACATTATTTATCCACATTAGATGTAACGTACAACTGTCATGTAAATCACAGATGAGGAAAAGAATAAAAAATAGTAATGTTAGCAAAAACAAAAAGCATAAAAGTTAAGTGTTGTGCAGGGAATTCTGGAAGTCAATTTATGCTTATTCACATATATGAAGTGAAGTGAGTATTGTCAAGAATGGTTACCCATACTCAGAATTAGTCCTCTGCTTTTGAGCTATCCGAGTACACACACACACACTCAAGTGAGAAGTGAGAGCACACACACAGTGAGCATACACCTGGAGCAGTAGACAGCTTCCACCTTCCAGCACCCAGGGAGCCATTAGGGGGTTGGTCAGCAGGCAGGTGTGTTTGATTAGGGTTGGAGCAAAAGTCTGCAGGGACACCGGCCCTCCAGGATCAAGTTTGCCTATCCCTGGGTTAGGTGCACCTAATGAAGCTATTGAAGCCAAGAGTGGGGTTTCATTCACTCCTCCATCTTTAATTCCTGCTGGGACTGGAAATCGAACCTGCAATCTTTAATAACAAACTCAACTCCCTAACCATTAGGCCACAACTGCCCCCAATAATAAGGAAACTATTAACCAAGTTACAGGTTTTTACTGTATCATTTGTTCTGATATTTACCATTATCATCGCAATTTCAAACAGTGTGCAGTGAACAGTAATATTGTGAAAAATTATTATAATCAATTTTTTCCCCAGTATATTTTAAAGTGTGATTTTTTCCTGTGATGGTATTTTCGACAGCTATTGCTACACATCCAAACATTAAGGCTTGGTTTTTCAAACTTTTTCAAAACTTTCAAATAAGACTTTGTCAAGCTAACATTGAAGTTTCTCCTGAAGAAATCAAACTTTGTTCAGTCACATGAATTTTTGTAAATTTCATTCGATTTTAAACCTACTTCCTCTCATTCAAATCTGCCGGGAGTAGCATTCATGTCAATTGCTTCCTCAGTTCCAATACAACTCGGTTCTGGAACTAATTCAGAACTCAGAAAGACATTCTAAATGCAGCTCTGAATGTCGCGCAACCCAGCGTTACAGGCCTCCAAATGCTCCCTAAACCAAGCTGCTTGGGAAAATATCACATTGCCCTACTTGCTTTGTTCCTGACAGTTCACTTTGACGGGAGAAGTTTGGCCAAGCGGCACTTCTCCCCATTTCCTCCCTCTCTCCAGCCGCTCTCCTCCTTCCCTCAGGCGCGTGTGTGTGCTTGTCAGCGCGCGTGTCTATGCGCGGAGCTGATGGCTTCCGTCGCGCAGGGTGCCACACACGCAAAAGGGGTCCTGTCACTCACTCAGAGCGGCCATATGTGTGCCTGCGTGAGCTCAATGCCAGCGGCAGAGGCTCCCGCCAGAAGACATTAGGGGAGCAGTGGGGCGTCATTACCCAGGCACCATGATTGATTAACCGTGAATCAGGAGCACCAGGGCCTCTCCAAAGCCCCGTGCGATGGGAGAGAGGGAGCCCCCTGCAGATGTGGGGGTTGTAATTGCATCAAGGCTTGGCAGGAGCAAAAGTAGGCAGGGGAGACAAACACAGATGAGTGCCCTCATTAGTGGGCGAATGAGATCAGTGTTTCTCCTGATGTGGCAGGGATCGTTTAAATATAGCAGTTTCGACAGATGAGCTGAAGCACAGCGAAAACATGAAATTAAATAAGCAAATTTCATGGAAAAATCATTATTTCATGTGTGTCTACATTTTGGTCCAGATTCATGAGATGTCGCAGTGAGCATCCGAGCCGATCTGAAACTACCGAAAGAATAAGGACATTTTCTCTCATTTTTTTGCTCTGATCCTTAGCGGTAGGGAAGCTGGGATGAGATGATGATCCCTTAATGGCCCCCTGCCCTTCCTCTCCCTCTCCGCCTCTCTCTCTTCTCCATGTCCCGGAGCCATGCGGCGCATTTGTGTGCTGTGGAGGGGTGACTAATGAAATCCAGCGAGAGGCAGCCAGCCCTGGGAATCCGACGCTAATGTTTTGTTTGGTATTAAGATGCGCAAAGGCAACTCAAACTCCCACTGACTTGGACGCGAAAACATTTGGAATGGGCTCATCAATCAAGCCCCTCCACGCTGGATCTGTCTAATCCTGGGGTGCGTCACGCGCCGCCGCGACACAGCGCACACACACACACATTAGATGTCATTCACACATGTATGAATTCAAAGTTGAAAAAGTGACTTACAAACTGACATTAGTGGAAAAGTCTTTCGGCGCTTGGATTTTCCCTCTGGAGTTTGTGCTCTCCTGAGACACTGAGGATTAGATTCAATTAAGATTTTTGTAAGGTCTTCATTTTAGGAGGCAATAGCATGTGGGTTTTCAGTAGGGTTGTATTATATGGAGTCTGTCTGTATGTGTGTAATTTTTTTAACCCAATCAGTACGTTGGAGAACTGTTTTTTTATTTATTTATTTTTTTTCAAGAGCAATGCAGATTATTAAATGAACCATCAATATAAAAATTAGATTTTGGGAAACACTTATTTGTCATATTTGGCTGAGAATTTTTGATTTTTGTGTACTCAAGGACAAACGTGCAATTGTACACTCGTTGACTGTTTTAAAGTCTAATTGACCCATACAGACAGGAAACTGCTTAATTTAATTGCTTTATTGGAATTAATGGTAACACTTTATTTTGATGGTCCATTTGAGTATTAGTAGACTGTCTGCTTAATATCTGTTAATACTGCTTCTTCAACAGACATTTAACTAACTATAAGAAACTTTGCAAGTACATGTCAACTTACACTAACCCTAACCCTAACCTAACAGTCTACTTATAATCTAATGATAATTAGTTGGCATCTAGATGCAATGTTTCTTTAATTAACAGACCATCAAAATAAAGTGTGACCGAATTAATTGAGCATTTCAGGTTTAAAGATTCTTTAAATAAGAAATGTTATCACTCCAGAGCAGACATGACCATAAACACATTATTCACATAATAGCTGGATCAAAGACAACAAGGGCGAACTTAAGAATTAAAACAAATAAATATAGACATAGGTTAAATTTTTGCTATACATTACAGTATGTCTTCTTTAATGTTTTGTTTTAAAGATTTAGAAAGCAGGGTATCAGCAGGGTCTTAAAAAGTCTTAAATTTCAAAAATTAAATTCTTCTTAAATTCACCCAAATATTGTGTTGTATGTCTTAAATAATTTTAACCAGGTATTAATTTTCCTCTGTCCAAGTAAAGCTACTCAATCAGGCCAACATCCATCCAGTCACCAACAATCCATCTTAATAAAATTAGGAAAGTAAACTAAAAACAACTACACAGTTCCTCATGATAATAACAAAGCAATCAATTTGGACCAAAAGCCAACAAATATATATATTTGATTATTTATGTAATTGCCTCCACAATAAATATACTTTATATATTAAATAATACTAATAATAATAATTTTATATATTTACAGTTGACGTCAGAATTATTCGCCCCCCTGTTTATTCTTTCCCCAATTTCTGTTTAATGGAGAGAAGATTTTTTCAACAACATTTCTAAACATAATAGTTTTAATAACTCATTTTTAATAATGGATTTATTTGATCTTTGCCATGATGACAATAAATAATATTTTACTAGATATTTTTCAAGATACTTCTACAGCTTAAAGTGGCATTGAAATGCTTAACTAGGTTAATTAGGTTAACAAGTTATTGTATAATGATGGTTTGTTCTGTAGACAGTTGGAAAAAAAGAATGAGCTTAAAGGGGCTGATAATTTTGTCCTTATAATGTTTTTTAAAAAAATGAAAAACAGCTTTCATTCTAGCTGAAATAAAACAAATAAGACTTTCTCCAGAGGAAAAAATATTATCAGACAAACTGTGCATTTTCTTGCTCTGTTAAACAGCTCCAAAATACTAATAAACTATTCTATGTTTTAATGCATTTTCACAATTTTCAAAACTAGGTTTTACCATTTGGCATCAATATATTTTTAATGATTTAAAATGTAATCAACTTGATTTTTAACACTTATTCTGTTATATTTAATTAGTATATATCAGAATAAGTATGTTGTTTTGTTTTTACATAAATTAGTTTATTACAATGGATATTAATGCAAGTTATTTCACCCATATTTTTCACAACTGTTAAAGTAGGCACTTGTATTTGATGTTTTTTTAATATAAAACCATCTTTGTAATTACAAAAGTCCACAAGGGTGCCTCCATTCTTCAATTCTCAATTATTGAGTTTCAACTAATATTGTTGTTGCCATAAATATTATCAATAATAAATGTAATATTTATTTATTTAAGTTTAAAAGTGACATGCAGCAGAAGAATTTGAAATGTTTTTTTGCATTTATTTATATTGTACTTTTACCTGTTTTTCATTTACTAGTCTCAAACCGTTTCAATATTTATCTAAACAATCTTCCTTCAAGGCAATATTCCTCCAAAGAATAAGAAGCCACACCATGATTAGATCTTTTAATCTATCAAATAAAGGAAAACTGTACAATATTTGTGTAAATCTTCCTGTGAAAAAATAATTCTGTATGTCATAAAAAATTATTCTGTTTTAAAAAAAGTAATTCAGTAAAAAGTAACATCTTTATTGTACATTCTGTCTATTTGTGCATGCATTAATGTTTGTGGAATTCCTGAAAGCAATCAGTCTTTCAGCAGTTAGTTGAGCGTGCTCTGGCTGGCGCTCTCTTCCCTTGAGCCTCCGTCAGCTGAGATTAGAGCTTGTGATGACAGAGTTTTAGGTAGACTGGAGCACACACTGTCACACCTCTCTGTGGTGGCCTTTAATCAGAAGAGTACACAGCACTAATGGCATACATTGATTGATTGATGAGTCCACGTTCTCTGGAGGCTTTCCCTCCTGATTGGGACTCACGGTACAGAACTGACTTTGTTTTTCACAATCTGTTCCACTTTCTTTCACAATGCGGAGTAACGAGGAGGATGTCATGATTACAGTGAAATTCACATTGCTGAAGTAAATCAGTAGTGGACGTCTTTGTTGGTGTCTGAATCTCAGCACAGGCCTGGAGCATAACTCTGTTTCTGTGTGGATTGTTGGTTTGTAGGTGGACGTCAATTATAGGCTACTAATAATATTCAAGTTCATTAGAAATTAATTAGGGGATAATTTTTAGAACTGCTACAGTACAGTTGTTTGTCTGTACAAGCATATTAATATTTGTTAAGCATTTTTTTTCAGTCTCTATGATTTATTATGCCCTGATAAACGTATTAGAAGAACAAAAGTAGATGCTTAATGGACCATGCTGTCTGATCGGACTTTGAGGTTGTATGATTTTAACCACCAGGAGGCAGCGGCAGGCAACCACTGGAGCAGGCTGTGATGTATTCAGCTTCGAGTGTAAATTAGCCAGTACTAAACACACCTGGAAAATGATCTGTTCTGGGTTGTTTCTCTTTAGCATGCCCATTTTATAGCTGGGGAAAATGGATATGTTTGTGTGCCAAGAATACTCAATTGCAAACAGCACACAAAAGCATACTGAGGCCTTCCAAATACTGAATGTTTTCTAATGCACTTTATTATGTATTTATTATATTATTATTTATCTGCCACAGAGAATTGTCTTTGGTAATATGTCGCTTTTCTCTGCAAACCGAATCGGTGTCAACTTTTAAAAATAATTTGCTTACCCGATTGTTATAATTACTAAATTCTGACATTCATGTGCACTTGATTCATAACTTGATTCATGTTAGGCTGAGAATAATGCTCATTTTCTATGGGAATTTGAGACGGCACTTAGAGGTTTTTACATCTGAACTCTATATATAAACTATGTATATATATATATATATATATATATATATATATATATATATATATATATATATATATATATATATATATATATATATATATATATATATATATATATATATATTTAAAAAGTTTATTATTTATTATTATTATTATATTTAAAAAGTGTAAAAAAATTATTGCATTTAAAAAAATTTAATTTATTCAAGTATCTCAACTGCATTTTCAGCATTTTTAGTTACACGAACTGACAGAAATCCTTCTAATGTGCTGATTTTGTGCTCAAAAAATATTTCTTATTATCAATATTGAAAACAATTGTATTACACACACCCACAGCTGTTTAATATTTTTATGGAAAGTTTTTTTTAGCCTTTGATGAATAGATTGATTAAAAAGTTTATATAAATGAACTTGGTAAAGCTGTTGAATTTACAAATGTACACTTTTTTGCAGCCGACACAATTATTTACACTATGTCTTCATCTATAAAAGTGGCAATAGACTCTTTACAAAATGCTTTTAATTCATTCCAAATGTCTCTCGATTGTTTAAAATTACTATTGAATGCAAGAAAAAGCTAAATACAACTTTACACGATCCAGATTATCAATACACTGTTTTAAAATTAAAACTTTAAATGGCATACAGATTGAAAAAGTTACATCTTATAATTATTTAGAAGTCTGGCTTGATGATAAGTTGACTTATAGTTTTCATATTTGATAGCCTTTAAAAAAAACTCAGACCATGTTGAGTTTTTATTTTCGTTTACAAAAATAACAATGATAATAATTCCTTACATTTTTATATAGCGCTTTTCTGGACACTCAAAGCGTTTTACACATTGGGGGAATCTCCTCATCCACCACAAGTGTGCAGCATCCACCTGGATGATGTGACGACAGACATATTGTGCCAGACCGCACACCCCACACCAGCTGATTGGTGGAGAGGAGACAGAGTGATGAATCCAATTATGATATGGGGATGGTTAGGAGGCCATGATGAACAAACTGGCCAGTGGGCAAGTTTGGCCAGGATGCCGGGGTTAACCCCTACTCTTTTTTGAAGGACATCCTGGGATTTTTCACAACCACAAAGAGTCGAGACTTCAGTTTAACGTCTCATCCGAAAAACGGCGCTCACTTAGCAGTATAGAGTCCCCTTCACTATACTTGAGCGTTAGGACCCACACAGAGCGCAGCTTGAACGCCCCCTGCTGGCCTCACTAACACCACTTCCGGCAGCAACCTAACTTTCCCATGTGGTCTCCCATCCAGGTACTGACCAGGCGCACCCCCGCTTAGCTTCTGTGGGCGACCATGTTTCTCCTTCGCAGCTCGAAAACATTTAGTTGAGAGTATACTTCTATCAGTATTGGATGCACGCACCTCCAAATGTTTTTTTTTTTTAAATGTATGTTGTTTATCATAGTGCCTTAAGATTTGTCCCTGGTTCAAGTGCACGCACCCATCACTGTAATTTATATAAAATGACAGAATTGACATCATTACAGTCAAGGAGAAAACAACATATCTTAGTTTTAATTTTTAAAGCTTTAGTTGGTAAATTACCACAGTATATATTTAATTTGTTGGAGTACTGTTCAAATACTTACACTACCAGATCAGCAGATATACTCTTACATAAACTCTTAATCTTTTGACACAGATTTAGGTCAATCTGCATTCTCTAAGTATGCTCCATATGTATGGAATGAGCTTCAACATATACTACTGTACATATGAAATCCGTACCATCTATCGCTATATTTAAAAATATTTTAAAAACTGTCAATTTAGAACAGTGCACATGTTTTAATAATTGATTATTGGTTATACTATTTTTGTGTGTGTCTATGTGTCGTGACACGTATTTTTTTACTTTTTTTGTAACTCTGTCCTATGCAGTCTGTCTTGACAAGGACTCCCTGGTAGAAGAGATATTGTATCTCAATGGGACATTTCTGGTTAAATAATAATTAAATAGATAAAAAATAGAAAAATTGTGTTTACTATCACTCTTGATGCACTCTTTCAAACCAAAGTACTAATTTCAAGCTCATTTACCCATATTTTTTACTTTTCAGTTATATGTGTCATCTTTAACTTAAAAAATTCAGGATGTGGAAAACATCCTTAGCATAAGAACTAAGCACATTTATCCTGATAAACTCAATTGTTCCCCTTAACCTTCTCAATGGTCCTTCATGTATGGAAACGTCTGAGAAAGTCTGATTTCTCATCTATATAACCTTCAGACTGTCCAGGGAGAGTGTGAGCCTTATGGGTGAAAACACAATAATGAAAAAGCAGGATTGTGGTCATTTGACTTCAGTGGCAGCCTTTAAGATACTGAAGCAAAGAAATGTCAGAGCAGATCTTATCCGATTGGTGATAAGAGGACAGCGCCCCTAGGTGGCCCTTTTCTACTGAAGGTCAGGACGGGGTCAGACTGGCCAGGCAAAGGGAGATCCAGGTCCAAGACTGACCACCCACTGTGTAAGATCCAGTTTCTGTCGAGTGATGGGAATAGAGGAGACAGAAAGGAGAGAAAGCAGACAGATCTGAAATCACGGAGCATCTTTGTCCCGTCTTCATCCGTGAAGCTCTATCTCTCTCGCTCGCCTCTCTCTCTCCCACGCTGATTATTTCCTGGTCTGAAGCCCCTGTGGTTTTCCAAATGATTTTAAAATGGATTTCATTTCCTGTTGGGGGAGGAAGGGGCAGCGATAGCAGTTGGACAAACTCGAATGCTAGTTGTGTGGGAGAGAGATGAGAAAGGGAGATGGAGAGAATGTGAGAGAAATAAAAAGAAGAGAGGGGCTTCTTATTCCTGGATATGAGGTTTTGAGTTTTGCCCTCAGGCCTTAACACCACGCAGCATTCTGTTACAATGCTCATTTCCTCTGGAAGACCCTGGAAGACTGCTCTTCTTAGCAGCGGTGCATCATTCTTCTTCTCAGTCACCCTTTTTGGGTGTTTCCATCTTTTTTTCTAGGAATCATTGGGCTTGATTTTTCTCATCTGTTTAGAGAGTGGGTGGTGGCACAGTGGGTAGCACGATCGCCTCACCGCAAGAAGGTCGCTGGTTCGAGCCCCGACTGGGCCAGTTGACATTTCTGTGTGGAGTTTGCATGTTCTCCCTATGTTCGCATGGGTTTCCTCGGGTGCTCCGGTTTCCCCCACAGTCCAAAGACATGCGCTATAGGTGAATTGAATAAACTAAATTCTCTGTAGTGTGTGAGTGTGAACAAGTGTGTGTATGGATGTTTCCCAGTGTTGGATTGCGGCTGGAAGGGCATCCGCTGCATAAAAAACATGCTGGATAAGTTGGCGGTTCATTCCACTGTGGCGACCCTAGAATAATAAAGGGACTAAGCCAAAAAGAAAATGAATGAATGAGTGTTTAGAGAGTTAGTTAAATCTCTTAAAGGGTATATAGAATACAGAATCCCTGTTAATAGCAAGGGTGCATGTTAAGTAAACTGCAGCCAGCAACTTATTTCTGTGCTTGACTAATTAAACTATACAGAATAGCATATATAAAACTTTATCTAGTATATTGTACTCCATGTAGATCAAAATAAGAGAAAAATGTGTAAACGCTTGAACTTTTGTTTATTTATTACTTTTTTATAGAAATAATATAATCATTATTCGGAATGTAAGGAAATTTTAGTTGTGGCTACACTAAAACTATACTACTAGAACTGTAATTACAAAATAACCAAAGCACCTCAGCAAATGCAATGATTGTGGCCTGAAGAAAAATCAAAACTGAAATTGGAAAAAAAAAAGTAGAAACTGTGCAGGCCTTTGCCTTGAATGACTTCTTGAACACATCTGCAGCTATAGGCTATCACTTAGTCTATTAGTCTTGATCTACACTTCTTCAGTCTTTTCTGCATTTTCTTCTTGGCCGTAACTTTGTCGCCTAGGAGTTTCCATAGATTTTCATTCAGGTTCAGGTCAGGACACTAGGCTGCCTTTTTATCACTTCAGGTTTTTCAGCTTCAAGGAACTGCTTCATCAATTTTTCTGTGTGATGGAGCATTGTCCTGCATGAGAATTGCTGGCTGATTGGTTGATGAATGTAGGAAGGAACCAAATGTAGCAGAATGAGTTTCCGATAAAGATTTGCATTCGCTTTGCCATGTAGCTCTAGGCCCAACTCCTGCTACAGAAAGCATCCCCCAAACCATGACACTTGTGTGTCTCTAACACATTCTTTATTAGAGATGCACCAACCAACCAAAATCGTACAAAAATGGATCCGGTCATGTTTTAATTCAGGTTATCTCACTTCACACTCATACTCAATTAACATTTTAACAGTTTTATACTACAAAGTCTGTAAAAGTTAAGTTAACAAAGTCCAGAGATTGTGAAGACTGACAGCAGATACTGTGCTGGCAGCAGAGGTGCAGCATGTGTGGCTGAGCACTCTGAATGCCATGTTCCTTAAAGTATCCATGGACAACCAAGGTAATCTGGGAGTGTCTCTGTGTTTTTGTTTTAAAATGGTATTGGTCGTTGCACAAAGAACTTTTAATGTACACAAAATGTTTTTTTAGATTATTAAAAGATTTTCTAGATTATTAAAAATGTTCTTAACACTAGAAAACAATGGTTCATGTAGGAACTGTTCATTGAAATTCTTCAAGGAACCCCAACATTTTTCTAGTGAAAACTCTATTATGAGACCATTATATTTATTAGTGTATAACCCCCTTAACCCTTTACTGGACAAAGAAACATATTTGTTAACTTCATTGAAATTTATTGATATATCTTTATCCAAAACTGAAAGCTCTGTTACTGTTTATTAAACATTAAATACTTTGAAAAGTACACATTTCAAAATTTGCTTATGGACAAAAAAACTGAATCAGAAGAAAGTCAAACTTGTTTGACAACATAATGGTGAATAAATAATAACGTGAATTTTCATTTTCCAGACTATTCTCTGTAAGCAAGAAGCAAGCAATCTGTGTCTATTTCACCAAGCAGAATAAGTAACAAAAGCAATGCATGCACCTTTTCCCATTTCCCTCTCAGTTTGCTGCTTTCATTCGTTCTCCCACAAGGCCTAGAGAATCGGCATGACATAAGTGGCTTCCCCTCGAGGCGGAGGTCGGAAGACAGAAGGAGCGGAGGAAGGAGGAAGAGAGAGAGACGGGGCTCGATAAGCGCCGCTATCAGAACGCACCCAAACACAGCGTCCGGCTGTTCTCCCTTGTGCGCGCGGAGGAAAACAGATACCCTTAGCAGGTTTGGGCACTTTTCCATGCTGTCTCTTCCCTCTTTTGTCACCCATTTCAATAGGTAGGACTCTGAGAGGATGTCTGTTAGGATGTTCGTGACAAAGAGTAAATACAGCAATTGTCTTCCGCACAAGAGGTTTTATCGTGTGTGAACCTCCGTGAAAGTAAGCGAGTGGGAATGAAGGCCTGTTCAGAATATGCTGCTGGCTGTTTTAGACTGTTTGAAATGGAAATGAGAGCAAACCTGTTAGGAAATACAGGTGTCATCACATACTTTACTTGCACCTTTCCTCAGTTCCAAATCTGACTATCCCGTATCCACTTATTTGGTATCAGATTACTTTTTTGACCCCACCATCTCTCCATCTCTCCTAATGAGCAAAGACTCTCTGTTAACCTGAGCCACCATCTACTCACGTCTTACAGCTAATTACCATCGACTTGTCACAGCTTATGCAGATGAAGCTCACTCGTTCCCCTCAGGTATAGCACCTCTCACACACTACTGTAAATCAATGCTGCTGTTTGGCAGATCTTTTGACAAGACTTTTTCCAGAAGTTAGTGTACTGATTTGCTTTTTAAAAGTGTGATGAAAAAATAAATTGCGTTTAAAGTGTCAGCTTCACCACAGAATAGATGTGGTGGAAATGGCACTGTAGTGGAAAAAATGGGTGAAAAAATGTTACGTACAGTACACTGCCGGTCAAAAGTTTGGGGTCAGTTTTTTTTCTTTCATGTTTTTTTTTTAAAGAAAATGATTCTGTTCATCAAGGCAGCATTTATTAAATGTAAAAAAATTGTTAAATTGTTAAATATTTATTACAATTTTAAATAACTGCTTTCTTATTATATGTAGTTTCAAATGAAATTATTTCTCTAGTCATTATTGCTTTTATTACTATTACCATTAATAATAATAATACTAATTAATATTAGAGTGATTTCTGAAGGATTATGTGACTCTGAAGACTGGAGTAATGAAGCAAAATTCCCAGAGATGGGTTGCAGCTGGAAGGGCATCCGCTGCGTAAAACATGTGCTGGATAAATTGGCGGTTCATTCCGCTGAGGCGACCCCAGATTAATAAAGGGACTAAGCCGAAAAGAAAATGAATGAATGAATAACATTTCACAAATTTACAATTTGTTCTGTATTTTTGATTAAGTAAATGCAGCCTTGGTGAGCAGGATAAACTTATTCTAAAACATTTAAAAATCCTACTGACCCCAAAATTTTGACCGGTAGAGAAATTAAAGATGCATGAAACAAAACATATTATTAAAGTAGACACATAAATAAAGCGGATAATTGTGCCATTATTTACCCACCGTCACATCATTCTTAATCTTTTTTATTTATTCTTTCTTCTTTTCTTTCTTTTTTTTTGTTAATATGAAAAAAGCTTTTGAGAAATGAAAACGTTTTGACAGTTTTGGTTTGTAATAATTTTCACTGTTTGGACAAAAACATTTTTTCGAAACACATTTATGTTCTACAGATAAAAGAAATTCATACAGTTTTGGATTGGCATGTCAGTGAGAGTTTTAATAATTGGGTGTGCTGTCCTTTTAAGGGAGCTTAAGAAAGTTTAATGTTCTTGAAACATCTGTATTGTGAAATGTTATTTGAATTTAAAATAACAATTCTCTATTTTAATATATTTATAATGTTAATATAATATTTATAATTTGAATCACATTTAAAATGGATGACTCTGATTTTTCCAATAATATCTGGATGCAGCCTTTATGATGCAAGCTGAGACTGCATCTCTCAGCGATGCAATGTCAGACACAATGCACTCAATGTTAGGGCTTAGTGGTGGGGTTAGGTGAGCCCATTCAAAAGCATTGAATGCAGCTCAGATTGCATCTGCACTAGGTCTGGAGCCAGACCCCTCCATGCCTTGACCCAGATGCCTTGTGTTACTTTTGAATGGTGATATATTCCATATGCAGCAGCATGCATAGTTTCAACATTGATGTTTCTTGATTAATGTTTCTTGAACAGCAACTAGGCATATTAGAATGATTTCTGCAGGATTATGTGACAGTGAAAACTGGAGAGCTGATGCTGAAAACTCCATTTTAAATCACAAGAATAATTTGTTACAAAAAATTCATTCATTCATTAATTTGGCTTAGTTTCTTTATTTATTAGGGGTCGCCATAGCGGAATAAACCGCCAACGTATCCAGCATATATTTTACACAGCGGATGGTCTTCCAGCTGCAACCCAGCACTGGGAAACATCCATAAACACTCATTCACACTCATACACTATGGCCAATTTAGCTTATTCAATTCACTTATAGCGCATGTGTTTAGACTGTGGGGGAAACCGGAGCACCCGGAGGAAACCAACGCCAACACGGGGAGAACATGCAAACTCCACACAGAAATGCCAACTGACCCAGCCAAGACTCGAACCAGCAACCTTCTTGCTGTGAGGCGACAGTGCTAACCACTGAGCCAGCGTGTTGCCCTTTACAAAAAAATATTAAAACCAAAAACTGATTTTAAATGACAATAATAACTAACAAAAATATCTAAGTTTTCATTGTATTTCTGACCAAATATAAATGAAGTGTGAGTAGAAACATGACCCTAAACACTCATATTACTAAATCCACAGTTAACACACAGTAATCATCATATAGCAGTTCTACATTACACCATATGATGAACCCTGGCATTAATCATTGTTTCAGCTCATCTTTGACATTGGGATTATGACTGTACATTAGTCAACCTGGGAACTTTCCCTCTGCGATAGTCAACATTTTGATTGAAACAGAATGTACTGTGCAGCAGCATCTGACCCCCATAGCTTTAACACAGGAAGTAAGGCCACCCTAAAAGTGCCTCTCGAACAATAGCCAGGAGGGCTGTGCACTGGCCAGATATTTTTATATGGGGAATTAGGACTTCTGTTGATGGAAGGAAACCCAATTGGGCATCAGACTGAAGTAGAGACACACAGAGCTCATGTTTGACCTTGACCAGCAACATAAACAGCAGCATCCTGTGAAAGAGGACTGCATTCACAAAACCGGTGGTCAGCAGGCGACCAACAGGAGGTTCTTGGGTTCAGCTTTGTTTATCAAACATTTAAGGAAATCAACACCTTTGCTCTCTTGTGATCTGTGCCTTATGTCCGTCCACTCCTTATCAACAGAGATAATGAAGGAGTGAGTGAGGGGAACACAAGCTGTTTTGTCATTAATTAAAGGAAGGATAGACAGCACTAATTTCCACTTGTTCTTACTTTTCCTTTGATAAAAGGTGAAATCTGGGTTAGTCAGTGGGTCAATGAGGACATTTTATATTTGTTAAATGGCTGCCGTTTTTTACGTTTTTATTTACCTTGTCACTGTACTTTGTATTAAAGAGTTAATATTTAAAGTAGGTTTTACCTTATTATTGTAACTACTGTAATAATTGCATAGTACATACATGCGGAAAAAGACTGTAATAAAGACTTGTTACTTTTCAAAAAGTATATGGTAGAAAATATATATGCATATGGTGGATGGATACGTAAATATATTTAGGATTTACGTGAGAACAGCAGGTACGAATGGCACTCGTGAGAGAAATTTGAGATCTCAAAAAGCATACACAGTGGCCTCAGGTGGATTCGCGAAAACAAAACTGCAAAAAAAGGTACCTCCTCGGATGTATTTGGCACTGTCCAGAAATCCATATGGTCGAAAATAGTAAACCGTAACTATTATATGTTTTGGCAAAATTAGTGGCTAGTTCTTATCATATCATGCTATTTTATCAACCCAGGCTCATTGTGAAAATGTACCTGTATATACATTTCTGGAGAGCGCCAAATACGTCCGAGAAGGGAAGTTTTTGTTTTTGCGAATCCACCTGAGGCCGCTGTGTACGCTTTTTGAGATCTCAAATTTCTCTCACGAGTGCCATTTGTACTTGCTGTTTTCACGTAAATCCACCAGAGGCCACTGTCGACTGACTGACTGACTGACCTATTGACTGACTTACCCTTCTCCTTCCGTAAACCCAACCAGTTGTGTTTTCAAAAGCACTGATTGACCCGCCCACCCACTTTCCTAAACCCAACCAACAGTTTTAAAAAGCAATCCAGAAAATGAAAAGCCCTCACCTGGTTTTTACCATATTTTCAGATTTTACCATATTCTCACCTGTTATTTACTTGTTTATTTTATTTTTTGGCTTCTGTTTTTGTCTTAGCCGCTTTCTGGAACTGTTCTTCACCAGACTCGAACCCCGTTGTCGCGGTCAACTTCTCTCTGCATCTCAAGTCCACTGAGCTAACTGGACAAACTGGTAACAGTGGGAAAGCCGTCCATATGGAGGTAACCATATAAGCTGGTAAGCTCGAATAGGAATGGCGCCATACCGCCCTGTAGCATTTGTTTTAAAGACGAAATGCAGTCATATGTACTTCTGGCTACATTATTCATGATCTACAGAAATGTCTATAGGGCTACATTTTCAGAATGAGCCTATGTTGTATTTTATTCATGCATTCTGTACAACCTGCTCACAGCCCAGTGGTGGTTATGTGTTGGGATGTGGTGGGCCTTCTAAAAATCATACATTTTCATATGATTCATACTGTATGAATTCTTACGCAATTGGCATCTTGTAAAATAATTAGGTTTTCATATGAGAACAGGTTGGAAGCAAATTTGTTTTTAGAATGAAAATCTTACTTTGTAACCGTTGCCATGATAGAGAAGATTTAGATTGCATTATGAGAGCTTGATTTCTGCTCTAACAACTTCAGATGTTGAAAATGTAACCCTACAGTCTAACAGAGTGTTATAATCTTTTTAACAGGGCTACACTCTTAATCAAAGCGAAGCAAAGAGCTCTTGTATAATTCAATTCAGTTCATCTTTATTTCTATAGTGATTTTACAATGTAGATTGTGTCAAAGCAGCTTAACATAGAAGTTCTAGTAAATTGAAAGTGTGTCAGTCCAGTTTTCAGAGTTGAAGTTCAGTTTAGTTCAGTTCAGTGTGGTTTAAATTTCACTGCTGAAAGTCCAAACACTGAAGAGCAAATCCATCAATGCGCAGCTCCACAAGTCCCAAACCAAGCAAGCCAGTGGTGACATTGGCGAGGAGAATGGTTTTATTTTTCAATAACAACTGGCGGGATGTACTTTATCCCACTTATTATATGGCTACTTGCCACACAATATAAAAATTAGACACATTATTCTGAGCTTTAATCATTTATTAATCATTTAATTAAACGTAACGCTGACAGCCCCGTATTAAAAGAAGTGTTCTGTTTGATTTTCTCGGTCTCTTCTGTGCGTCATTTGCAGTTTATATGCACGAGCACCCTGTGGCCTTTGGAAAAGATTTACTACTGATCACAGAGCTGTGCTTCCCTGATTAGATGTGCATGACAGTCACAGTTTTTGCAAAATCACAATTTAATTTCATTTTGATTTATCATGCATCCCTACTTTTCAGTTGTTTGACACAATATATTGTGTAAAATATATATACAGTATATAAAGAAATACATAAAATAACTGAAAAGGTGCTTGTAGCTCACCTAGTTTTATAGCTATTGTAATTTAAATTATATGTAATATTTAATTTCAAACTACAATTAATCAATCAAAATTACATACTCAATTCAAAAGCATCAATAACATATACAAAAAAATTGATTGGGTAAATTTTAACAAATGATAATTTTTTTTACAATATGCAAAGTTTTTTTAGGAGCACATTATGTATAATGTTAATTAACAAATATTATTAACTAAGCTGAACTATATAACTAAATATTCCCGTAATTACAAAGACAAACATCACAGAAAGAGAGCTGCATAGGTGCTCCTTCCTTCAGTTTCCTCAAGGTGGAGCAGGTGAATGCGTAGAGAATCCTGCAAAAGCATTCAGTCTGTAAGCAGGAGGTTTGTGGGATGGATGAAGCGTGTTTTTGGGGGTGGAGGAGTGGAGGGAGGGATGGGGTTGGCCTTGGCTGCGCTCGGCGGGGTTTGATCAGCCTGGCTCAGGGCTAATCACACTCGCGTTGATTAACAAGCTGCGCAAACACACAGGGCATGATTGAGCTGCCCGGGTAAAGAAAATAACCGGCAATCTACGAGAAGCCCAGCACACACATGCCTTTCACTCCTCTCTCTTCAACCCCAAACACACACACACATCAGAAACAGCTCTCTCCCTCCTTCAGTACCTCTGGTCAGAGAATTTTCCTGTCCTTCCCAATCATTTTTCACCCCCACTGTTTTGTTTTGCTTAAGCGTTTGGTGCACGAAGCGCTGAGGTAATCACATATTCTCCATAGTCTATCATGTGGCTATTCATAGTGGTGCTCCCTCTTGACTTTTTCTCAACACTGTTGACTGTAACTTGGCTTTTCTGAAGCTCACTGATGACTTTGGGGCAGAGCTCACTGAATGAACACACACGCATACACTAGATTTCTACTTAAGCTGAGTGTTTAGGCTCATGTGGGGGGGTTAAAAAAAGAGGGCGCACCTCCACCTCCTCACTCTCCTTCACACACACACATACCCTCCTGCTTTTGCAAGCTGCAAATGAAACCAGATGGACTCATTTATTGCCAATTAGCTCCAACGCTGTAAGTGAAGCCTCACCTATACAATTTAAAGTTTTTTATTGAAACCTCCCAGCACCTCTAACACTGCATCTCAATAAGAGGGTCTAACATCTTTATAACCTTCAACCTCCCACCAGTGCAGAGAAAGAGGATGGAATCTTGGAGGTTTCCTTATTCTAGGCAGATATAAAGAAGTACAAAGAAATAAAATGTGTGCATGTGCATTGTGAAAATACAGAAAAAAAGGAATAACATTAAAATATCTGTTTTCCATGTGTGAATATATTTTAAAATGTGAATTATTTCTGTGATAGCGAAGCAAACTTTTCCTTTAATCCAGTCGTAAGGTCTTTCAGAAGTCATTTTAAAGAGCCCCTATTATGGGTTTTTGAAAATGCCCTTCCATGCAGTGTGTAGCACAGCTCTAAGTGAATGAAAACATCCAGCTGAGGTTTAAATCTAAAAGTGCACCTTGTTTAAAACTATTGATTCTTTAGCGAAATAGTTGACTCAGAGTCGAATAAATGAATAGAGTTGGGTTCGGATCTTTTGAGTGATCGCATCGACGTTGATATAGTACATCACCAAATATGAATTGCCAGTTCCGGTAATATGTGCATGCGCTTTCCCTCCACACACTAGCAGAGGCGCGGGGGATTACTGGACTGATCATGACGCGAAGATGACGATCACCGACAGATGGAGATTCCACTGAGGGGAATAGAGTGGAGGAACTATGACGTCACCTTGTAGGCCAATCGCTGCTAGCATAAAACTGGTTCCCTCGATAAAATCCCTATAGGATTTTCCTATAGGCTTTTTGAAAATTGCAAATAATAAGCTCTGTGTTCAAACACTGTTCATTACACTTATGTTCATTACACATGTTTTGTCAAGCCGGATAACCCTCACACGAAAATACAACTTTTAGCACTTTTGGATCTTGAATGCAAACGCAAGAACTGAAAAGCTAGCATTAGGCTATAAAAGGACTACAGCGACTTCGGGCGCTCGCCTATGATGTCAGCACCACCCTGCTACAGACAAATTTTCAAGCTTATTTTTTAGAAATATGATCCATGACAAAGATTTATTCTCTCGGTTTGTTATATTATAATCCACGCTATATATTATAAACAAATAAATATGCAAAGACACATCTGTATAGACCTACGTGCCTTTTGGATAGTTTTTTACGTGGGAAATGCATTTTGTTTTGCTTTACGGTTGTAAAAGTTTTAAAACTGTATTTATAAATGTCGCTACATAGTATTAACATAAGACATTTAAATAAGTGTATCGCTCGCGTGCACACAGCCCGCTTACCTTAGTAATAGACGACAGAAATAAAGCGTGAGCTGGGCGTGAGGGACAAGTCTGTTATATACCTGCAAGTTCCATCATGGACACAGAACAACATTCAGTATTCTTTTATTTCACGAAGTACAGCGAAAAGCAGCCCATACAGTCACATATGGGATACATTTTAAGAAGTGTAAATATGCTAAATGCTTTGAGTTGCTGTAATGTGATTGGCTGATTCGAGCAGTTGGCCAGGTGTACCTAATAAAGTGGCTGGTGAGTATATATACATATATACTTTGTCTACAACAGCTTGGTTCATTATTCATACTCATATTTTTGCTCAGACTTTATTAGTTTGTTGTGTTTGCCGTTTTATTAGTTTGTTTGGGTTTAAAGAAATAAATAGTCAAATTATTTGAATCAGAAAACTACAGAAAGAACAGTGGTAGCACTCAAAAAGGTCTTTACACAAGACTCAAAAGGTCTTCACACAACTTTACACCCACATTAGTGAGCCAACAGGAAACGGCTAAAGAGGGGTGAACACGTGTCATTAATCCATGGAGCCACACATTTGGAGGTCCCAAGAGAGGATTTGCCATTAACATGACTTTTTAGTCATTTAGGCCAGATGTACACCGTGAACTCTATTCTGGTCTCGTACAATAATGCTTTCTTTTCATTCTTGTGGCAAACTCCTACTCAGTTAATTTGTTAACTGTAATGACGTTAAGGTTGAAGTGTGTTTCTTTAATCTAAGGGCCATCTGCAAGTGCTCATGTACTGCAGCTCTAACAGTAGAGCCTGGAGCTATAGCAACAACACCACAGTTGATTACTAGGAAATCTGATTACGTTTGAATACTGTGTACATTTCAATAGCAGCTTCTGTCTAATGCATAAATTCAAGTGTTTTGACACATACTGTATGTTCACAAATACTTGCTTGACTTCTTCTGTTGAGGACTGAGGAGGATCTGCCAAATAATTTCCTGTTGGTCTCACCAGTAACTTCACGCTTCTTAATTGGATACCAAACAGGGCCAGAAATGAACTTTGAGGGACAATATTTGCCTTTTAAAATTGGTTTTCAGACATATTTTAAAGGAGTGGTCCACTTTGATATAATTTTTTAAACTTTACTTGATGTATAATGTAGCTGTGTGAACATAAACAACATATCTAAATGTAAAACGCTCAAAGTTCAATGCAAAGGGAGACATTGGCTTTTACAGTTAGCTTAGCAAAACCTACAGCGAATGAAAAAAAACACATCCAGGCTAGTGAGATCATAAACCCTTCAAGTTATGCGAATTCACCACGCGCATACATCCCGTGCAGCAAAGGGGCTTGGCCAGAGGCGCTGTAATGTTATAGCAGAGAAAGCTAAAAGGCCATCCAAATGCTGCTTTTCCACAGAGCTTCCTCTGTTTCTGTATTTGGGCTTCCGAAGGACACAACACAAAGAGAGAAGTGCTTACAGTTTAATTTTAATTATGTTTCAGAGAATTATAAAAAATATAGCTAGCATTTGACAAAGGACAGCTTCCAGAATCTCTCCCAGTTCAGTGCTGGATTCGGCTAAAAACTTCTCAAAGAAGGAGCTGCTCCAACCATAATAGACAAAGCTGTGAATTGTGAGCCACAACATGTAAGTATTTTTGTTTGTTAAAATTGATCTATTACGTGTGTAGTGTTAACAGTATGTTGTAGCAAGGATGTAAACAATGGCAAATGCTGTTTGGCACCGTTAACACCGTTAGCTGCAAATTAATATTTACCCATCAAACCGCTGTAAACTCCCACAATCGTCAGCTGCGCGTGCAGTGTCTCTCTATGCGGCTGCTTACCCTGCGTTCTACATCTCAAATAACCAACTCGCAAAAGATATGTAAACGTTTCATATTACTTAAACATGCTTATTCTGAATATATGTGAAAGACACTTGTCAGACTTTATTTTAGAGAGCAGGCGTGAGGTTCAGCTGTGTCCTCTGTGTCATTTTCTGTCTGATACGGGTTACAGCTAATTGACAGTATTTACACAGCAAATGCCAAATGTATGCTATTAGAGGCATGACGCTTTTCCTGGTGACGTGGAGCCGATCTGCAAATCACAGCACATTATGTTAGTCGACCAATTGGAGCCTCTTAATGGCGTAAGATACGTTAGTAAGATATATGAAAAAATAACATGATTGTTTACAAATGAAGCATGAGCACACATTGTTTTGCAACTTATAAACACCACCAACTCTAAAATACACTCTGGACCACCCCTTTAATATTCTATTGGACTTTTTTTCACATTCATTTTTCATTTTTATACTTTTTGTGTTGTCTTGTATAAAAATACTTCAATTTCACCAATTACTTAAAGCAGGGGTGTCCAAACTCAGTCCTGGAGGGCCGGTGTCCTGCAGCTTTTAGTTCCAACTTGTCTTAACACACCTGCATGAATGTTCTAGAAAGCCTAGTAAAGCTACGGTCACACTGGACTTTTCTCCCCATAGACTTCCATTCATACGCACGCGAATGCGTCAGACCGGAAACGCAGGGTCATGCGTCAAGTTTCGCATTTCGCTGCGGTGCAAAGTTCAAGCTTGATGAACTCTGACCTGCGAAATCGCATCACTTGACTGCGTGAGAACAATCCAGGATCAAAACATGACCTCTCTGAACAGAAATTTAAAACATGGAGCAATCGCTCGCTTTTTTTTAATGTCTAATCATCTTGTTTAATCCCGCCCCTTTTCGCAGCGCCGCACGACAGAATTTCACATTATCAAACTCTAGTGTGACCGCAGCTAAAGAGCTTGATTAGCTAGCCCAGGTGTGTCTCATTGGGGTTGTAACTAAACTTTGCAGGACACTGGGCCTGCAAAGTAAGTCTGGACACCGCTGACTTTCGATAGCTCACCAAAAACCTGAACATGATATGCTCATTTACTTATCCTTATAACAACAAACCTGTTTGAATTTCTTTTTTTTCTGTTAAACATTAAAGAAGATATTTTGAAGAATGTTGGCAACTAGTAACCACTGATTTCCATAGTATTTGTTTTTCTGATTCTGGCACGTCCTAAGTGCACCTGCTGTAAATTTGTTTAAATTTAGCAAGTTTTCCTAATAAATATTTGTTCTGAAAGATATAGTTCACAAAAAGAAGATTCTGCCATCAATTATTACTCAACTTCTGTTGAGCACAAAATAAGAATTTTGGAAACCAGTAGCCACTGACCTCCATAGTATTTTAGAAGACTATTTCTACAGTTTCCATCATATAATATCTAAATATCTAAGAATAAAAGAAATGCAAATAGGTTTGGAGTATGTGGAGGGTGAGTAAAATTATATTTTTGGGTGTACTATTCCATGAACTCAAAAAGAGATTAGTAATGTCAGCTCATCTTAAGACAGAATCAGAAAAAAGGCCCATTGGTACAACCTAGGCCTCGTCTAAAAAAGATACAGCTGCTGATATTAATATGATATCAATATAGCATTATTTTTGTGACACTATACAACAATAATTCATATTTTTACATTACTGGGGTAGGTGTAGACATTAGTAAAATACTATTTAACGGGTAAATTAATAAATAATATGAATTAACATGTATCTTGTATCACCTGCTATTAATATACCATTGTTTTGATAGCTTTTTTTTGTATGTGTATGTGTACATGCATTTATTAATTTATATACTTTATATACTGTAATTATAATTTTATTTTGAAATAATTTAGTATGTTTTGTTATGTTTTTTCTTCAGTATATGTTAAAAGTTCCAAAAATTTAGTGTTAAAAAACAATAATACAAATAATACTTACACGGTATACAAATAATACAGTATAATTACTGTTTTTACATTATCATGATGGTTGGGTTTAGGGTTGGGGTAGGTAGACGTTAATAAAATACAAGTAATGTGTAGTTTAATAAATAACATAAGTAATTCTCATTAACTTCCGGCTGTGGCTGTATTACTTATAGCAACAACCAAAATGGAATTACATACCGTATATCTATCAGTTACACTCATCTCATGGCCTTAATTAAGATACCACAGAACTCTGACTCCTTTCCTATTCAGCAAATTCTGTTCTCAAACATTATGTCTCATTTGTTGCCTTCATTCTGAATGTGTGTCGATGGACATGAACCATTAGCCTCTTGTTCCATGTGATTTCTCTCTTGTTTTATTTTTCTCTCCACCCTCTCTAAGCAAAGCCATATGTCTGCTGACTTGCATGTCACACAGCTCATTGGCCCTCAGCCCCGCCCACCTCCTGACACATCCCGCCCCCTTTCTTTTTTTATCCAATAATTATGCTGCAAAATCACTGTGTGGAGCATTGTGAAGTAATTGTCATTTCATTTGATAATGCAGTTTCTTGTTCATAGTTTAACCAGCGCTTCTTGTTGTTAGCTAATGTAAGTGCTCTAAGAGAGACTTAAGTCTGTTATCATTTACTAACCCTCATGTAATTTTAGTCCAGCTTTACCATTTATTGTACAATATGTGATATCTAAAACCTTATTTAAGTTATTAATATACATTTTTTAGGGCTAAATAATGTACGTGACCTTAGAAGAGGACTTCTTTGAGCTATGCAAATGATTATATACATTGTAAAATTATCTGTTAAATTTATCAGGTTTTGTATTTTGTGATTCACAAGTGTTTTTCCATTTATTTACGATAATGAATTGCCTATAATGAAGAGAAGTTTAATGAAGTGACTTTTATTGACATTTTAGTAGTTTGAGACACAGTATTGTTTAAGAAATAATATATAAAAAAATAAGTCTGTAAAATAAGAGAAAATGCACAGCTTATGGCAGGTTATTACCAGGTTTTGGTCAATATATCACTTCAAACTATTAAAAATGTTAATAAAAAGTTGTTGTTTTTTGGGGGGCAAAATTAAGGTCCCATAAGGCCATTCAAAAGCATAAATAAGTGGAAAAAAAAAACATGAGTCACAAATTATGGAAAAATATATTTATATAGTTCTGTTTGGTTCTTAAATCTGATTGGCTGACTGATAGTTGTGTGATATTTTGCAATAACAGCACTCTATAGCCTCTTCGCTCTTGTGTATTACTCCGCCCACATAGAGTGACGCAGATCAATAAACTCCATACAGTTTGACAAATATTGCAGCTGTTGGACAACATAATGTACATTTGAGGCTTTTTTTAGTCAAGAATGTAGTTGTTTAGATTGCATCTATGCAGTTTTTGCATAAGGACAGTGCCTATTTTAAATATTTATCATTTTGAAGATAGGCGGCCATCAGCCTGTCATATTGAGCAGAGCAAAGACGGTTGTGCTACAAGATGGCGACAGAGACCACATAAAAAGCCTTTAGAAGAGAAAAACTCAGCATTTTCTTTTTGTATTTTAAACTACAGTTGATCAAATCATTCTAAATCAGGTAAGTGGCATTCTGTGTTGATCTCTCTCTCTTTTGTATGTGGTAGTGCTGTATTTATACCATATAATCTGCTGTTTGCTTCGCTTTGGCTTTTTTGGGGTTAATTATTTTGATCTCCCGATTGCAACAGAGAAATACTGGGAAATCTTTGAAGACTGATGGCATTTCATGTCGTTCAGCCTTATAATCTTAAAATGTGAGCAAAATCACCTGTTTTTGTCATCACTTTAGACATTACTCAAGAGAATCCTATAAATACTAGCTCTAAAGTGACGTTGGTGAAGTACCATCGGTTTCTACTGGTCAGCTGCAGATGTGAATATATGGTGGAAGAAAGTAATACCTTGTACAAAAGGGTTTTTGAGACTCTCCGTGTTTGATTTTCTTTTTATATACACGATTATGCTGTCGAACTGTTGTATAAACGCAATATCACACTCACTGTATATTGTCACTGGTGGGACACTAAGGCCCAATCCCAATTCTATTTTTGTACCCCTACCCCTTCCCCTTCCCCTTAGCCCTTACAACTGAGGGTTAAGGGGAAGGGCTTCAAAACTTACCCCTAAGAATTGGGACAGCACTTCAGCACCTGCACACGTCATCATATGTCATCGCGATCTCTTGCTTTTATGAGATCAGACGATGGCGACTGCTGTAGTTATTCTAGTTCTGTTATTTTTGGTATTTATCTTCAGGAAATCACTGAAGGCATATATTATGTTATCATAACAATCTAATGTGGCAATAAGATCGTAACTGTGCTGTGTATTTACACAGTGGCCAAATTCATCTATGTAAACACACCAAAACAACATTAACATTATCCCAGACACTGTAAAAAGCTCATTTTCAGCCACTAGACTGCTCTGACAGGGTATTCGAGTGTCATTGAGTGACAGAATGTTGTGGGACTGCTGTACAGCAGTTATGATTAGGGAATATAGATCGGGAAATTTAGCGGGTTTTTTTTTTCGTTTTTTTTAAAAAGCATGATGGTAAAACATGAACGCGGTTATGAATATATCAAAACATATGTTTGTTTGTCGTAAAAATTCGTAATAATGACAAAAAATTCTAATTTGAACTTCAGCAATACTGCCGTTGTGGCAGGTGTATTCTGGGAAATTTTCTTACCCCTCCATTTCGAGGGTGGTCCTGAAAAATACTTCGTTCAAAGGGGTGTATACCCCTTGCCCTTAGCCCTACGCCTTCAAGCTAAAGAGAATTGGGACACCACTACCCTTTGACGTGAACACGCAAAAGGGGGGGGTAAGGGGAAGGGGAAGGGCTAAGGGGTAAAATTGGGATTGGGCCTAAGACGCACGCCTGTGCCAGTGCTGATATACAGCCATATTGCACTGCTACTCATGTGTTATTGCTTGTATGTATATATATATATATATATATATATATATATATATATATATATATATATATATATATATATATATATATATATATATACAGTATATATATACAGTATATATATATAGAGTTTATTTTAAACTTATTTATCTCAAATAAAATATTTGATCTGTCACAATTAGTTAGAATTTTTATAGTTTATTTGGTTTTTTTTATATTTTGAATAATTGACAAATGAGTCTAAAGTTTTATGTGGAAAATAATCTAACAAAAACTGAAATTTAAAAAATCTTAAAATCATTGTGATTCTGAACATTTTTACACATTTATTTACTTATTTATTTTATATATTATTTATATATTATCCAGATCATTTTATTATTTGTAGATTTTAATAATTGTAATAACAGTTTTTGTATTTATTATTATTATTATTATCATTGTTGTTCTGCAATCCCATTATTACTTATTTCTTTGTTACTTTTTTGTAATTGTTTATATTATTTATTTAGCTTAAATATTCCAGTTGATTCCCAAGCACTCTCTTGTGTTTGAAAACCCTTGCTTTGAGACAACATGTTTCTAAGGTCTCTAAGGTAGATGAGGTTTGAGCTTTATGCTTAAGGACAAAAAAGAATTTGACTCAGATGAGCTGAATATGTTCATACAAATAACCCAAACATATTACGTGAGGAAAGACAAGTGGACATAGCATTCATATTATTTATGTCCAGGCCGACGGAAACTCATCCAGTTAATTTGTGCGTGTGCAGTTTTAGTGGACTGAAAATGATGAGGAAGAGGTTATTTTCAGTGCTCCTCATTGAGACTGGCGCTAATTGTCCCTGCAATGCTAATCAGTTCCGCCAATCCCAAGTGGGCCAGAAAGAGACACCAATTTTCCTGTTACTGATCTCACGAGGGTATGAGTGCTGTGGCTGACAGTAAATGTGTGTGTCTTTATGTTTATGTATATGTATGTGAATCAACAGCATCATAGATGTGCAAAAGTTCCCCTGGGAGTCTTAGTGTCCACTTTTTTCTGCTCGTGATTGTGTTTCAAATTATGTTGCTTCCATTCAAAACAATTGAATCAAATCACTTCAAATAATAAAGTTGCACTTAAAATAATCCTTATACACACTGTAAAAAAAATCTGTTATTTTACAGAATGTTTTCTGGCAGCTGGGGTGCCAGGAAAAAAAACGTAAAATAACAGCCGTTAAATTACAGAAATTTCCGTAAATTAAAATTTCAGATAAATTTCTGTAATTTACCGTCTGTTATTTTACTGTAAATTTCTGTATTTTAACGGCTTTTATTTTACAATAAATTTTTGTCATTTAACGTCTGTTATTTTACGATAAATTTCTGTAATTTACCATCTGTTATTTCACAGTAAATTTCTGTAATTTACCATCTGTTATTTTATGATAAATTTCTGTAATTTAACGTCTGTTATTTTACTGTAAATTTCTGTAATTTACCGTCCGTTATTTTACGATAAATTTCTGTCGTTTACGTCTGTTATTTTACGATAAATTTTTGTCATTTAACGTCTGTTATTTTACGATAAATTTCTGTAATTTACCGTCTGTTATTTCACAGTAAATTTCTGTAATTTACCATCTGTTATTTTATGATAAATTTCTGTAATTTAACGTCTGTTATTTTACTGTAAATTTCTGTAATTTACCGTCCGTTATTTTGCGATAAATTTCTGTCATTTACGTCTGTTATTTTACGGTAAATTTCTGTAATTTAACATCTTTTAATTTACGGTAAATTTCTGTCGTTTACGTCTGTTATTTTACGGTAAATTTCTGTAATTTAACATCTTTTAATTTACGGTAAATTTCTGTCATTTAACGTCTGTTATTTTATGGTAAATTTCTGTCATTTAACGTGTTAAACTTGCCGGAAAAGAAGCGTAAAATAACGGATTGTTTTTACAGTGCAGTGTGAAAAATGAGTGAAAGGTGTATATATATATTGGTATTTGTCTGTGGTAAAAGCTGTTTTAAGTTCATTCTGTTTTGTTTCTTCAGATTATTTTTTCTTTGTATTCTCTAAAGCACAGTAATATAAATCTGTGATACTGCTGCAGAAAGACTTGTTATTAATGCTTTGGGTTATTAATGGTCTGCTGAAAGTAATTTGTTCATTCTAATAAGTAGTCTTTTAAAATTCGATGGATGAACTGTGAGGATAATTATGACACATCATTGAACCCAGTTTTTGTTTTAATTGGCTGATTGTTTACAGTTTAATGGAGGTTATTCCAGTTGTGTAATTGACGCAAATCATCATGGGGAGTAGGGAAAATGTTGATAGGTCTTGTGCTGTTGACATCTTTTTAAATTAAATTTTAAATACATTATGCCAGCTAGAAATGTGATTTGAACAGCCTTTTATGAGCCATTTTAATATCATGAAGTAATTCCTAATGGCCATTTGTAGATTAACCTTGTCTTGTACGCAGTAAACTCTTCCACAGTGAGCCTGAGCAGCACATGACCAGATGGACCAGCTTATTTTTTCTGTTGTGTTTACAGTTTCACTTGGAGATTGTGCATGGGTGCAACTAACATTAAATACTTTGAATGCGGGCACACCATAGCGGCAATTTCAATCTGGTCAGCCAGCTGGATTCTCCCTGGAGGATTGAGCCCGGCAAGTGCAATTTATGTCTGACAAACTATCACAACACATTACATGTGACTGTGTGGCGCTACACAACACGTCCGGTGGCCATCGCACAGATGCTACAATTACAATAGAGCTGGTTGATCTGATTTCAGTTTTTATAAAGTCATACTGAGATGAAACTGTTTGTCTCAAATCAATCAACTGAACATTTGGACACAATTTCTGCCTACTGTGTAGAAAATGCATACTAAAAATAGTGCTAAATACGATCCATTCATTCACTTATTTTATTTTCGGCGTAGTCCCCTTATTCATTTGGGGTCGCCACAGTACTTATCCAGCGTATGTTTTAAGCAGCTGCAACCCATCACTGGGAAACAACCATGCACTCTCATTCACACACATACACTACAGCCATTTACTCAAGTCATTTCACTCGGCAGCCATCTTTGAAACACCTCTAGAGCAGTATGCTCGTGTGTTCTGTTTGAATGGGGAAACATCAATTTCTCCAGAACTGCTTACCAAGATTACAATTGAATTTCATATTAGGAATCACCAATAAAATTAAACAACTTCTGTCTCTTTAGTTTAATTTCTAAACATGCAAATCACACAAAATCTGCAGAAACTCATGTTTGGTCCGAGCCCCTCCCCCGTTGTATTGTCAGTCCATAGCGATCGATGATTGGCTCCTGTACTAGTAGGTGCGGCTTTAATCACCATATTGACCGTTACACTTCTCCCCATTCAAAAAGATACGAGTGACATGTCTTGCGTATTCTAGTCTTTGCTCATAATCATAGGGCAACCATTTTAAGTTCTACATAGCACTTATATCTTCAAAGATGGTCCTTGATGTAGCAACTTTACCCCCCTAAGAAGAACTAAAGTACAAATACTGGTGCTATACACCAAATTGGTTCCCCTATTATTGCAAATACATTCATTTCTTATATAGCTAACATTATTTTCATCATGTATATTATCATGCGTTGAGGGCACCTGTCAGTCCTGTAAACCATTTGGCCACATGTATACTTACATATTTATAAAATAACAAATAAAAATGGCTAGACGGATGGTGGAAATGAGAGATAAAAACGTGGCCATTCATTAACAGACTGGGTTTTTACACTCAAAATATAATTCTTAGTACTGAGAACTCACTCAATCATTATTGCTGAAACAAGAAAACGTTTTAAGCAGTGTTCTTGGGACCATCCTTTATTTTTTTCAGTTTGATAAATAATTTTTTATTGGTAGAATATACAGTTAAGCCCGAAATGATTCATACCCCTGGCAAATTCGGACCAACCGGCAAGTTTGTTTTTTGTTTTTACCAGAATTGACACAGGCTTCTCCCAAAAGATAATATGATGTTCATGAGGCATCATTGTGGAGAAAAATATATCTAAGTCAGAATTTGCCAGGGGTATGAATCATCTTGAGCTTGATTGTATGCTGTTTGTGTTGCATAATGGCACTTTTTAGACCAAGCTTTTTCTCTTCTGCTTTTGTTCTGTGGGACTTGAAAGTGTGGTGCTCAGACTTGCGGTGCTGTTTTGGTGGAAATTAAAGGGCCAGGCTACCAAAAATGCTCATTACCATTATTTACCCTCATGTTGTTCCAAGGCTAGGGGTGGCACTGTGGCTCAGTGGTTAGATCTGTCACCTCACAGCAAGAAGATTGTTGGTTCGAGTACCGGCTGGGCCAGTTGGCATTTCTGTGTGGAGTTTGCATGTTCTTGTGTTGGCGTGGGTTTTCTCCAGGTGCTCTGTTTTCCCCTACAGTCCAAAGACATGCGCTAAAAGTGAACTGGATGTGTGTGTGTGAATGTGAGAGTGTATGAGTGTTTCCCAGTACTAGGTTGCAGCCAGAAGCGCTGCATAATACATACGCTGTGTTGACCCCCTGATAAATAAGGGACTAAGCCGAATGAATATTCCAAAGCTGTATGTCACTTTCATGATATGGACACTGTTCGTCAAGTAAGCAATAAAAAAGATCATACATGTCTGGAACAACATTAGAGCTAAGTAAATATGAATTTTTGAGGTGAATTATTAGCGCAGGCAGATTTAGGAGGAAAATATTTACATTTCGTAATAAACATTACAGTACACCATGACATCATGGCGTATTTATAGAAGCAGTGCACTGTATACAACAGGTGATGTGACGTCTGACCAGTGTTTCCTGTCAGTGGTGACCTTTTGTGGTCGAGGAGAGCTGCGGATTTGTGGGAGGGCTGGAGGGGGCGTCAGCGGCCTTAATCAACAAATGACTGTAACACTATTGTCAGCTCCAGCCCCCTCATTAAAACATTCCCCAAACTGCCCACGCTGCCCGTAAAGTCCCCTCTTTATTTTTAGGTGTCTAATTAGGGGCCTTTGGCTTAGGCTTCTCGCACTCTGTGTCGACTTTAAAGGGGTAATTAGGGAGATTATGTCTAGGCTGCTGTGAGAGTTTAGGGAAAACAGACCAAATGGATGGAGGGATCAGTCTGGAAGTTTTGGAGCAGGCAGAAGAGCATAAGGTTGCATTTCTATTCAGCACCAGCTTGGCATGGCAAGGCTGGCAAGACAACATGTCCCACAAACCAAGACCCAAAAGACAGTCTATGAATAACCATGTTTTCCATTATGGTTCTTGAAAACAAATTAGAGAATGTTTTCACATAAACCATTTGTATAATATATTGGTTGTGATAAAGAGCTTCCTCTTAATTTCTAAAATTAAAAATATATATAGATAATAATCCACATGCTATGGGCGGTTAAATAATACATTCAATTTTGGTTTATTTTTGACCTAACATGTGTCACATAGTACCCTTGTGTTTTTTTAAAGATGATGCTAATGCCTATTTACTGCCATGGAAGACTTCCTCTTCTCCTTTTGTGATTCGAGAAAGAAAGAAGGACATATGGCACTGGAATAATGCCAGGACATACATAATGACTGAATTTTCATTTTGGGATGAACTGCACCTTTTAGTTTCATTAGATCAATCAAATAAATGTAAAAAGAAATAATAATTAAAAAACTAAATTTTACTAATGCTATAGTGGAATTAACTTTTTAAAGAAAAGAAAAAATAAATACTGGGTTCAGCTACTTCTTTGTATGGCACTCACAGTAGCATGTGTGTTTATATAAAACAGTGTGTCGAGGCTGATTTATGAAGTAGTGCTTTTTATTCATCCCACTTGACAAAACAATACAACACTCTTTCCTATTTTTGTTCCATGTTGTTTTTTTTTATTTTGCACACTTTGTTAAAGGGGAAACTGTTTGATTGGTCTGTTTCCCCAGAGCATTTATTTTTGCTATATGCGTTATGGGTTGTTTCTGGGTCACACAAATCTGGGTCAAAAATTTGGACAAACACTGTTTTTAAGTGTTTTATCCAATGGTTGTGTTTGTCAGTATCCAATGGTTGTCTATGTCAGTATAACCCAGCATGTTCCCAGCAGACAAAGGACGTCAACATGACATCAGAATGACGTTGTACCACAACATCTTGGAGACGTTGCATTTTGTTTGGAAATGAAAATCGGGTTGACGTCAGATCCCAACATCAGGTCGACTTCAATGTACAATGTCCAATCTAAAATCAAGCAAATATTAACGTCTAATGATGTTACACCTTTGTTTTCACCTTGTGTGGACGTTACCAATATGACGTCCATCAGATGTTGGATTTTAGTTGCCATACCTGACGAATAAATGTTAGTATTTGATGACAATATGATGTTGGTTTAAGATGTTGGCTTGACGTTGAACCTAAAATCAATCAAATATCAATGTTTAATGATGTTACAGTTTAACGTTGTGTGGACGTTACCACTATGATGTATATCAGATGTTGGATTTTGGTTGCCATACCTGACGAATAAATGTTAGTATTTGACGTCAATATGTTGTTGGTTTAAGATGTTGGCTCAATGTTGGACTTTGGTCACTTTACAACACAATCTAAAATCAACCTTATATCAAAGTCATTTGACGTCGTCATTGGACATCAAAACAACGTTTTCCATAGACACTGGCTAGACATTGAATTTAGGTCAAGACCTAAATCTAACAAAATTAACGTCTTATGACTTATTACTATTAACATGTAAGTGAATTTTGATTCATCTAATTCCCATGTTTGTGTTCTTAATGCAAATTCGGAAGGAAATATACATTAAAAGCCAAGCATTTCCTGTTTGGTGTCAATAAATGCGCTTGAGGCCTCCTGATGGTGCCGTAAGGGAACGTAATACCAAAAAAAAAAGTTAGGAGAAACTGTGATATGTGATATTGAAAGTGTAATTAGCGAATCCAGTAGACATTCCTGACTTGTCTTAAACAGCATGCATGCTGTTTTCAAATACCCAGATAAAAATTCCTAGCAATTTCCTTTAAATTCCCACAGGGATGTCTGCAGAGGCACTCATTACAAACGCACACACTGCTTTTTTTAAGAGACAGCTGAGTCAGGCTAAGATTTGGTGCAAAATCTGAGGTCCATTTCGTTTCTAGCTCTGGTCCTCAGAGAATGAAACTATTCATTATAAATAAAACGCCGCTTCTGGCTTTAGGATGCAGCGAATGGGTATGTGAGACAGACAGAGAAACAGAGGGCGATCGGGGAGGGTGGCACTAGACCAGCATGGTGTAATGGAGTTGGAAGTGTCCTTAATTACACATGTGGCTCTGTGAATATGCAAGTGCGAGGCGAGGGAATCTGTTCGGGTATAAGATGAGGAGGACACACAGGCGGAATAAGCAAAGCGAGCGAAATCCAAGCATAACTTATCAAAATCATCCTAAACGTCTGAACAATTCTGAATCTAGTAAAAGAGACAGAAAATAATTTGCTTTAAGCAGACAGAAAGGAAAGAGGAAGCAGAAAGCATGGAGGGAGGAGTGCTGCTTGGTGTGGGCCCCGTGCTGTAAATTGCATCTGTTCCTAATTAGGGAGTGCTAATGAAGGCCCGTGTTCGTCCCGGTCCCACTGAGAGACGGGCTGGCTCACAGCCTTCATCACAGAGAGACTGAAAGAGAGAGCGAGAGCCACTTTAATATCATTCGCTTACTTAACACAATACCAACTTCATTCTAAAGGAAGCACTGAATTGAAACACTGCTGCAGCGGCAGACAAACACATCTATCTGCAGGCAGATTCGTTCAGAACAACTCTGGTGACCGTGTCTTGTGTCATTTATTCTGTGTGTGTGCGCATGTTCGTAAGCAGCAGGCGTAATTAGCAGGGATTTCTCAGATAACGAGTTTTTCCTCCAGCAGCAGGGGATGCGGTAAGGTCAGGCTGAGTCGGACATTCCCACACCCTGCAGTGAATACAGGTGGCCTTCCTTTCCACCACACCCCTCCACGACACACACACACGCGCGCTTGCTGACCACCAGCTCAGCGCAAGCACACATTCATCAGCCCACACAACTTCTGCACAAGGGCAAGTGAAGTAGTGCGAGTGTCAAAAATTATGCTAAAATGTGGCTAAAATCTGGGGGAGATCGGGCATTCTCTACATTGCCCCCTAAATTGTAGAACTATTTACCCTCTGATATTCACAATGCAGAATCCCTGAGTATTTTTAAATCATCTCTTAAAACTTACTTTTTTAGGGTAGCTTTTATTTGATTTTATTGGACTTTTATATGATTTTTAGATGTATTATTATTATTTTATATGTTTTAAATTGTTTTGCGTTCATCCTTGTGTCTTTTACTACATTACATTACATTTTATGTCTGTAAAGCGTCTTGAGATGCTACTTTTAAAACCACTATATAAAAATAAAGTTTATTATTATCATTATTATTATTATTATGAAATTTCAAGATGGCAACATGATTGCTCTTGAAGCTGTTCATATTCACACACTGAAAATTGTTGTAACACTGGCAACTGAATCTGCAGCAGTCAGGTCACATGGTGCAAGATGTAAACACTCTTTAACTAGTCGGAATTTCAAAATGACAGCCAATCTGATACTGTTAATTCACTATAGTAAAAATGTGTGTTAGTATGAATATAGTATGAATGAGTGTAGTATGAGTGGAATTTAGACCGACTATATCCACCATGTTGTTTCTATATTGTGTATTATATCTGTATTTGTCTTTTTTTTGCACTAATATGTCAAATGTATGAACCTTTGTCCTTTACAGGACAATGGTGTTGATAGTTTAAACATGTTAACTTTACAAAATACACTTTAAAGAACATGTTTTGAGAACATTATTATTATTATACGTACTGACATCTTCAACTATTGGCGTTTATTGTTGTTTCATGAATCTGTGTAAACTGAATGGGCACAGAATTTTCTACTGTATGCAAACCTTTTCAAAAACGACAAGAAAAAAGCAAAAGCACCCAAGCAGTGGCAACTACAGATTGTACCAGCTTCAGTTTGGATCCAGTCTTTGCACGATTTGACAACAATAATCTCGAAGACTTTTAGTCAGTGACGAATTTAGCTATTTGGGGCCGCTAAGCAATTACAGCCATGGGGCCCCAACAATCCTAATATGCACCCATTGCATTTTTATTCATTTATTATTATTTTGCTCTTTTTTTCTTGCATCACTCAATCTTCAATTGTATCTTAATGCAATCTCTACATTTTAAATTATTTATTTACTTAAAACCAATTAAAAGTAGTAATAAATAAACAAATCTTTAGCTGATTTTTTTGGAGTGGGGGGGGGGGGGCATATTTGCATGGATGTAATTATTCATTTATTCATTCAACTTTTTTTTCGACTTAGTATCATTATTAATCAGGGGTCGCCACA
This sequence comes from Danio kyathit, assembly GCA_903798195.1. Lineage (NCBI taxonomy): Eukaryota > Metazoa > Chordata > Actinopteri > Cypriniformes > Danionidae > Danio > Danio kyathit. The sequence goes on along the minus strand of LR812523.1, from coordinate 39,842,067 downwards.
GCGGAATGAACCACCAACTTATACAGCATATGTTTTACGCAGCAGATGCCCTTCCAGCTGCAACCCATCACTGGGAAACATTTATACACACTCATACACACACATACGCTACGGTCAGTTTAGCTTAAATTCACTCCCAATTCACCTATAGAGCATGTCTTTGGACTAGTGGGGGAAACTGGAGCACCCAGAGGAAACCCACACGAACACGCGGAGAACATGCAAACTCCACACAGAAATGCCAAACGACCCAGCCGAGGCTTGAACCAGCAACCTTCTTGCTGTGAGGTGATAACGCAACACACTGCGCCACCATGGATGTAATTATTATATTAAAATTGTATTTGTTAGACCTTCACATTAGAAACTATGATATATCACTTAAGTAGCTTCTAGATATTTATTTCCTGGGGCCCTAAGTGGCCGCATATCTATGGTTAAATCCACCCCTGCTTAAAGGAATACTTTGCCCAGAAATGAGTTTACTCACCATTTACTTCACCCTCTTGTGGTTCCAAACCTTTCTTCTGTTAAACATAAAATATATTTTGAAGAATGTTTGAGACCACCATAGCCATTGACTTCCATAGCATACTGTAGTAATACTATAGAAGTAGATGGCTGTTTTCAGCATTATTCACAATATCTTGTTTAGTGTTAAAAGGGAGAAAGAAACTCAAACACACTCTAAAAATACTAGATTGTCATAACCCAACATTGGCTCAAATATAGACAAACCCAACCTTGTGGTAAAAAAAAATTGTCATTTAAATTTAATTGAATTCCCAATACTGGGTTGCAGCTGGAAGGGCATCCGCTGGTAAAACATATGCTGGATAAGTTGGCGGTTCATTCTGTTGTGGCAATCCCTGATAAATAAAGGGACTAAGCCGAAGGAAAATGAATGTATGAATGAAATTTAATTTAAATGTTTTTTATTGGGTTTGTCTATATTTGGGCCAATGTTGGGTTAAAACAACCCAGCAATTTGTTAGATTGCAAATTTGGAACAATTGGAGGTTAAATGGTTAAATGCTGTGTATGACATGAGTTTGTTTTACGGTTGAACTACCCTTTAAGATAATGGCAACATACAAAAATATATCCTTATATTGTAATATTACCCCTATTTGTTACTGCCATATGGACATTACAATGATACACTAATCTTTGGTTATTGATAGAACACATCCTAAATTGTATGCCATTTTTATTACATCTGCTTTAAATACACATGAACTGAATGTAACTGAGCCTAAACTTTGAGTTATGCTAACTTGTAATTAGCATAGCTTGTATGCTAACTTGAGTTGAAAAAACAAACTGGAAATGAGGGAATGGTCTGGAAAGGGTCAGCACTCCCTGACTGGACACACCATTTGACCAGAGAATGGAATGCAAGCAGTGTGTAAAGCTATTGGTGTGGGCCACTCACAGTCACAGTAAAGGTATTCGGCTCACACAAAAGGAACAGCTTGTGCACCTCCCTTCCCAATTACTGACCCTGACAGGGGTAAACAGAGCTCCCCTCCAATCTCTCCAACATCTCCCACCACCCAGGCCAAGCTGCGGCCCTTTGATCAACCTGAAGCTCATTAATGCTCTTATCTGCTTTAATTAGCTCCCAGGGTCACGGCGGCCCCTCTAAAGCCGACCCTGGACCAGCTGTTCAAGAGCTCAGATCAGCACGCCATGCAGGATGGGACAGTTCTTTCCAAAAGCGGATACAGGATCGGTTTTTCTGGCTCCAAGTTCAGTCGCGTGTAGAAGTGGAACAGGCTCTAGATCAGCAAGTTCACTAGTCATGGTTTAGATCTGACGGTAACTAAAGTATTTCCATAGACACTACTGGTCAAAAGTTTGGGATCATGACATTTTTATTATTTTGAAAAAAAAATCTTCTGCTTACCAATGCAGCAGATATTTGATCAATAATACAGTAAAAAAAAATTTTATATATATATATATATAAATAGGTGGCGCAGTGGGTAACACGATCGCCTCACAGCAAAAAGGTTGCTGGTTTGAGCCTCAGCTGGGTCGTTTGGCATTTCTGTGTGAAGTTTGCATGTTCTCCCCGTGTTTGTGTGGGTTTGCTCTGAGTGCTCTGGTTTCCCCCACAGTCCAAAGACAGGTATATAGGTGAATTGGGTAGGCTAAATTGTCCGTAGTGTATGAGTGTGAATGAGTATGTATGGATGTGATGGGTTGCAGCTGGAAGGGCATCCGCTACGTAAAACATATGCTGGATAAGTTGGCGGTTCATTCCACTGTGGCAACCTCAGATTAATAAAGGGACTAAGCTGAAAAGAAAATTAATGAATAAAATATGGATATATAGTATACAGTTGCAATCAGAATTATTAAACCCCCTGAATTATTAGCCCCCTTGTTTATTTTTTTCCCCAATTTCTGTTTAACAGAGAGCAGATTTTTTTCAACACATTTCTAAACATAATAGTTTTAATAACTCATTTCTAATAACTGATTTATTTTATCTTTGTCATGATGACAGTAAATAATATTTGACTAGATATTTTTCAAGACACTTCTATACAGCTTAAAGTGACATTTAAAGGCTTAACTAGGTTAATTAGGTTAACTAGGCAGGTTAGGGTAATTAGTCAAATTATTGTATAACAATGGTTTGTTCTGTGGACAATCGAAAAAAAAATAGCTTAAAAGGGCTAATAATTTTTACCTTAAAAGAGTTTTTAAAAAATTAAAAAACTGCATTTATTCTAGAAATAAAACAAATAAGACTTTTTTTCAGAAGAAAGAATATTATCAGAGATACTGTGAAAATTTCTTTGCTCTGTTAAACATAATTTGGCAAATATTTTAAAAAGAAAAAAAATTAAAAGGGCGACAGTTTGCAGTGTCATGTGATACTAATAATATGCAAATTTTATGTTATATAATGATCAATTATTATGAGTACTCAGTCATTAATAAAGATTCTTAAGGCTGGTTTATACTTCTGTGTCGAGTGATCACCGAGACCCATGGCGAATGCCCTTGCACGTAGTCGCGCATTTATACTTCTACGTGCGGTTTGTGTTGCTCTGCTATAACACTTCCGAAACGCTAGCTGGCAGTAGGTATTTATGTTCCTCTGTGTCGAGTTCTTTATGGGTGTTTTGTTTTTTCTGAATTATACCTTAATGTACAAGTAACTTAAACCCACTCATTCAGAGGTGGGAACCGGCAGACGTGCAACAACTTTGATAATAAGGTAACATAAAACAACAGTTTCCATCTAGAGCTCCTTCACAGGACTCAACACTTGTAAACACTCGCTCCAACTGGTTTGTGCGGCTCTTGGTCCTGCCCACACTTGTCACAGCTACCAAGCCGACCAATCACAGAGCTTGCGCTATACACGTCGTTGCGACGTGCCGTTAAGGCTGGTTTATACTTCTGCATTGATTGATCGCTGTGAGTATCTGCCTTGCACGTAGTCATGCATTTATACTTTTTGTTCTATAGTTTATACTGCGAGCTGTTTGTGTTGCTCTGCAACAACACTTCTGAAACACTAGCTGGCAGTAAGGTTTTTATGTTCCACTGTGTCGAGTTTCTTCGCGGGTGTTTTGTTTTTTCTTAACGCTATATTAATGTACAAGTAGCTCAAACTCGCCTATTCAGAACGCAGGAACGCTTATTCAGAATTGCGACGTACAACAACTTTAATTATAAGGTAAACACAAAACAAAAGTTTCCATCTGGAGCTCCTTCACAGGACTTGTAAACTCTTGCTCCATCAGACTCTCAACTCTCAGCACTGCCCGCACTCGTCAGCGCTACCAAGCTGACCAGTCACAGAGCTTACGCTATGCGTCGTTGCGATGTGTGGTTACGTCAGCCACGGCAAGGGCTATGCAACCGCGCGAAGGCTGCACTGGAGCATATGCGTACGCTTGACGCAGAAGTATAAATCAGTTTTTATAATAACATTGCTGCTTCATAGTTTTGTGGAAACCTTGATACATTTAGGTATTGTAATCAAAAGAAAGTGTGAAATAACAGCATTTATTCATTCATTCATTCATTTTCCTTCAGCTTAGTGCCTTTATTAATCTGGGGTCACCACAGCAGAATAAACCGGCAACTTATCCAGCATATGTTTTACACAGCGGATGCCCTTCCATCCGCAACCCAGCACTGGGAAACACCCATACACACTCACATGCACACAATCATACACTATGGCCAATTTAATCCTTTCAATTCACCTATAGCACATGTGTTTGCACAGTGGGGGAAACCGGATCACCCGGAGGAAACCCACGCCATCACGGGAGAACATGCAAACTCCACACAGAAATGTCAACTGGTCCAGCCATAGCCCAGCCAGGACTTGAACCAGCGACCTTTTTGCTGTGAGGCGACAGTGCTAAACACTGAGCCACCTTGTCACCAATAACAGAATTTTTTTTAATAAAAACATCACAAATGTCTTTACTGTTACTATTGAACAACTCAATGTATATTCAATGAATATAAGAAAATACATGTTAAGTGGTATTGTATAAAAAATGAAGCAGTCCAATGGTTTCCATCACTGATGATAATAATAATAATAAATGTTAAATGAGTAGCAAATCAGCATATTGGAATAATTCTGAAAGATCATGAGACACTAAAGACTGAAGTAATGATGCTGAATTACAGCAATAAATCAAATTGTAAACTACATTCAATAAGAAGAGAGTTTGTGTATTTTTGATCAAATAAATTCGTCCTTGGGAGCAGAAAATGCCTATTTAAGCCATTTTAAAATCAGCATTTGTGAAAAGCCTCATTAAGGATTTAGTTGGAAGTCGCAGCCCACATTAGGTCATCCCACCCAAGATCTGCACGCTCTTAAGTTTCATGAGACATCTTATAATGGGGTCCATTGGCTATAAAAGCGCAGAAAAGGTACTCAAGCATTCAGCGGTGCACCTGGAACCGAGGACAAACATTTGTGTGGCTTTAATGGCGTTGTGTTCATGCATACGTGTAGGTGTCAGTTCATTGTTGTGCGCATCTCTCCGCTGTGCTCACGAGAGAGGGGAATAGTGCATCAAAACCAAAGCAATTAATCCACAGCAGGATCTCCTGCTGCTCTGTAGGACAAACCGCCTTTGAGGCAATTGAAGGAAACCCAGACAATTAACTAGAGGGATCAGGGCTGGACAGGCCCGCCAGATGCAGAGACGCAGGGAACTCAGAACACACTACAGGACTGTTCGCAAAGTTGCTAATGTGATTAAATAGCTTATATGAGGTACGTTTTTGAGCTCTGACTTTATTATTACATTCCAATATCTGCGTTGTGTGTGAATATTCAGAATGTTTTTGATGAGTCTTATTCTCACCAAGGCTGCATTTGTTTGATCAAATATATGTTGAAAACGTCAAATATTTTTTTATATTTTTATATTGCAATATTTATTGTTAAAATTGACACTTTCTTATTTTAGTGCACTTTTAAATATATTTAATTCCTGTGATTTCAAGCCATATTTACACTGTCATAACATCAGTGTGACATGATCTTTTAGAAATCATTCTAATATTCTGATTTGGTGCCGATTTATTTTTTAATTTTAGCAACATTAGAAGCAGTTGTGCTGCTCAATAATACAGGCCCATTGCCAGCCTGGTGAAAGTGGTGGTTCTGTTTTGCAGTTACGCCTTGTTTTCTATTTAATTATGATATTCAAATACTGCATTTTAGTGACATTTTAAGCACTACTTATAGCTGGATATAGCTTGTCAGATGGTCATTATAACCACACTTTTTAATGTACCAAAATATTTCCTAAAGATTTATAATAAAGAAATACAAAAAAATACTTATCTCTAAAATACAAATTACATCATATATTAAAAAATAAGAATCTGTTAAAGTTTTCAACTAAACTGTGGCCTATTCAAAAAATTCAAAACCTATTGTCATTTATTAGGCAAATAACAAACTGGAAGCACTTTCATTTTTCCTCAGGTCGCAATTTGGCCATTTGAATGATAAAAATAAACAAACTAATAATAATAATAATAATGTAGAACTTCGTGATTTTTATAGCCTCTCTTGTAAAAAAAAAAGTACATTTGAAAATTCATGGATAACAACAACATTAGCCAAGTTAGTATTCAAATTAATTTTAATATGGTCCGCTTCTGGTGCTTCACATATTTTATTGCTTTTTTTTTTTAAGAATAAGATTTAGAATTAAAATTACTTGTAAACTGTTTTCTCTATTTAAAAACGATACAGTAGCGAAAGAGGACTTCATTTACATCAGATTGTATGTTTTCTTGCACAGCTGGATGTTGCACTCATGAAAAATAATTGTTAGCATTGGACAAAACTGATTAGCTGAAGTCACATCGAAGCGACAACCAACAGAAAATTCCGCTTGGTCCTTAAGCCTTTATCAATGTATTGTTTTTACTACATATGAAGGAATAGCAGTCAGTGAGCAGTGAAGGAAAGAGTACTGAAAAATCATACTTAAGTTAAAGTACCATTACTTGCCTAAAAATGTAGTGCAAGTAGAGTAAAAGTATCTTTTGTAAATATTACTCAAAGTATGAGTAAAAAGTAGACCTTTTAAAAGTACTTAAGAGTAGTGAGTATTACGCTTAAAAAGTTGATGCATTTACATCTAATTTGTGGATGTGTGTAAAATGTAACATTCTGTAGTGCGTTTAGTTATTGCCCAGCAGGCACACAACATCATAAGACGTTAATATTAGATTAAATTTAGGTTGTGATGTCGGGTGACCAAAATTCAATGTTTAGCCAGCGTCTAAGGACAATGTTATTTTGATGTCCAATAACGACGTCAAATGACGATGATATTTGGTTGACTTTAGTTGTGTTAGAAAGTGCCCAAAATTCAACATTGAGCCAACATCTTAAACCAATGTGTCACAATCACCAGCGATCTTCTCCCCTTAAATCGCTGGTTTACATGCACAAACACCCATGGACTACAAATCCACCATCATATGGACTACATCCCCCATACATGCATACTCTGACATCACACACAACCGGTTCCACATCTTCACTGATTACATCCACAGCTGAAACCGCTCAAGGACTGATTACACACAGTATATAAACAGCAAACACACACTCTCCAGTTGCCGAGTCTTGTTCATCTGTTCACAGTGTCAATTCTAAGCGTTTCCTTGTTTTGTCTTTGTCGTGTTTGGACCCTCGCCTTGATTCTCTGTTTCTGCCTGTCTGCTGCCATCCCTGTGACCTTTTGCCTGTTATATTGACTACGACTCTGGATTGTCCTCATACATCTGTTTGCTCCTGTACTGATCATTGCTTGTCTGACCATCCCTTTAAATAAACCTGCATTTGGATCCGCATCCTGTTGTCAGCATCCATCCTTGGTTACAGAAGACTCGGCCACAACATGGATCCAGCGGGTGTCAAGATCATGCGTCTCCGTCAGGAAGCCAAGTCAATCGAGGAGTATGTGGAGGACTTTATCCAGGTAGCTCATTTAACATCTATGAACAATTCATGCCTAATGATTTTCTTCCGTGGAGGACTTTCTGAGCCATTTTATTCATACATGCCATTTCCTGAACCCCATTGGACACTAGAGTTTTACATTGACCTTGTACTCAAACTCAGTGGGTCCCCCTTCACCGTAGGCGAGGTGGAGGAAACCCCTAAATGTTTTTTGGGGGGGGGCAATAGACAGCGAGACCCGCCGGCAACGGGGCTGGCTGTTCCCTCCAGTAAAACCATTATGCTGGCATCTCCTATACTCCTGTCCCCTGTTCACCAGCCTAGACCACAGCCAGATAACAAGATGGCTGCCGCCAGTCCTCCATGTAACAAAATGGCCACCCCCAGTTCTCCAGCTCACAAAATGGCCACTTCCAGTCCTCCAGCTAACAAGATGGTCACCTCCAGTCCTTCAGTTGACAAAATGGCCGCCTCCAGTTCTCTAGCCAACAAAATGGCCTCTTCCAGTCCTCATGTTCACAAGATGGCCACCTCCAGTTCCTCAGCTCACAAGATGGCTGTCTCCAGTCCCTCAGTTGACAAAATGGCCGCTTCCAGTCTTCCAGCTCACAAGATGGTCGCCTCCAGTCTTCCAGCTCACAAGATGGCTGTCTCCAGTCCTTTAGTTCACAAAATGGCTGCCTCCAGTCCTCCAGCTCACAAAGTGGCCACAACCAGCCCTCCAGCTCACGCAGAGGTAAGCGCCAATCTGCAAATAGCTCAAAAGATGGTTTCCTGTTCCGAGTCTGTTCCTGCCATAGTTCCTGTTCCTGTTCTTGAAATGCCATCACCTGAGCCACCAGAATGGCCACCACCACCTGAGTTGCCAGAGCTGCTGCCACCACCAGAGCTGTTACTGCCAGAGCTGCCACCGCCACCTCCAGAGCTGCCAGATCCTCAGTCACGACCAGAGCTGCCAGATCCTCAGTCATTGCCAGAGCTGCCAGATCCTCAGTCACTGCCAGAGCTGCCAGATCCTCAGTCACGGCCAGAGCTGCCAGATCCTCAGTCACGGCCAGAGCTGCCAGATCCTCAGTCACCGCCAGAGTCGCCGCCGCCAGAGCTGCCAGAGTCGCCGCCGCCAGAGCTGCCAGAGTCGCCGCCGCCAGAGCTGCCAGAGTCGCCGCCGCCAGAGCTGCCAGAGTCGCCGCCGCCAGAGCTGCCAGAGTCGCCGCCGCCAGAGCTGCCAGAGTCGCCGCCGCCAGAGCTGCCAGAGTCGCCGCCGCCAGAGCTGCCAGAGTCGCCGCCGCCAGAGCTGCCAGAGTCGCCGCCGCCAGAGCTGCCAGAGTCGCCGCCGCCAGAGCTGCCAGAGCCACTGACGCCGCCAGAACCCTCTGTATTCCCCGAATGGCGGGCGCCAGAAACCTCTGAACTCCCCGAATGGCGGGCGCCAGAAACCTCTGAATCCCTTGAATGGCGGGCGCAAGATATCTCTGAATCCCTCGAATGGCGGGCGCCAGAAACCTCTGAATTCCCCGAATGGCGGGCGCCAGAAACCTCTGAATTCCCCGAATGGCGGGCGCCAGAAACCTCTGAATCCCTCGAATGGCGGGCGCCAGAAACCTCTGAATCTCTCGAATGGCGAGCATCAGATGACCCTGAATTCCCCAAATGGCGGGCGCCAGACCCACTTGAATTCCCCGAAGGGCGGGCGCCAGATCCTCCTGAATTCCTTGAAGGGCCAGGGGTACGAGACCCACCTGAGTCCCACGAAAGGCCAGAGCTGTCACCTGAGTCCCACGAAAGGCCAGAGCTGTCACCTGAGTCCCACAAAAGGCCAGAACTGTCACCTGAGTCCCACGAAAGGCCAGAGCCGCCACCTGAGTTCCACGACTGGCTGCCAAAGCCGTATAATTTCCAAGAGTCACCAGAGCCGTGTGACTTGCCAAAACCTAAGCCTCCTGACCCACTGGGGTTGAAAGAACTGCCAGTGCTCCTTGAACCCAAGCCTCCTGACCCACTGGGGTTATATGAACTGCCAGTGCTCCTTGAACCTAAGCCTCCTGACCCACTGGGGTTATATGAACTGCCAGTGCTCCTTGAACCTAAGCCTCCTGACCCACTGGGGTTATATGAACTGCCAGTGCTCCTTGAACCCAAGCCTCCTGACCCACTGGGGTTATATGAACTGCCAGTGCTCCTTGAACCCAAGCCTCCTGACCCACTGGGGTTATATGAACTGCCAGTGCTCCTTGAACCCAAGCCTCCTGACCCACTGGGGTTATACGAACTGCCAGTGCTCCTTGAACCTAAGCCTCCTGACCCACTGGGGTTATACAAACTGCCAGTGCTCCTTGAACCCAAGCCTCCTGACCCACTGGGGTTATACGAACTGCCAGTGCTCCTTGAACCCAAGCCTCCTGACCCACTGGGGTTAGATGAACTGCCAGTGCTCCTTGAACCTAAGCCTCCTGACCAACTGGGGTTATACGAACTGCCAGTGCTCCTTGAACCCAAGCCTCCTGACCCACTGGAGTTAAATGAACTGCCAGTATCTCCTGAACCCAAACCTCCAGACCCACTCGGGTTAAATGAAATGCCTGTATCTCCTGAACCCAAGCCTCCTGACCCACTGGAGTTTAATGAACTGCCAGTGCCCCTTGAACCAAAGCCTCCTGATCCATGGGGGTTATATGAACTGCCTGTGCCTGCTGAACCTAAGCCCCAGACCAACTTCAGCTCCATGCTCCAGGCCTTTTGCAACTCCACACTCCAGGCCTTCAGCAGCTTCACTCTTCAGGCCTTACGCAGCTCCAGCTCCATTCTCCGGGCCTTCCACACTCCAGGCCCTCAGCAGCTTCACTCTTCAGGCCTTACGCAGCCCCAACTCCACGCTCCAGGCCCTCCGCAGCTCCACGCTCCAGGCCCTCAGCAGCTTCACTCTTCAGGCCTTACGCAGCTCCAACTCCCTGCTCCAGGCCCTCCGCAGCTCCAACTCCATGCTCCAGGCCCTCCGCAGCTCCAACTCCACGCTCCAGGCCCTCTGCAGCTCCATACTCCAGGCCTTGTACAGCTCCACTCTCCAGGCCTTCTGCAGCTCCACGCTCCGGGCCTTCCGCAACTCCAAGCTCTAGTCCCTCTGCAACTCTACGCTCCAGGCCCTCTGCAGCCCCATACTCCAGGCCTTGTACAGCTCCATGCTCCAGGCCCTCCGCAGCTCCACTCTCCAGAACTTCTGCAACTCCACGCTCCGGGCCTTCCGCAGCTCCACGCTCCGGGCCTTCCGCAGCTCCACGCTCCAGACCCTCCGCAGTTCCACTCTCCGGGCCTTCCGCAGCCCCACGCTCCAGGCCCTCCGCAGCTCCATTCTCCGGGCCTTCCGCAGCTCCACGCTCCAGGCCCTCCGCAGTTCCACTCTCCGGGCCTTCCGCAGCCCCACGCTCCAGGCCCTCCGCAGCTCCACTCTCTGGGCCTACTGCTGCTTCATGCTTCAGACACTCCTCAGCTGCATGGTCCTGGCCCTCCATCCCTCCCCCTGTTCCTCCTCCGCTCCACCTCCCGCCTGAACTATGATAGGAGTGTCTGGAAGCCACTCCTTAAAGGGGGGGCTCTGTCACAATCACCAGCGATCTTCTCCCCTTAAATCGCTGGTTTACATGCACAAACACCCATGGACTACAAATCCACCATCATATGGACTACATCCCCCATACATGCATACTCTGACATCACACACAACCGGTTCCACATCTTCACTGATTACATCCACAGCTGAAAACCGCTCAAGGACTGATTACACACAGTATATAAACAGCAAACACACACTCTCCAGTTGCCGAGTCTTGTTCATCTGTTCACAGTGTCAATTCTAAGCGTTTCCTTGTTTTGTCTTTGTCGTGTTTGGACCCTCGCCTTGATTCTCTGTTTCTGCCTGTCTGCTGCCATCCCTGTGACCTTTTGCCTGTTATATTGACTACGACTCTGGATTGTCCTCATACATCTGTTTGCTCCTGTACTGATCATTGCTTGTCTGACCATCCCTTTAAATAAACCTGCATTTGGATCCGCATCCTGTTGTCAGCATCCATCCTTGGTTACACAATGTCATATGGACCTCAAATGCTGACATTTATTCATCAGGTATGGCAACCAAAATCCAACATCTGATAGACGTCATAGTGGTACCGTCCACACAACGTCAAGCTGTAACATCATTCATTGATATTTGGATGATTTTAGGTTGGACGTTGGGTTCTGATGCCAACCCGATTTTTTTTTTTTTTTCAAACAAAATGCAACGTCTCCGCGACGTTGGGGTACAACGTCAATCTGACGTCATGTTGACATCTTGTCCCTGCTGGGTGCTTAAGGCCATTTCGGTCACCATACAGTAAACATCCGTCATCTTCTCATCAGTGATATGCATCTAAACAGTCTCTGGGTCAATGCGTGTAAAGATTTTTGGACATCTTCGTGGACACTTTAAATGCTTCCAAACAGTTTGCTGCAATTATAAATCGCCCATGTCTTGAGGTAGTTCATTATGATGCGATTTACCTTCTATGTGCGATTTGATTTGACAGGAATCACAGGACTGATTTTTCTAATCCCCATAGACAATAAAAAATAAAGTAGTGACTGCATGTTGAGGGAAAGTAGTGGAGTAAAAGTACAGATACTGCACTAAAAATGCACTCAAGGGAAAGTAAAAGTACACATTTTTAAAACTACTTAGTAAATTACAATTTCTGAGAAAAACTAATCAATTACAGTAATTTGAGTATTTGTAATTTGTTACTTTACACCACTGGGGGTGGGTCTTTCAAACACCTGAACCCCCTTTGGCTACAGGCCTGTAATATGCTACAAAATGTGTTTTTTTTTATCATTCTATGATTAAAAAGAACACCACTGATTTAAAATAGACATTTCATAGCACTTTTGATGAATGTAATCTGTTTTGTTGAATAAAAGTATTGATTTCTTTAATAAAAAGATCATTGTAAACCATAACCCTAAACCTTTCAACAGAATTTATAATTGTAACTTTCATATAATGCTTATACAGTCAAACTATAGCTAGAAATCTGTGTTATAACTTACTGATGCTTGTGTGATTCTGTTCCTGAAATGATACGACTTCCTGCAGGATGATGCATGAATGAATTAACAAAATTAAAATTATTAAAATTAACAATAAATTATTCCAGCATAAGTTTTTATTATGTTATTGAAGTAGAAGTACCAAAAACAACATTATGAATAAGTATAATATTGATAATGGTATTCAATTCTGAACATCAATCTATTAAAATCACCCAGATTTTAAGCAGCTAATGGGAATTTGCATGTGTGAAATTGAGTCTGGTTTGTGGCGTTTAATGATGTATGGTGATAGTCTTTCACAGTTTGGTGCTCATTTAGAGGGTTTAAACAGCAAAAATTTGAGTGATGGCATAGCATAGTCTCTTTTTCACCTGTACTGTGATATGCATAAAGTATAAGAGCAAGAAATCCACACACACACACACATGCTGAGGTGAGTCTACACGTCGCTCATGTTTTCTGCCAGCACCTGTAACTCTGTGACAGTGTATCAATAATGATTCATTTCATTAACAGCAGACGTGTCGGGTACTCGAAAGTGTGCATGCAGCATGTGCACAAAGTTATTCGTAGAAGTGAAGGTGGGTTGTTAAAAAAAAGCGAAGCGAAGACCCTAGATGTTGCTAATTCATTTACAGATTTAATTAGATGGATGGAGCCCCTCGCAGTTATTAAAACAGAGGGGAGAAAATGTTGCCAGCACCACAGCACTTTTTAATTATGACTCCAGATCCCTGCTTGCTGACGTCTGGGGAACTGCTTAATTAAAATCCTCATTATTTTACTTTTAATTAGTTCCCCCCTCTTTTGTTTCCTCTCACCATATGGCCATGTTCCATGGTCAAATCAACTTAATTGAGCTAATTAAGCTGATCAGTTTAATTATTCAAAGTCTTCTGATTGGATGGAATTGCTGTCCAGCGTCCCTGCAAACCCCCCCTTCGTCACCCCCTAATCAAGCATTTTTGTCATTCTCTTCTCCTCGGCTTTCTCGTTTATGCTCCGTTCATTTATTCCGTCAATGACGTACAGATTATGTCCGGTGACCTCACACCCCCTGCTGCTGCCACGGTCCCGTTCTGGTGTCCCTGAGGGGCAGTACTGCCATATAAAATCCCTTGGTACAAGAAGATGAGCTGACAACTGAAAATATACTCTGACCGTCAGTAAGTTGTAGCCTTACAATATTTATCTGTGCATAAAAACAGACGCTTGCTCTGTGCTGCTGTTTGCTGACTGGCTGGCTTGTCGAAGTAGAGTAGTTATGGTCATTAGGAACAAGAACTGCTCTGGTAAGTCTACTAATGAGAGCCACTAATGAGAGCTGACCTCTTTCATTTTTTCCACTAACTCTTCAACCATTATGTTCTTTCTTTTTCCTGGATTATTTCTCTTTTTTAAAGGAATGAAGAGACGCTGTTGTTTCTCAATCAGCAGCACATGATAAGCAATGAGTGGCGTTAGGTTTTTATTGATTGGTTTGTATTTTCTATTTTGGCCTGCCCACATTGGAAACTTATTGGATCACTGCGTGTGTACAATTGAAGTCAGAATTATTAGCCCCCCTGAATTATTAGTCCTGTTAATTTTTTTCTAAACATAATAGTTTTAATAACTCATTTCTAATCACTGATTTATTTTATTGTTGTCATGATGACAGTAAATAATATTTGACTAGATATTTTTCAAGACACTTCTATACAGCTTAAAGTGACATTTAAAGGCTTAACTAGGTTAATTAGGTTAACTAGGCAGGTTAGAGTAATTAGGTAAGTTATTGTATAATGATGGTTTGTACTGTAGACTATCGAAAAACAATATAGCTTAAAGGGGCTAATAATTTTGTCATTAAAATGTTTTTTTAAAAAATTAAAAGCTGCTTTTATTTTAGCCGAAATAAAACAAATAAGACTTTCTCCAGCTGAAAAAAAATATTATCAGAAATACTGTGAAAATTTCCTTGCTTTTTACATATCATTTGGGAAATATTTAAAATAGAAAAAAAAATTCAAAGGGGGCTAATAATTCTGACTTCAACTGTACATCAGACATTGAGCACAACATTTCCTTTGGGAAATTGTATTTTTAACAAGAATTAATAAACATTTTTGAGCTCTGGGGTTGTTAATTGATTGTATATAGTTTTATTGAACTCATTTGTTAGCATTCATTTTGCAACAAAATGTTTATGAGTGGAATTCATGTGGAAAATCTACATCATCCAGACAAATCCAGTAATCGGAGAGCTGCAGCATGCAAAATATGGCAGGAAAGAAAGCTCCACTCTCCTATGAAGCATGACATATGATCAAGTTGGAAACTCTATTTAAAGACATATTTTGCAATAAAAACTCACTTTATAGATTCAACTAAAGACTTGAATAGATTATTCATTAATTTGGTTGTGTCATTCATAATGCATCATGGGATTGTAGTTCTCGTGTTTCACTGAAATGGTGTTGAGATTGAAAAACTTGCACTTTGAATTCTGCTTTCTTTCTTGTTTGTGTACACTGAAGTGTTTGATTATTATTATGTTTATTGATATTTTTTAATTTAAGCTTTAAAGCTATCTGTAAGCTATGCTCCCAAACAATGATACAAACTGCATTTAGAAGATATACGCATTCAAAACTTCTGAAATACACATACTTCCCTACTATATAGTATGTGAAAAGCGGTATGTGAGCCAATTAGTATGTACAAATTAGGCATGGGCCGGTATAAGATTCTGACGGTATGATAAAATACTGGATTTGGATAAAAATATCATGGTATTGTGATTACTGCTCTAAAATATGCTCTTTTTAAATGTCTGGGTAAAAAAACAAACCTTTTCCCCTTACATTAAACACAATATATTTTATTTTGAGAAACATTTATAATATTTTGGAACAGTGAACATGTCAGGCTAAATAATTCAAAACAGTCATTGACCCCTGCTGTCTTCATTAGTTTCAGAAACACAGATTTCTTTACAATTTAAAAAAGCATCTTTTGATATCTTTAATGCTGCACATACCTTAGGAATGGTAATACAGAACATTTTGGCAGTTTTTAAAATCTTGACTTTTCCAAACCGCAGTTATCATCCCATGCCTAGTACAAATTAATAATATTTAAAAAAAATAAAAAACAGAAGATGAGACATACTCAGATGACCTACTGCTTACAGCAAGTTTCTGAAGTGCGCATCCAATGGGCACTTTTCTATCCCTTGTGGCCATGTGAACTAATTTATGAACTAAAGTGAAGTGATGTGGATAGGTCATGTGATAATAATAAATTGCAGATGCAGGATGTCTGAATTCCATTCATATTACTCACATTTATAGAACAAACTTGTCGTGAAGTAAATTCAAATGCTGTACCTACTCGAGTAGTTTGCGATTTCAGACACAACTACAGTCTCTCTTTTTAACCACTATGAATAAACAAACTTGATGACATCTCTTTGCACATCAGCTTCAGAATTTCTGTCCAATCAAACGCTTGCTAGAATCTGAAGTCTCTCCCCTTACACTATTTTTTATATAGTATAATGGCACATTTTATGAGATAAAACCATTGACATTTGATTTTGTGTTCGTGCGTTAGTCTTTTCCAGTCCTGAGAAACAATAGTGTATGTACAAGCTGGAGCAGAATTCTTCACAAAATGCTATATTTTAAAGAAATATGGAAGAGATTAGAAGAAAACACATTTAGACCGACTCAGCATTACAATTAGGACTATAGTATAGTAATAAATGAATATTATAATATAAATAAATATTATTGGCTATTGAAAGGGGGAGAAATTACTCAATATGACCGACCCTGAAATTGCATCAATTCAATTAAATAACACTGCATTTCAGTGTACTTAATGGGGCCTTTAATAGATCAAGACAATAGTTACGTTTACATAGACATCAGTAATCAAATTATTAGCCTTATTAGCCTAAATAATAATATGATTAAGGTGTTTACATGAGTTTCTTTTTGAATGTTCCTTTCATGATTCAGTTTTAGATGTTATAGCACATAATTCGATTAACGTCATTGCCTCACCACACTATCCACATTTTCTCTGGAGTTTCATGTAATTTCGGGTGTTTCATTTTTAATGTTTCGACTTTAACTGCAGTTTGGCATTTTCACTTTCATTCAGAAACATTTTATGCATGCCCCCCGTGACAAACGAGATATTGGATGCGAGTATGACCGCTGAAAGAGTGTTGTTTTAATGGAATTTGATACCGCACGCCGTATGGGGAAAAAACCTCTGTAATTCGTGATGCAGATGTCTGTGGTCCTTCACTGACTTGGTAGGTGCAGAGAATAGCACAGTATATTAGTCAAACAGCCTTATGTGTAAAGACCAGTGGTGTTGCGGGGGGTGGGGGGGGCTTTAGCCCCTGATGTATTGTCAAAAGCCCCTGATCTTTTGGAATATGTTGCACTTAAAAAATAGGCTGTATATAACATTTATTTTGTTATCTAAGTACTTAAAATAAAAACATACAATCACGCGCATTCCACTTAACACAGCTTTTGTGTCGGGTAAATAAATAGTCAGCTGTTCAGCAGCACCGGTTTCTACCGGCAGGTGGGAGAGAGACTGCTGTCACAAAGCAAAAGTCCTGCCACTGCTCTGTCGTCATTCATTCATTATTTTGAGGAGCTGAAGCTAATGAGGTAATAATACAACTGTTTAGCAAAACTGAAATGTTCTAACAACTGATGAAGCTTAATATTTGTTTTTGCAGTATAAAATGTGTGTAGTTTTGGTGAAATAAAATAACTAATCTATAAAATGTGCATCATATTAATGTAAATACATGCAAATTATTCAGAAAAACTTAAATTTTCCTAGCTTTCTAGATATGATATAGATATCTAGACATATTTATCTAGATGATATAGCCTGTCACATCTCACATTCTGTAGTTAAATCACAGTGAGTTCATGCTAGCTTATTATTTTTTTATTATTTAGCTGTAACATGCTATGTCAGTTAGCATCCAATTATAAATCGACTTTATTCTTATGAAAATACCTAATATGGCTGGAAGAACACATATAGACCATTTATTGTCGCAGATGTGTAAATGGTCAGTTAAAGCTTTTTTATTTTTATTCAGATCTTATTTTCATGCATTCAACTACAGCAATAGCTGGATGCCTTCATCCATATCAGGGATTTCCTACTACTTTTGTGAGGCATATGGAATTTCTGCTCAAGTATGAATAAAAAACAGGCATTACATGCATTTAAAGTGCCACAATGCCCACATCACCTTATTTTGAGAAAGACCGGAAAAAAACTCCCTCCAAAAAAATTCGAAGTAAACATATTTCTAGCATATAGATCTATATTTTAATTTTTTTTTTTTACTATTTTTGATACAATTTTTATTTTATCAAAAATAGTAGCCTATTGAATCTCAGTATTTTGCAAGGTATTGAATTTAGAAATTGCAGTATCTTGACAACACTACACCACAATTAATCACTCTGTCCAAATGAACATGCTTGTAGCTTTGTTTCACATTGGACAACAACTCACACTATAAAATAAAATCATATTTTCAGATTTGAAGACATGCATCATACAGAGTGATTAAAATTCAGTAAATGCATTATTCAATAAATGCACTGTTCAATAAATGCATTGTTATCCATTAATCATTTATAAAAAAAAATGTAACTGCCTTGCAAATAATCCATTAGGGGGGTGGCGAACAGGGTGTGTTCAGCGGGGTAAATTGGAACTTCTTCTTTTTCTAGTGGTGGGTGGGATTGGGGGGGTTGGCTAAGCCCCTTATTCCTTTCGACCCTAGCAACGCCCCTGGTAAAGACTATCCTGTCGCAAAATGTGCCGAAAATCCTACACGACGGTAATAGTTTGATTGCGGTGTTTACATGTCTGCACTGTACTTCAATAATGCGACTAAAATCAGCATACTCCACATGTCTTAATCTGATTTCTGTTTACTTCGATTATGACTTTAGTCGAATTAAGGTAATCAAAAATTGCTGTTTACATGGCAGATTCTTAATCAGAGTACTGTATTAATCATATTAAAATCGTATTATTGGTGTCCATAAGCATACTCTATGATATTTGAGAATAAATTCAGTATTAACCTCACTATAAAAAGTACTGTTTATGGATAAACACTGGTGATATCATTGTCATAATGAATTAAGCCATATGGGTTTTAGTAGTCCACATGAATCTGGTCGTGCGTGGTCAGAACAAACTATATATGTCCATCTGGAGGCTTTGCTGTGCGATGTTTTCGAAAGAGACACTGTACAATCAGCATTCTGGGAGCCTAAACAGATCATAAAGTTTCCTCAGCCGTCTTCAGAGTTGCTCTTTCTCTCTAGTATGCTGTTTGGCACTCTTCTCCACTGCTTTACCACTGAAGCCAAACAGCTGTGGACTTTATGATGCTGGCAGCTTAAAAACAGAACAGAGTCGAGTAGGGAGGCCCGGCCATGGCCATATCAGAGGCAGACAACAGTATCTAACTCCATACTGATAAAAACAAAAGTAGCTGTGCACAAGAGTTCGAATGCACTTCAAGATGGGGGGTATATAACAAAAGCCTTCTACTAGCTTTTGTTTATTATGACTTATCCTGTGACTTATTATGTTACATGACTGAACATCAGGTTGGATTTTCAAATTTTTGTGCCTTTGTGGGACATCTCTGAGTTATTTGTACTAGTATGGCTATGACAAAGGAATATTTTATCAGCTCCTGAACTATAGCCTGGTTTCCTTTACAGATTTGCACAAAATATTGGCCATATTTTAAAATGTTGATTTAACAAAAAACTATTTCTGAATGATATCTTTATAGTTAAATATGTAGTTATGCAGATAAAATCTCCTTTTTGCCTCTTGCGATATGTGTGAGAGATCTGAGTATTAATAGTAATATCAACTTAAAAAAAACATTAACCAATATAATTCAGACCCCTTATTTTTTCATGATTTTGCGATCGCTAAATGCAACACAAAGTCCAACAAAAAGTCGAGATTTTTTGCAACCCTGCAAAATAATCACAAAAAAATGTAAATAATCTCATAAAATATCAAATTCCAAACTATATAATCAAATTAGATTTATTTCAGTTCGCAATTAATTGTTTTATATGACTAATAGATGCATGACGGCTGCTGGATGTGACTGAATTGAAGGACATTATATTTGCTTTACATGTATAGCTGGTATTAGGATGTGAATCAAATCCATAAATTATTTTGCTTAACTCTTTCACTGCCGTTGACGAAAGAAAACTCTTCCCTGCCATTGACAAGTTTTAATGGCAATCTATGTTTTAGGTGTATTATGGTAGGGGAAGCCCTAAAGCATGTGCTGAGTTAGGTACATGATGTCAGATGCTCCGGGTGGTGAAATCTTTGAAAGAGAAAGTAAGATTGTGGATAAAATATCGTAGTTATTCAACCTTACTTTGGCTTAATCCCTACTGTTTTAGATCTTGTCTTGACAAGAGGTCAAAATAAAGAAGCTTTATTTTTATGATTTTATGATTTGTGTCATTGTGTCAGATTACACACCTAACATAGTAGGCAACCTAATATGTTAAATAAAAAAAAAAAAAAAAAAAATATATATATATATATATATATATATATATATATATATATATATATATATATATATATATATATACATACATACATACATACATACATACATACATACATACATATATATATATATATATGAATAAAAAATTATTTTTATATATATTTTTATTAACTAATTAACATATTTTCTAACTAATTAATATATTTTATTAACTTTAAATAAATTGTCCACAAATTTCTGTGAATTACCACCACAAAATCAGTCATTTTTATCGCAAAAAAAATATCATAAAAAAACTAGGGGGTCTGATATGTAAGGCATGATTATTGCAGTCTTTTTTTAACTATACCTGAAAAATCATCTTGTGCAAGTGAAAAAATGGGAGTTCTTGCAAAACTGACATTTTTCCATTAGGTATATATATTAAGTTTCAATACGCAATTTGAGTTTGCATACTTTGAAGGTTAATAGAAACCCAGCTACTGTGACAGTGCACTCAGCCCCTTGTTTAAGATTAGACAATGCACAAAAATGGTTCCCAAGCTTTATTTTTTTATATTAAGCATTTTGCAGTACTTTATCCAAAGTCACTTAGGTTATGTCAATGTTCATTCAGTTATAGGACTTTTTTTATTTATTTTTTTATACAATTGTTTTATAATATTAGCACCAGAACAACACATAATTTATTTATAGATTTAAGTTTATGCTGTAAGTTGTCACAAAGTGGTTGATTTTTCTATTGACCATTAGCAGCACTGCCTTATTGCCGTGATGTAATGTAGAATTAACGTTGAAGTATAGGGACTGTGCTTCCACTGCTATATGATTAAAAAAAAAACATCCCTTCTTCATCTGTTCTGCTTTTTCCCCATCTTCACACAACATGAGGTGAGGAAACAATGTAATTACACCAATTTGCATGTGTTAATTGGATTAATTAGTGAATTGAAGAAAGAAGGGGGGAAGACTACAGGCATGTCCTCACAGACAAGGGCTTCTCGAAATCAGTGCACTTAAAAATAAAGTTTCTCCTTCCTTTACAAGTTGGCAAAACCTCGTGGTAGAGCTCTGATTTGAGAAACCGTTAATTGGCTTTTGAATATGTCAGACTAATTAGAAATGCGCAGTTGAAGCGTGGTCGGTTTGAATGCAAAGAGCTACTCGAATGGCCAAGGGAGTTTTTATTTTATTTTTTTCTGATTCACTAACCCCTCCTCTCACTTATCAAGATCTGGAGATAATTGCAATTAGGATCATTTGCATAAGTTAATGAATTTCTCTTCAACTTTCCTTAACGATCTCGAGCTACAGGATATTTCCAGAGTGCTGAATAGTAAGCACGTAGACGCGAGATGTCGGGATGCATGTCAAGGTGGCTGGGATTTATGTAAACCTCTGAGTGAGAATTTGGTTTGTAAATGGAACAGCACAGATGTGACATTCTGAATGCCAAAACATTATATATAAACATTCACTAGAATTCATTTACCACAGTGTAACTTTATTTTCAAGTAGTCTTTCCTGACAGCCAATTTGTTTTTTCTTTAGGCCGTGGTTCCCAAAATATGATCTCAGTATGAGGGGTCTTCATCAGAAAATATATCTGTATGATCTTATGCAGTGTTTCCCAAAGTGGGGGTCGCGGGACAATGACGAGTGGGTCGCTTTGTGATTTCCAAAAGTCAAATAAATGTTACTAAACTATTAGAATTACCATATTTTGACCATAACCCACAGAAGATAAAGATAGTAGTTCTTAATTGTAAAAAAAAAAAAAAAAAAAAACAACATGCAAATGAAAAGCAATCAGCCTTCAAATGATTTTTTTCATAGAATTGGTGTGTTTACGTTAAATTAACAAACCAGCAATAACGTCAGCTGCAGCAGATTGATTTTATAGCACCAGGTTAAACTTTCTGACACCTTTATAGCAATCAAATACATCAAAAGTAAATACAGGCCACAACTGAAAATTAAAGGTGCTGTATGTAAGTTTGTGACTCTTCTAAAGCATAAAAATACCATAATATGTTTGCAGGTATTTAAGAAACATCCCAAGTGAACATACTTGTTTAACTGAAAAACAATGCTGAAGTCAGATATTCTGCTTTGAAAATGGTTTTTCCGTGCCGGAACACTGTCTTTGTTTAGCCTGCAGAATGCCAGTTTAGCCAATTATAATTCAGCACTCCGTGTTGCCTTGTTGGAAAACTGCATATTTCATTCATTCATTCAGAAAGGCTCTGAAAGCATGCGCCCGTGACCGAAATGGACAGTATCAGACGTCGAAATGAGACAGATTCAGTTCCACATGAGGTTATTACTTAGCAAATGATATAAACATTACAAACGTAAACATTAGGTGAGCGGGTTACATTGTAATCTCGTGTCCTAACAACACGCAAACAGCAGTTTAGCTGTTTGCACCAGACGAAACATGACAAAAATGTAAATACAGCCTTTCAGAAGCACAGAATAAGCACTCACTCACGAAACGGTAAGGTTTAGAATCCATTCAAACTCGCTTTGTTAGCATTTAGCACTGAATAAAACACACGAGGCTTACCTGAGGTGCACTGTCATAGGTTTCACATGTTGAGCTGTGAGAAAATGAAACCGTTTCTAATATCTCAATTCGAGGTGTTGGTTAGAACTAAAACTCCTTTTAATATGGAAAATATTCCCTCTATCGCGTGTCGTTGATTTTATTTAGAACACAGGTTTAAATCACTCGCTCCTGTACTCAATCTGGCATCCCACGCGTGTGTTTATTTTGATCTAGGAGTGCAATACCTAGTTCAACCACTGGGTGTCAAACTTACATACTGCACCTTTAAGAATGATCTCTGATTGGTGGTCTCCAGAATTAAACCAAGAATAGACTTGTGCTAAAAACATAGTGTCCACCAGTCTCTTTAGCTGAGGTTAATATTAAATTCAACAAATTAATAAGTGACTATAAAAATGATATGGTTGTTAAGACTGTTGCACTTTTTTGTGTTGTCATTATGCTCGTATTTATATATGTCTATTGTTGTGTGCACAATGTTAGTATATTTAAAACACCTCTGAGGAATTTGGGGGTTGCGAGTCACTGGCATTGTTATTTTAGGCGTCGCGGGCTGAAAGGTTTGGGAACACCTGATCTAACGTACAATGTACTTCTTACACTGAAAAAGAACAAAGAGACAACAATTTGATATTTACCAATTTGGCCACATGTATCTAATGTTCACTGGCACAGTAGTAGTGTTTTGTATACATGTATTCTTTAAAAAGAAAGAAAAGAAAAACAATGTATTAGATACTGCCAGATGTGTGTGTATTTTGGTGTCTGCATCAAATTAAATTTACAAAAGTGATTTTTCTATACATAAAAGGCATAATAAATGCAAGTAAAGTCTAATGTTGCTAATGCCTGAGAATGAAATGTATATTTAAAAAAGAGTGAAAATCTTCTAGTGACATTCAGCACAATATAGATTTGTTTAAATTAATCAGTAGCCCCTTTCACACATACAGGTTGCATCCGAAATCACATACTTCAATACTACATGGTATGCTAAAAACAGTATGTGAGCAGAGTAGTATGTCCAAATTCATAGAATTCGAAAAACGGTATGCGAGAAGTACCCGGATGACTTACGACTTCCGGCGAGATTCTGAAGTGTGCATCCAATGCATGCTATGCTATCCCATGATGCCTCGTGAGAGAATTCATGAATAAGAGTGAAGAAGCAACTCGGGTAGGTCACGTGATCATGACAAAATGACTGATGTAGTATGTCCGAGTTCCATTCATACAGCTCACGTTTATACTGTATAAAATGTACTTTTCTAATGGTCGAGAGTACGTTTAAATTCAAATGCAGTACCTATCAGCTAGTATGCCATTTCGGACGCAGCCAGAGGCTTTTTTAAAGGGTTTATGTGAATTTCTCTCTGAAAACTGCACTGACACAGTTTCAATTTCAATTTACTAAAACTTATGTTAAGCTGCTTTGACACAGTGTACATTATAAAAGCACTATAGAAATAAAGACGAATTGAATGGGGTATATGCACGTGGATTTTTAATTTCAGTCATACCATACAAAATCGCCTAGTTTAAGATCAGATTTCTTTAAAAAAAACAGTGATTTTCACTGCCTGGCTGAGATACAATATAAAGTGGGTATCAGACCAAACAAGAAGCACTGCATTAAAGTAAAAAATGTTCACGCCATGTCTTTAAAAAATTGGAAATTAATTTTACTCCAGTATTTTCAATGAAGTTTCTGCACTAGCCTGCTGCTAATGACGGCGCCTGCATTTGAGCGGTCTTTTGTCTTGTTTTACGCTTGAACAACTAAATTAATGCTTGAGTCTATTTAACTGAACGTATTGGAATTACATTACAGCATCGATGCTGTAAAAGAAACTTATAAAATTGAAAAAAGTCACTTTAACCATTAAAGTTCCTCATTGGCTGAAAAACACTAGCTGTGCATATAGCCCATTGAATTGAAGGTGTGAACAGGCCCTTTTTGAAAATACCAGTAAAAATGTTCTGATATTTACTGGTATCACTGTGTGAAAGGGGCTAATATTATAATCCACTCTGCTCTAAACATTTTTGATTTAAACATTTTTTCTGAAATAATTTATAAAAAATCAAAAATAATATATAAGTATTATAATGACAATTCATATGTATTTTGGGGCTCTACACTGTGATTCTTGCTCTAAATATGCCCTAGATAGGCTATTTCTATTTTTGTAGTTTTTGATCATTGAAAACCCCTATTGGTCTTTTCCCCATATAAACAGATTCATATCTGTTTAAAACTACTTAGAGTGTCCTACGAAGCAGAGCATAATTTCTGAGTGTGATCTAACCTCCGACTTTTAATACCCCGCAAACAAGCACAGAGTGCTTCAATGTGAAAAGTCACAGCTGGCTTTTACACCCCGTACCCAACACATCCACATCCACCAACAGCCATAATGAGGCAAACTTGGCTTCCATTTTTCTCATAAGAATTGCGAGGGAAAGGAACATTTTTTATTAATCGTAAAAGTAAATTGGGAAGGAACACCTTGTGATTACAGGCCAAAGGTAGTTGAAAAAAGAGAGATGGGTTTAATTAGCTAATTAAATAAACAAGATACGAGGGAGTTCAATGCCAAAAAGCAATTACCAGAGATGCCATAATGAGAAAACTTCTCAAACCTCGGCAAATGAGACCAGAAAGAGGCAGATTTAGAAGAAGTAAATGAAATCTAGACATGAAAGTAAAGGGCGGGAATGTAACGCTCATTTTGTAGCAACGTTCACAAAGATGCACAAGACCTCCCTTTAGCGAGATCCACAGACTGAAATCACGGCAGGAGAAAGAGAAAGCGCCAGCTCAAATGCCTTTCATTACTCTCTGTAATGATGCAGACACAAGAGTTTGTGTTGAAATCTGGAAGGTAATGAACCATGTTTTTTGGCCAAGGACTATTGGAGAGCCGTCTCGACTTCCAATGAGTGTCCAACACACCAAGCCAAAACCATCAAATATTGATGTAGGCAGAGCACAGACGTCAAGACTGCATTTTTGATGGTTATAATTATTTAATTAAGTACTTTTTTTTCCTTTACAGATATCTTACTTTTGAATGTCCCCCTTTTTGAACAGGGGACACAAGGAAACAGGTCAACCACTGAACACAACACACAACAGCACATAAAATATGTACAATTTTACTCTCCATCTCCTTCATACTCTCAAAGTCTTGGCAGACACTGAATAGCAGTCTCTATTAGAGAATATGCATACAGACTTATTTATTCTACCAAACCATTCAGGGGGAACAAAAAAAAAAAACATGCCGTTTCCTCATGAGACTGACTCTTTCAAAAAGAGCTCTTCGTATGTCATAAACTCGAGTAGACAAAACAATACATGTTCACGTATCTGTACTGTGCATGTGTACGATTACTTGCTAATAGGAATCAAATGACAATGGAGGGAAAACCAGAAGTAAAAATGTTTTTAGGCACCAAAGACGACAGAACATGTTCAAAAAAGGAAGGAATAAACTTACACTTAGAGTGAAAAGGGCCTGTAAACAAAAGCAACAACCAATGAAACAAAGTCTTTTGATATATGGATGTTGTTTTGAGGGAATAAAGTGAAAACCATCACCATCCGTAGTCCAAAATGTCAGGTGATGTCCACAACATTTCTTGAGAAACTTCTCAAAGGGGAAGAAAATGGTGTTGAGCATCACCCCAGCTTTAAAGAGCTGCTCTTGAAAATGAGTCTAAGGCTTTCAGGGTCAGGTCATCCCAGCCATAACCACACAGACCGCATACGAGCGAGCGCGTATGACCATTTTTAGCTTCTGTGTCTTTCTTCGACTTGATTACGTTTTCCCTTGTCAGGGGTGATTGTCTCACAAGTGACTCACAGTACTTGCGTAGTTCTGAGCTCTTTTAAGGTGGCTGGATGCGCAGAAGTGGGCAGAAGGTCTTGGGTGAAGGTGGACATTCACAAGGAGAGACTGGAGGGAAGATGTGAGGAAAGATTTGAAGAGAAGGCACACCGCAAATAATAAATCCAGGTTTCCTCAGCACACCTGTGTAACAAAATCAAGTAGCCAATTAGTTTTTCTTATGTGGTACATTTACAAACTTTGTAATGCCAGTTGAGAAAGAGCAGTGAGAAAAAAACGCCCCTAATAAACTCACACTTGAGTTCTTTCTCATTTGTAGTTTAGAGGTAAACATCAGTACATCATAACTACAGTGTTAGTAAACATCCAGATTTAACCCACATTGCTGAGAGCGACCTTTAAATGAATATGTAAATACGTCAAGAGTTATTTGCTCTCAATGATAATATAAACATACAACTAAAATCACAGTTGTGAGAAAACATCCGTTAAGAATGCATCAGATCATAGTTTTTTCGATTATAACTACATTATATTTATAATTATTATTATAAAGCAGCTTATCAGTGTTTTTGCAAGCAAGCTAGAGGAAATGTACCAGTGAATACTCCTACAAAGAAATTCTAACTTTTGAGCCTCAGCACACACCTACTTGTTGCACTCACTCACAGTGGACCAACTATAGTTTGAAGGGGTTTATAATCCAAAGTAAATGTTTCCAGAAAGTTCACTTTGGAAAGCTGTTTTGAACTCCTAAAAGGAGCTTCAATTTGCCTAATATTGTCAACTCGTTATTTTATTTTGTTACTATTGAGTATATCAGGGTAAGGGCTGCACGATTTGGAGAAAAAAAATCTAATTGCGAATTATTTAATCAAAATTGCGATTTAAAATGTGATTTACTATAATTTCATAAAAGAGCTGCAGGTTTGATGTGGTGATTTTAACAGCACCAAAGAAAGACCAAGCATAATCACAAAAATCACAACACTATGCTACTGTTTATTTAAAACCATTTTTCCAATAACAGTTGTCAGTTGTCATGACAAACTAAGAAAATAATTACAGTATTTTAAAATCAATTAAATAAATTGTATATAAAATCTTATATATAGATCTAGGGGTGTCAAAATTAATTGTTTCTTTGGTGCACCGCAATGCAGACGTGGACAATTCGGTATCGGTTCAGTAATAATCATAACCGGTTATTGTGTACTGACGTCATTTATCACATATGCGCTATGTCGTCGTAGCTTACTATGGCGAGGGAGGCGAGCGCGAGTATTTACTATGCTCCAACTACTTAAAAACGCAGAGGCTGTGCACAATTTCACTCCCTGTGTGTTTGCTGGACAGTATTTCACTGACACTTACAGTAGAAGCCCCTATTTCACTGCGATTGAGAGAATGAAAGTAAACTCCATTTTTCTCTCTCACTGTGGCCCATTTGACCTGCTGGTATGACTTTTCCTCTCCTCTCGACTGTTACAGCGATACTTCTGGATACAGACATGAGCGTGCGAGTTTTCTCCACCACGTCTATGGATAAGCTGTGATCGATGCTGCTGTGTTCCCAGATGTAGCTGACTGATTCCAGCCCAAAAACTATCCAAAACTCGTTAAAATACCTATCCAAAACCGCCCAATCTGGCAACACTGCGCCACTGCCGTTTATCAGTGTCACTCATCGGTGAACAGCACCTGTGTATGGAAAGCATCGTCAATGCACCGTGATGCACGAAGATATCGAATTGAACCGAATGGATGGCATGATAATCGTAACTAAACCCTGAGACCAGTGTACATTTACATTTTTCATATAGATTTCATGACATTGCTGACAATGCTTTCCATACATAATTTTAGATTTTACAGCACAAAAATTCTTGTATTAACTGTATAATTTATAAATACATTTATATTTAGCCGGCAGTTAGTTCTCTGCAACTCTCACATGGTCGCCCACTGAAGCTAAGCAGCAGGGATGCGCCCGGTCAGTACTTGGATGGGAGACCACATGGGCAAGCTAGGTTGCTGCCGGAAGGGGTGTTAGTGAGACCAGCAGGGGGCGCTCAACCTGCGGTCTGTGGGGGTCCTAATGCCCCAGTTTAGCGACGGGGACTCTATACTGCTCAGTGAGCGCTGTCTTTCGGATAAGACGTTAAACCGAGGTCCTAACTCTCTGTGGTCGTTAAAAATCCTAGGATGTCCTGGCCAAACTTGCCCACTGGCCTCTGTCCATCATGGCCTCTTAACCATCCCCATATCATAATTGGTTTCACTCTGTCTCCTCTCCACCAATCAGCTGGTGTGTGGTGTGCGGTCTGGCGCAATATGGCTGCCGTCGCGTCATCCAGGTGGATGCTGCACACTGGTGGTGGATGAGGAGATTCCCCCCATTGTGTAAAGCGATTTGAGTGCCCAGAAAAGCGCTATATAAATGTAAAGAATTATTATTATTTATATATTATTTGTAATACAATTTTGTCCTTTAATACATGCAGTCAGATGAACTGTAGCTTTAATTTGACCTGCTCAAAGAAAACGCTCTTTTTGAACGTATCAAACAAAACTTAAGTACATGAACAGAACAACACGTGTATTAATAGCAAATAAATAAATGTAAATATTATCCCATTTGCTTTTTGAGTGTTGTCAATCGAGTTCTGAAACACCTGTGATTGGTCATTGTGTTCCCGCACTCAACAGAAAGGGCTGTGATGCGCTCTAATTGTTAGCACGGCTCTGCAGTTATTCACCGATAATCAGTCTATAATGCGTGGTTATCACAGCTGATCCATGATAGCTGCGGTGATCCACAAGTATCGCTGTAACTGCTGAGAGAGGAGAGGAAATCTTTACCTCATGTTACCTTACCTCCACACACTTCAAATTACGATTTCGGTTTAAAATCGATTAGTCGTGCAGGATTAATCAGGGTGTTTGCATAATTTTTTACATTTTAAATCAGTTGTTAGTGTTTGTATCATACCTTTTGGTCGGGCAGCAGGGTGTTGCTCTGCAGGGGGGTCAGATGACTACTGAGCAAAGCTCCACCTGGTCGATCATGCTCACAAAAAATGGTGCCATTGACATAGTGAAATCGGTCACCGGGAACCAAGCGATTTCGGCAAGTGGCACAGGTGAAACACTGGAGGAGAAAAACCAAGCGATGCAATTTCACTCAAACTCATTTAGCAAAACAACTCAATCTTACAGCTGGAAATCAATTGGAGTTGAGATGACACAGAGGTTTTTATGGTATAGTGGCGTGCATCAAGTTGAAATTGATAATCAAAAATATATTGCAGGGACTTCTATCACTCGGTTGTTTAATGGATTGAATGCAGGCTTATAAACAAATGCAAAAGAGGGAAGAACTTGGTTTAAGTGGAAGATCACTGATGGTTTTTAAATTTAAAAAATACCAGTATCAGTGTTTAAAATAAAAAAAAAAAGAGACGTATGGATGAATAGTTTATAATATCAACAAGCTTCGTTTACTGAACCATCAAAATGAGGGGAAATATATAAATAGTTTCCCACTACTGAAAGTCCAGCACATATGGTACATCTGCATTGTTTGGAAAAATCTATTACACTTAAAGCTCACATTTCTTCAGATGCTCACAAATTAGAAATTTTGTCAGGATGTAGTTACCCAATTTTGAGAACTTATGCAAACATGGACCACTGGGAAACCAAACTGCTCCACTCAGCTTAATCAGGGAATGGTTTCCTTTTTCCATCAAATATTATTAAGACAGGTTGACACCTACACCACTATAATTAAGGAGGAATGTGTGGCGCAGTTGGGAAAATGGTTAGTTGATGAGTTTCAGTAGGCATCTCATGAGACTATCCTGATATCCGTGTTCAATAACTGCAAAACTTCACCTGCCAATTTATTGAAAAAACATGCTTCCCCAAAAAAGAGGCTACTTCGGGTCTTATCAATTTGGTTGTGATGAAAACATATGTAAAGAATATATTAAGGAAAAACACATATGTTAATTCCTCAAATTCTCACTCTGAAGACATGGGATGTGGATCAAGGTCATTGTTTTGCAAGAATCACATATTTTATTCTTATAACTTTTCAGCCTTGAGGGAGTTGCAATACAATAAAATGTCATAAATCTGACTATAAAACATTGTCTCAAGCTTATGTTGAGCAAATCCTGCTGGCTTACATGCCAACGTCGAAGAGAATTAGGTAATTGCAATGTACAAAATTTTCCTCATGTTTGAGACTGGTTAAGAAATTGCAACCATACAAGTTAGAATGTTGCGTAAGTCTTTTTGCAATGTAATTCTGAATGACAATATGATGTCATTTAAAGCCAAATGCAGTAACCACAAATAGTCAAAATGTGGTTAATAAGGTCTCCTGTGACAGGCTTGGCTCATCTTTTCTCAGATTCAATAGTGTGAAATTTCTGAAGCTAGTCACATTGCTGTGTAGGGTAGTACAATGGTTTTGTTCTTCTGCCTCATGCATTACACTGTATTTTAAGTCCAGAGTGAAAAAAGTATTATAGTGTTTATCAAATCTGTATAGACAGTTAAGTTTTATGACTACTATATTATATTACAAGAAACCCTGAAAGAAACCGTCTCAGCCTCAGGTAAAAACATTATGGAAGTATTAAGATCTTTTCTTGGATATCATGAAGTGCATCCCTGTGAAACAGGGAAGTGCATCCCATCGAAAAAGATGGGGTCTGAGATTAAGGGTGTGCTCATACTTGTGGTTCGGTTGTTTTTGTTCTTAAGATAAGAAATAAACTTATCCTGATAATGAATGTTTTTTTTTTTTTGTAATTTTTGCTTTCTTAAATTCACTGTTTTTTTTTAACCCTTTCACGCATAAGTTTTAAATACTTCAGCTGACTCTCCTGCATGAGTTTTTAAAC
Source organism: Danio kyathit (assembly GCA_903798195.1). Classification (NCBI taxonomy): domain Eukaryota; kingdom Metazoa; phylum Chordata; class Actinopteri; order Cypriniformes; family Danionidae; genus Danio; species Danio kyathit. The sequence goes on along the minus strand of LR812523.1, from coordinate 39,810,542 downwards.
CTTAAGTTTATCATGTGACCCATCAGCCCCAATGATCTATGTATTTGTTGTATTTCGTTTCTTTTTGACCTTCTTTTTGTAGCGCGGTGAAGTCTAGATGGAATACAGCTGAGACTGCTCGCGTCAATAAAGCATAACTTTTGTGACACTATAACAAATAAAATTTTTACATTACTATGAGGGTTGGGTTTAGGGTTGAGGTAGGGGTAGACACTAATAAAATACAATTAATAGCTAATTTAATAAATAATATTTATTACTTCTTGTTGATCACAGTTGTATCCCTTCTAGCAACAACTTGCGATCACAGCTTTACCCTTCTCGCAACAACTGCAGGAAAGATCAGAGCTGCTGGATTTACTTCATGTTTATTCATAATTTTCTGCCAAAATACATGAAGGTAAGCAACTGTTTATCTGGGAGAGGAATTTAGAAAATATTTTAGCAACATAAACTGTGTTTATCTTATGTAAACAAAGCACATTGGCCAGTTGTATTGTAAAATAATTATTATTGCCATCTCCATAGACCTTCACGTACATTTTCCGAACTTTAAATAGTATGTTTTGCTTGTAGTTATGTGTTTTTGAATGTCTGAAACCTAAATTAAATGTTATTTGTTTGAGAGCACGGATAAATTGTGATTTATGACAAGCGTTGCGCACTTCTTCTGTGCCTAGTGTGCACAGTCAGATTTGAATTTTAGCAGTTGATGACGTGTGCTCTGAACGTTTCAGGGACCAGCCAAGGCTGATCACACTGGTGAGATCGTATGCGTGAAAGGGTTAACAATCGAACCTAAAACAATGAAAAAAGGCTTATATGACATCAACTAAACAAACATGCAAAACAATGCTGTGTGCTGCTCTACACACGTTTGTTGACTGCGTACATGTGATACCGTTTATCAGTTGAGAACTAATGAAGAGTTTATAAATGTATAAACTGGTCAAAACAACACCAGGAATTTCCCTGTCACACACACACAAAGATCTCCTACAAGAAATGTATTTTCCAAAGTGCAGCTATGACCACAAAAAAACATGTAAGCTAGAGCATTCTGTCCTTTTTGTGGTCGCATCTTGTAACATCATGTCCCATTTTGTTTTATTTAAAGGTCTTTGGTTTGTTACGTTCATATAACAGTTCAGTGTCAAATCAAACCTGCCAAATATGAACACACGCAAAGTGGTCAGAATGTTAGGTGAAGTTCGACACAAAGTCTTTTCAGCAGAAGATTGAGTTGTGTTTTGTTTAAAAATGTAAAGCTCAGAAAGAAAGAAAAAAACATGCACAGATGAATCTTTTATAAGTCCGTTTTTTTGTGGACACTGTGGCTCACCTTTAGATGGTAGACGTTACCCTGGGCCCTCATCACCATCTCACTGGCAGGAATAGACTGTCCACACGCACTGCAAGCTCCACTGTGACCAAACAACCTGCATTGTTGAAGGAGAAAAACAACAATTAGTTTCAACATGAATACAGAAGTTACAACAGAGCAGTTGTAAATAAGTCAACATGATTTATAACGTTCAAAATGAGTGGCATTCTCATTTAAAGGACAAAAACTGTTTACCATATGGCAAAAACACACAAATCATCCTGATCTACTTCTTTTCACTACACTCAAAGGAAATTTCATTTTTACATATTAAAGTTGGAGTGTTTTGCAATGTGTGTGTTTGTGTATGCGTGGCTTAGATGGCAGGGCACCAAAGCCCCTCTAGTCCTAGACTGCAGCCTATCAGCTAATCTGGAGTGGCAGTGTAATTGGTGGCAATGGGTGGGGGGTGGCTATAGGAGCCTCTGATCCACCCTTGGCTCCTAATTAGGGAGCACTTGATTACTCCACTGCCTGAGCTTGAGGTTGTTATGGGCAATTTTAGGAGAACACTCAAATGAGTTCAAGTCGTGCTCTTGATGAGCTGAAAAAAAAATGCATCTACAAACTCAGTCGTACAGAGATAAAACCCAGATGCACACAAACAACATGCAACATACACACACACATTGCATACACACAAACAAGTTGTTTTCATTCAGAACACCTGGAGCCCCCACCCCCCGGTCACAGTCATGTTTCAGTAGGAAACATTTCTTCCGCTCCCTCTCTGGGGTCTTTATTGTGACGGTAAGCAGATCGGTTTGGCAGCTAATTCTCAGCGCCTCACTTTCTCCTCTTCTCCATGGCCTCTTTCTCTCTCAACCCCTCCTCCGCTATCACTGTCCCAGCTCTGACTGCTCGCAGTAATGAATTTTTGATCTTAATCCAAACAGTAATTTAATAAGAGACGGCAGAAAGGAGCCCTGTTCTCCCTAATTAATGCACCCTACTTTTATCAGACCTCAGGCTCCACGCTGTGTCATTTGGTAATGAAGCTCTGCCCTTTTGATTAGCTGTATTATACATATTTAATACACTGCAGATTGAGTACACCTTACATGCACTCTTTAAGGAAATATCCAAGAGACCACCCTTGACATGTCTAACATGTGCTGAGTTAGAGTGCTGTAAAAGGGAAAAAAAAGTGTCCCTTTCTCACTCAAGTCATTATATAATCCAAAGTTGTCATAAAACAAGAACTGATTATATGGTGTAGATCATTAGCCACTTCTTTTCTCTTAACCCGCTGGGACTCTTCAGTTTTTCTCTTCAAATTTTTTCTTTAAATAGTAACGTTTTGAATTGACAATTTTTTGCTTCATTAGAATGGGATGACACTTGGTGAATTCTGTCACATTAGATTTGTGGAGAAAATAGATGTGATTTGGAAAAAAGAACACTTGGTATGTTTGCAGTCAAAAAATGGCAAAGATAGCGAATACATGGGAAATAAGACAAATAAAAAAACTCAGAGAATGTTTTTGTAGATCAAACTAGGGTTGCACAATATATCGTTTCTGCATCGACATCGCATTCTGCGAATCTGCAATAGTCACATCTCAGGATGTGCAATGAGTTGGTGTTATAGTTGACCAGGAGTTAGAATAATAGTTGACCATAGTTCAGAATACATGAGACTTTTAAGTATAACAAAGGGAGTAAATGTTTATCATTTGTCTGTGTCTTTAAGGTTTGTGACTGTGAGAGCATTTTTCTTGAAGAGTTTAAAAAAGTCAGGCACAGGGAATTATACCGTATTTTATTGGATCATTTTTATTCAATCAAAATGACTATTTTACATTTCATTATTCAATTTCTGTACCGAATACGGTTTGAGTCCACAGAAAACCAAAGCACTGTTTATTTAATTTATTTAGCTTTATGGGCGACACGGTGGCTCAGTGGATAGCACTGTCACCTCACAGCAAGGTCGCTGGTTTGAGTCCTGGCTGGGTCAGTTGGCATTTCTGTGTGGAGTTTGCATATTCTCTTCGTGTTTGCGTGGGTTTCCTCTGGGGACTCTGGTTTCCCCCACAAGTCCAAAAACATGTGGTATAAGTGAATTGGGTAAGCCAAAATTGTCCATAGTGCATGTGTGTGAATGAGTGTGTATGGATGTTTCCCAGTACTGGGTTCAGCTGGAAGGGCATCTTCTGTGTAAAACATATACTGTTTTAAGTTGGCAGTTTATTCCGCTGTGGTGATCCCTGATGAATAAAGGGAATGAAAAGCCAAAGGAAAATGAATAAATGAATTTAGCTTTATTGTATTTATCTAATTTGTTTATTTTTTCCATGCATGATTTACTCCCCTATTTCAGTAAATCTGAACTAATGAATTCTTTCCAAATAGACCTATTCATGCCATCTGGGGAAACTGTATTCATATCGCAGTATATTGTAGATTATCAAAATATCAGATTTTTCCAATATTGTGCAGCCCTAGTACAAACTACAATCAGCCATAAAAAAACTGCATATAGATATTACATTTAATAGACAAGAATTTTAAACATTTTGGCAATAAAGTCATTTCAAAGTACATTTTTAAGGCTTTGAATGTGTTTAATGACAATGATTATTATTATTATTATTATTATTATTATTATTATTACTACTACTACTACTACTACTACTACTACTACTACAATAAAATAAATAATTTTACAATTTAAGCAGTTCATAATTTTCATAATAATAAATAATAAAAACAACATGCATACAAAACGAATTAACAGTACTGATTATTATTTACTGGGCTTATATTTACTAATATTTAGTTCAAATCAATCTAAAATGTATAATGCTCCAAATGTATGAATTATAATTGAAAAATAATACAAATAATTTATAAATTTAATGAGTTTGTAAATTATTACATGTAATAATATTAATAAGTTATTAAATGTACTATAATAATTATTTTACATTTATTTCTGTCATGTCAAATAATACGTACATTTTCAGTTAGCTAAGTAATTTACTTTTATGCCAGGTCTGCACTTTTTTTTCTCTTTTTGGGTCTGTGAGATTATTTGACTTTTGAGCAGCCATCTCTGGCACTTCTACAGCAAATACACACACACATGCACACACATCTGTGTGGCAATGCCAAATAGTTAGATATCCCTGGTTTAGGTCCAAACAGACCAGTGTGGGTCTAACAGGCAACAATGGCGTGCCGTCATGGACCAATGCATCACTGCACACATCCAAACACACAGAGGTCAATTTCAAAGCCTCAGCGATTATAAACAAATCTAATCTCCTCACCTCTGGAGCCTTCAGCTCAAAATATACAAGGGAATAGAGGCCAAATTCAATCAAAGAGCTACGTAATCATCATACAGACATACAAGCAATTATAGACCCCAGTGAAAAACGCCATTAAAATAAACAAATGGTTTTTAGAGTTTGGAAAACAGGGTTACAGTTGTTTTGTAGACTGGTCAAAATTTATGACAAAATGACAATTCTGAGTAGAGTATTCATTTAATCATTGACTGTGGTTTGAGTCTAAAGCACTGTACCGCACATGAAAAACATGTGGGGAGTCTTTGAGGAATATGGCTGCTCCAGATGCCATGTTACAAGCACCCACACACTTCCTGTCATGATCGCTCAATTTTCCTGGTCCTGTTACAGTTCATGTAGTAACATATTAATAACTGTTTTGTCAGTTCCAAAAGATGGCCTTATGACAGACGATGGTCCACGTTTATCATCACATAATCAGCTATTTTCAGAAAAAAATACGAACCATTACAATGGTAGTACTTTATTTTGTAAGACTTTATTATAAAGTGTCCCTGTTACACGTTCAATAATATTTGTAATTACAATTAATTATGATTAACAGTTAATTATATAGTGGCCAGCACTGTGGCGCAGTGGGTAGCACTGTCGCCTCACAGCAAGAAGGTCGCTGGTTCGAGCCTCGGCTGGGTCAGTTGGCATTTCTGTGCATGTTCTCCCCATGTTTGCGTGGGTTTCCTTCGGGTGCTCCGGTTTCCCCCTCAGTCCAAAGATATGCGCTACAGGTTAATTGGGTAATAGGGATGGCCGATAGCTATCACGATGCTGAGTCGACATCACGATCCTTAACCCCACCACCTTCACAGCAGCAACCCGCTCACGAAAAATACACACTTAGGCCCCGTTTACACTAATACGTCTAAGTTTTAAAATGGCATTTTAGAACGAAAATGATCCACGTCCACACTGGCGTTTCATCTAGCATTTCTGAAAAGCTCTCCTTCCACATAACACTACTGAAAACGCACATCACGTGACCAAACACACACACACACAAACACTGTCATGCGCTGCAGCGTCTTTAGCTCTAGCAGTCAGCCCAAAGAGCAGTGCACGTCGAACAGTTTATCAAGGATGTACTACTGCTGGTTCATGTCTCACTATAGTTGTTAAACGTGATATGTAATTAATCTTGTCTCTATCTAAAGACTCTTCGGTCTTTTGAATCTATCAGGTAACGTGTCACAGCGTCAGTACACTGCTTCAATCTTTTGCATTTACGCTTGTACTTAGTAATATTAGCGAAAACCTCAGATACTCTTGGTTGGTTCCTGTTGGTTGTGCACCTTTTTTACCAACCAAGTTTGTCGACGCCATTACAATGACACAGATCACTCTGCCTATTCATGCCAGAGTCCCGCGGAAAAAGTGATTGACAGGTGGCAATTTGTGTGTAACTTATCTTTATTTATTTTTGATTTGGTTATGGGTAAAACAAAGACCACGCGGGTCAGGTAGTTAAAACGGTAGGCTACAAATAATTTATTCGTTATGAATGTGAGTGTATGGATGTTTCCCAGTGCTGGGTTGCAGCTGAAAGGGCATCCGCTGCGTAAAACATATGCTGGATAAGTTGGCGGTTCATTCCACTGTGGCAACACCAGATTAATAAAGGGACTAAGCCGAAAAGAAAATGAATGAATGAATGAATTAATTATATATACCTAACCTTAACCAGGTAGTAAGCACATTCAATGTGTTAATATTAGTTAGTAGTTATATAAATAATTACATTGTAACAGCAACCCCTTTTTTACTTAGTAATAATACTTTAGTAATAGCCATAAGTGTGTATATGGATTAGTCAAGGTGTCATCACTGACTGTAAAAACCACTGAGATTTAAATGTTTAAGAAAATGGGAAACACTTTCCCAGGTGAGCATGTGTTGGCTTATAGTTTTTAGTTTGGGCAAAAAAATAATAATAATTTAACTTTTCTAAATATCCTGCATATTTAACACCATTTAACTTATTCAACTAACTAATCTTTAAAGGATTTATAGATATGTAAAATTATTTAAAACAAAGTTAAATATCCCGAGACAAAGAAATTATTTATTAGTTTTTGAGTCAAGCAGAGATTTCCTGACCTCCTTGTGTAATGTTATGACTGATTCTGTGACCGAGAAAATCGTTTATTCACTCTTACTCAGCATTTTCTACATCAGTCCCGCCAAATCCCCCAACTGCCTGTTTCTTTTAGTACCTGATGTAATCGTTCCTGCAGAGGATCATCCCTCCTTTGCTGAAGCAGGTGCTGCCGATCTCTCCCAGCTGAGCCTGGCAGCAGGAGCACTTGAGGCAGCGTGTGTGCCAGTACCGATCCATGGAGAAGAGCAGAAAGCGATCCGATATCCGACCACCGCATCCAGCACAGGAGCGCACTGCCCCACCACTGCCTCCTGTTACCGCAACCGCGGAGCTTTCCACGCGACTGTTCACCATCGCCTGCCTGCGGGACAGAGAGGAGACGCTCGTAAATCAGCAGATCCAGAGGCAAAGTTCCACCACTATCAGAAGATCAGCCATTAGAGATGCTCCCCCAAACCTCTTCAAATAAATCACCATAATACATTCTCCTCATCCTTAGAGAACATAATAGCAGAATAATGGGACAGATATATTTCTCCCCATGTTGCTAATTTAATTTTCAATGTTCTCATCCAGAGACAAGAAAAAAATAAGCATAAAACTGCTGACTGACCAAATGAGATTATTACACATTGCTACATAATATAAACAATTTTGTACAGAACATGACGGTGAGCAAGAACAGGAAAAGAACTGATTTAGTGGTACTTTATTTTCAGATGAACTGTAGTAGTCTTATGTTTACATTACTATGCTGGTGGTTAGTTTCCCAGAATACACAGTAGGGTTGCACAATGTTGTTTTTAACTGTTCAACAGTTCTCAACAGTTACTGTGTGCTAACATTTAAATTAATCAGTTTGACACCCTGCAGTTATAAGGTAGATACTGTACATGTATTGCTAGATTTTAATTAGAGCTGTTATTTAATTCTGTAAATAATCTGTAATTGCACTGAACTACCACATAACCAATCCTTAAACCAAATCCTACCCATACCACTGATCCTGCCCCTAACCGTATCCAACATAAATAGCAACAGAAGTGAAAGAAACTTCCTTGAGCACTCAATGTATGTCTTGGCCGAATCTCAAGAATACAGAGGTACACAAGGCCTATTCAGATAACAATCTTCTCTTCATACAAAACCCAGATTCCACTGAAATTAATAAATGATAGATAAACACTTACAAGATGATCAAGGCATGCTAAACAAATCTATAAGAAAATTATAAATATGACATTTTACTAATAGCAGTTAGTAACATTACAAACACCACATCAAACTGTATTAGTACAAGTACATGCATTCAAAATACTAGGGATGCACGATATATCGGTGGCCATATCATTATCGGCTGATAAATGCTATTTTTAATGTTATCCTTATAAGTCCGATATCTTTAAGCCGATAGATTACATAATTGTACAGAACTGACTGCCTTGCGCATTCGTGGGTCGACTATGTTCAGACTTGCCCAGTGCACTATAACGGAGCTTTCCTCACATTGTTTATTCCTTCAAAGTCCGTCCTTTCTTTGTGTGGTATTGCTGCAGCGCATGTGCGTTAATAACTTAGCAAGTAACCATATTCCTCATCAATGTAGATATGTTTGAAAGAGTGTCATTAGCAATGTTTCAATCCAAAAATGTGAATTAACTATGTGCTAAACAGGATTATCGCATAAAAGATGTGCGAATAAAGCAGCGTTTCCATCCAACGAGTCTAAGCAAACAAAATCGTCACTTCCTGATTAACTGGCGCCAAATATCAACAGTAAAAACGGAATTTGTGGCGATAAGAGAAGCTGCGTGAATCTTTTCTTCATTTAATAAATGACTTGCACCTCAGAAGGCAATCCTGACACGCAGTGAACACGTGGTGGTGTTTGAAGGCGTGAGATGCGGAGCACAGGGGCTCTTGACAGTTCTGGAGGTTATTAATAATAACAATAATACTGAAATGATTAAGGCATTTTAGAATGACCAAAGCAACATTTCAGATGTTTTACAATGTGCTCAGCCTGCTGGTTTGTCTATTCACACACATTTTTATCATCACATGATCTCTTATAACAAAATCACATAACATTTTTTAATGTGCATACTGGAATTTGTTCAGTAAAAGTGTTTCCATCGCAGTTTATGCACATCTATTCTTATTGAATAAAAAGTTTATCCTACTCAGTTATTTTCAAAATTTATGTGCATCTTGGCGTTTCATCAACTGTGTTTTTTATGCGCATATTCAAAATGCGCATAAAAAGAGGTGGATGGAAAACATAGCTGTTGTGTATTTTGGTTTTAATTGGTGTACGGTGACACTGAACGGTCTAAACACCTCTCAAAATGCTTTTTTGGACATTACATATTTGTACATATGTACATTACTGTAACACATTTAATTCAAGAACATTGGGGCTGGTTTGAGTTCTTAGTTCTTTCATTTTCATTTTATTTAATACTATTTATTTTAATTGTTTGTTAATTAAATCCCATTTTGTTATTTAACCTATTATTTTTATGCAACAGTCAAGTTGCATGTTAATTTGCTATGCGAAGAAAAGGAAATCATTTATTTTTGGCATGCTGATATTTCTAAAATTGTGAGTATAGATCCATAATCACCTTGCAAATTTTGAAATTATTGTTTGTTTTTGCTTTGAGTAGGCTATTCTAAGATCAGTTCAAAGTTTTATGAAGGTTTTAAAATAAAATCAGTTGTTCACTGTATAAAAACATAACATTTTGAAATATTTATATCAGCTAATATATCGGTTATTGGCCTCCAAATCTTAAGAGTTATCTGTTATCGATATTGGTCAAAAAAATCCATATAGGTGCATCCTTACAAAATACGCATGGACAAGCGCAATGGTGTTATGAAACAACTCAAGAAGTTACACTTAAAGTTGAAAAAAGAAAAAAGAAAAAGTGCAATGTTATTACCACAGAACTATAATAAAACTCATGCTGCAGGCAATTCTATGGAAATGATGTAGTCCACAGATTTTTATATCTGCCTTAACATCATCAGTTTATATCTACATCTCATTTCCAGAACTTTCATTGCAAATACGAGTAGAGATCAAGCCCAGCTGGAGGCAGTGCGGCTCTCAAATGGCACTAACTGGAACCATAAGGACAGAAACTAAAGTCTGTTCCCTTTCAGAGTACGCAATCTCAGAGAGTGAGTGCTGATCCGAGAACAGGCGTCACATCTATATGGCATCTCAAATATAAGCACTAATCTAGAATCGTCTGTCCTTATCTATATAAGGCTTTATAAACACCCTTGGTTTTATGACGGTTCCAGGTACTCATTGTACCATGTAAACTAAAATAGTTAAAAAATGGAACTCCAATGTTCTGCTTTTAATGATAGGTCCTAGATTGTAGTTGGAATGCCTTGTGGTAAACAGCTTTCAACCGACACGAAAACTCAATCATGACACTAACCACTGTTAATGATGTTTTCCAATTGAAAGTGCAGCTGATTTGTCATTCCCTGTCTGATGATTTCAGTTCGAGCATGTTTTCACTTATGATAAGTGTATTCCCTTGACGAGTTACTGTTTACCAGCCATTTCCCTGCGAGCAAGCAAACTTTTCCCGCTCTCAATAAACAGCCTCATGCAGTTCCAGAAGGATGAGTTCAGTGGAACCACAAACCATCGTCACCACACACACTAGTAGTATTTTATGATGTCTAGCTTCAGGCCAACATATTACCTTTTCTAACATAAGCATGAAGGCTGTGGTTTGGGAAGGTCAGAGCAACGTCCAACTAAGCAGAACGTTTAGACCTGCGGTGCAGTACATATGCTCAAACGCATAAGGAAATGCTTGCGCATTTCATTTCTAAAAATATCTTTGTATCGCCACAATATTTTCCGTACAGACACAAAAGAGAGCTTCTCTGCTGCATTCAGAGACCCTCAGCAAAATCCTGTGTGGGGCAGACGGTGCAGTTTTCTCCTTTTGGAGAGGCAGCAGCAATGCAAGGAAGAGGCTTCGGACATCTGGCTGAGGCTATATCACTTGTTATTTCCTCCCTCTGTTGTTCTGAAGTAGAGGTCGGTCGGCAGCAGACTGGAGACGGAGGCCAGGTTAGAGGTCACAACTGAGCCCTGTTGATTGCTAGGGTCGAGCAGAGGTCAAAAGAGGAGAGGAAAGCAACAGGAAGGCTCTTTGTGCTTTTTGCTCCAATGAGTGGGACTGCTTTCCTCAGGTCCTATCTGTCTTCCCAGCCTTGTGCCGGACATAAGATATCGGCTGCCACACACTTTCCCACAAACGGGAGTATGAACAGGTAACTTAGGCTCCTAGGACCCAAGAAATTAAAATTTGTTATCATCATCAAACAAAATTGTCGATACTTTCAAAATACCACAGGCTAACGAAAGACAGTCATACATGTTTTGAATGATAATGAAGACAATTTTACATTTGGTAGAAACTGTCTATTGCAATGTTGGATGACACTGACAATGAAAGCACTTTATGAGAGTTTATATTCAGCTGTGAATTTGTGAAACAACTTTTTTAACATGAAACATAAAAATCAGTGTTCAGCAGAAAAAAAACAGGCTATCTTGTGCACGTGTAGTTCACATTCTCCCACCTTCTATGCTAAAACTGGCCTAGCAGGTTTACGACAATGCTTGGACAGCTGGGTTAGCATTTCCTCCTCAAACCGTTTGAGTGACACTTTGAGTATCCTGAAACTAACATGAACCTACATGCCTGAATTTTATTGGCGAATTTGCCAGGCACCAGTTTTAAACCAATTTCCAACACCCTCGGCTCTAATCTTTTTCATTGTCAAGTCAGAGTTGGGCATATTTGTAAGTCTTACATGAACTGTGAGTCTGATATCTTATTAAATACGTTGGGACCAGCTGTACAAGATTATAAACCCGAACCAAAGTAAATTTATTCAGCGCTCCTACACAAACAGATTTCGCCTCAGGACCTTTTCTCCATAACTGACACCGGTAACAAGCACCATACATTGTCATTCCCGCACACCTGCAGAAGCGCCTTTCTGAAGCAGGTTGCCAATAACTTTGGAACAGTTAATTTCATGAAAATGCAAATCCCCCATTTTTAATCATCCCTTTCCTGCAGACCTGAAAGTGAGCGAGACAATGCTGCCGAATGGGACCCTGGGGGAATATCACAGGCTTTGAGGCATGGCTGTTTCAATACAGAACAATTACATTATCCCTCTAATAACTTAGGTAAGTTAATCCTTCACTGGAAACGTTTGGCGACAACCTTTTTAAAGCTATGAGGTTTAATGTAGTGTCTTATCACAGGGTACCAGGAGTTTGTCTTGCTATAGGCCCATATCTTTGTTGTGACCAATTCTTGACTTAAAAGGAAAACAAAATATGGCAAATGTACTGTTTAAGAGAAGTGCAGAGTTTATTTAAAGGTCACCGCAAAGTTAAAGCAAAAAATGGGTGATTTATGACCAAACATGTGTAGATTGATGCATAAATTAACAGTATTTTTGTCAAAAAAACTCTGCTTTTTACCCATTTAAAGAATGCCATCTTAGCATAATGAGCAACTACATTAGTAATACATAGAAACATGCGAAAAGCTGACATTTTGAGTCGAGTATTCATGTTTTTCCCCTAAAGCAGAGGTTCCCAAAGTAGGGCAAAGTAGGGCCCGTGGACTAAAGTTGGCCCACGGTCACCTTTGGTTTGGTCCACCATCCCATCTGAATGAGATGGAGGGAGTTGGTTGGGGCGAATGCCTTTGGCAGAGATCGTCATTTTGAATTTAATGTATACCCTTTTTTGTTTAATTGAGGAGCTACAAAAAGCCAACTAAAATTAAATGTTTTATATGAATCAGACTTTTAAAATGTAAATACTGTCACTTGACAGATAGAGGACAATGCACAAGACATCGGTGAGCAAATCAATGCAAAGCCAGAAGCAGCTCAACTAGTGTATTCAGTATTGAACTCCATTGTGTTATAAATGGGATTGTTTATGTTTTTACTATAATAAGTTTATTTTAAAACGTTAAAATTGACATTGCATCGTCGTTTACTATGATTTGAAGCAACGTTTTCTAGTTATTTTTAAATAATAAGCAAACAAATGAGCAAATGTAATGTAATAAGGTTTGGTATATTTAACTTCGGCCCACAGCCCTCAATCAAGTTTGGTTTTTAGCCCTTTATCAGAAAAAGATTGGGCACCCCTGCCCTAAACGTATGAATGCACTGAAGAAGTCAACACAAGTGCTAGTTTCAAAGTGAAGAGTTACTCTGGAAATAGACCAAACTCTTCTCTTTCTCTCTCGTTATTTAAACGCTGTCATCAGAAAGGTCAGAGAGGGGGAGGCTCGTTCAGTTCCACTCGACTAACGGGCTGATTGATGAAATAAGAGGCAAAAAACAGAAGCTAATGAAGAGAAACACAATACCGTCGCTGTCCGAGCGCAGACTGATGATTGGTGTCGGCTTGACGGAGCAAATGATGGCTCTACACCACAAGACAAATCACATATCATCAATAACAAGCCTAATGGGTGTAGGAGACTTAAAAACACGCTATTATGTTTTACGGTTGCGCCTCAACTTTTCCTTTTGTTGGGCGGAACGATTGTGGAGAAGTCCCCGCGCGGTCACCATAGAAACTCAATAACGCGAGAACGAGTACAGTTTCGCGTTTTTAATAATTCACTAATGCAGTAACTGTGAATTTTTAGTGTCATAACACGTCGGTTAGGAGAACAAATAACTGCGCACAGGCTCAGCGTGAGTCGCTGATAATTAAAATAAATGAGCATAACACTATGGTTCTCAGCCTCTAAAAATAGTAGCGAGTCCAGTGAGCAAATGACCAAACCCTGGTTGGCACCACTGCAGATTAGCAGTATATCCTTCTCTTTTAATAATGCGCTCTGGGGCCATATAACTACACGCTTCGCCGTTTCATTAAAACGGTCTCTTTTTAATTAACACTCCGCGCACAACTCCCCATTGTGCACAATTCTTCGCTCCAGTGACAGCACACATCAAGGCTGTGTCTCAAAACATAGTGTGCTTCCTTGCTAGACTGCTTTTTCTCCTAGACACTAGCACAGGCAGGGTTTTTTTTAGGTTGGTAGCTTGCTATGATTTGAGATGCAGCCATTGAGTTGGAGTTACTGTACAGAGAAGAAGCAGTTATGTCAAGTCTAGCGTATGTTATGCAAAATAATCACTCGTACAAGTCCAGATAAAACGGGATATAATTAAAGATATATATTTTTGTCTGGCTCAATTAATAATTTCCCCTTTTTTTATAAACAACGAAGTTTTGACACTAGCGTTATACATTAGAAAACGTATTTGTGGTAAAACTGCACAAGATGTTTGCTGCATTTGGATAAAAGCGTCGCAAAATTACATAACGGCAAAGTGCGGTACAGAGAAACACTGACAATATATACGAGCATGCGTTATGATGTGCGTGTTTGAACAGGCACAGAGCTGTGTGGAAACAGTTAAAGCGGGAAGGCATCGAAACAACGGGATAGTCCACATTACTCAAAGTGAATTTCAAAATGTTTGATTAAATGTTCAACGCTACCATAATGTTTTACTCACCGTTATGTGTACGTATCTCGAAGGTCAAAGGGTGCTGGAATCACTTTAGAAGTTTTGTGCGGTCTTAAACAGTGATAAAGCGGCTGTCCTCGAACTTGTTTTGCTTTCATCCACCCCAAAACCGTTGAAGAAAATGCGCTTTTGATAATCCGAGTTCCTCGGTTCCAGCAAACTTCAGAATCGTCCCTCTTGTTTGAAGAAGCGCTTTACCACAACCGTCAAACTCACGTTAGAGTCGCGCTATTGCACATTATCTTAGTGATGATAACTTAAAACTGTTCTATAACCACTCGCTTCCTAACAGAACCTAAAACCTCCTACAAGCTGCAGAATCGTGTATCTGGCGTCAGTTTACGCTGAAATTACACACGAACGAACAGGGAGAAAATTTTAAAGTCACTCCTCTGGTGACGTGCCATAGGTGCAGCCCCCGCAGCCAATGAACGACGAGGGGGCGTGGCGTTTGACAGGATGATGGATTGCTGTTTGGGCAACTTAAAACTATTTGAAACTAATTTGAATTGCTCATAATCACCACGGCTGAGTTATGCTGAAATGATTTAAAAGCCGCCTTTATCCACAGAATTTACGCCTGCTCACGGTTGGCGTGTCACGTTTTCTTCTAATAATTATTATATGCTAACACAAATATAGCGTTAATTTAGAGTACAAATAAACCGACAAATAACCGACGCAAAAAGAGAGCCGTCCTAATAACAGATGTGTTCACGCGAGAGGCAAACAGGCAGCTGTTAAATTGAACACTAGCACGTGCTCTCACCTTATATTTGCTTCGTCTCTCGGCACGATGGAAGCTGCGAACATCTGGCCAAGATGGAAAGCCAATTACCTCTGGCGCCGTAAATCTTTATTTAACCAATGCAATACTGTCCAATTTGCCTTGATTTACCATTACAGGCTTAAATGAACTGGCCTTGGCCTCTCTCTTTACAGGCACTGCTACCACAATGTTCTGTTGTGTTAACTGCTAAACACACCTGCGAGGCAGAAGCTCGTTTTAACTGCTAATGGTAACAGCATAATGTGACAACAACTGCGGGACATTTAATAACTTTCTGTCTGTTTGTTCCAACAAATACTGTCTGTATTTACAATTTAAGAGATGAATAATTATTTTTATTTGCACTTAAAACATCTTTTTGAATTAGATCTAGGCCTACATCTTAGTACATCTAATATTGACAGTTAATAAGTTTAATATCGACAATTAATTGGCATTCATTGTCTGAAACTTATAGCCTAACGAAATCAAATCTTACCGACACTTATTTATAAGATACATGTATTCAAACAAAACCAATACAATTTTGACCGAAATCAAAGTGTCCACACATTCACAAAAATATTGCATATATGAGTTTAGGTGTTTGTAATTTACTAAGATAAAGAATTAATTGAATGAATGAATACTCAATACTTAGTTTTTACCTGATAAATATAATTTCATAATAGCATTTTAAAACCTCTGCGACTATTCCAGGTCTAGAAATCAAACTTTTAATATTCTCTCATACATCCATTTATTTACCAAGATGGATAATTTCAGTTGTTCTGTGGATCATAGTAGTTGCCAATGATAATTAATAAAAGGAGTATATTCTTTTTACACATTTACAATTTTTTTTTTGATGCTTTTTAAAACCCAAAGCTTGCTATTCTTAGCAAATGAGTGTTGGACTCCATCTAGTGGACGAGTACATAAACTATTTGTTTTGCACCCGAGAGAAGAAGCAAAAGTAGGCTAAACATGTTTAGCCAAGTGGTAATTTTTTCCCAACAAAAACGACATTATACTATTAAAATCATCTCTACTTGTGAATTTGCTTGTGCATTCTCAGGGTAATGTGTAACAATAATATCATCGTTTAAATATCATCTTTACAACCAAATTAAGTGGACATTGAAAGGGTCAAAAGTCGGTCATAGAAGGATCAACAGCTCTATTCTGATGTAAGGTGGCATCATTTGTTTAAAAAGGAGGGAGTATTGTGATTCTATTCAATCCAGGCTCTGCATACAAAGACTTCAAAGCCAGCAGCTCACAGGCACACACACTCTCTGCTGCGGGGATCACCTGAGCTGAAGCAAACTGCTCTTTGATGACACACTGTGGGTCCCTTTCCTTGCCACTCTTACAAAGGTTAAATGTATCCACTCCTCCTCCCCTCAAACCCCCCTGGTCCCCTTCTCACTGGTGTCCCCATTGTTTCATAGAAACCCAAGCCTTTGCATGAGATAGAGAGAGGAAATAGACGGAGTGAAGCCTGTGAAAGATGAACAGAGCACAGGCAGTCCGGGTGAGAAAATATCTAAGCCAGGGAGGGAAAGAGATAAAGAGGAAGACAGGAAGAAAAAGGGAATCTGGGGATACTTGAAACTCAAGAGGACACTGAAGGATTAAACCAGTCTTCAGGGAGTAAGTTGCTTTGATGTACCTTGCTCAGAATATTTTTGAATGGATTTCTAAAAATTGTTCTAAAAAAAGAAAAGAAAAGGTCTACATCAATTCATATGAACATGTCAAAATGTTTTCAACATCTAAAAAGGGGCTTTTGGTACCTAAAATGTAAATTTTTTGTGTCAACACTGCTTTAGACGAACAGAAAAAATGGCATAACAGTATTTCAGATTGTGAAATATGTTTAGGATATCAGGCAGATAGCGATATGATACTATAGTTCTAGTTAAATTAAAACTCTGATTCAGTTCAGTTTATTATAAATGTCACTGTTGAAGGACGATGCACTGAGAGCAGCTCCACCGACCCAACACATAAATAAAAGAATATAATATTTGCTATAAATAACATTTGAAGGACAGATATTAACATTTGGCTTGAGAAACATTTGAAGACGCCTTAAATGGCTTGAAGTTAAATTTTCACACATTTTAATAGTTTTTAAACTGGAAGCGTATTTAGAAGACTTTCTAAACCTATATATGTATATATACAGTTGAAGTCAGAATTGTTAGCCCCCCTTTAATTTTTTTTTTCTTTTTTAAATATTTGCCAAATGATGTTTAACAGAGCAAGGAAATCTTATCAGTATGTGTGATAACATTTTTTCTTCTGGAGAAAGTCTTATTGGTTTTATTTCCGCTAGAATAAAAGCAGTTTTTAATTTTTTAAAACCCATTTTAAGGTCAAAATTATTAGCCCATTTAAGCTAATTCTTTTTTCCGACTGTCTACAGAACAAACCATCGTTATACAATAACTTGCCTAATTACCCTAACCTGCCTAGTTAACCTAATTAACCTAGTTAAGCCTTTAAATGTCACTTTAAGCTGTATAGAAGTGTCTTGAAAAATATCTAGTAAAATATTATTTACTGTCATCATGGCAAAGATAAAATAATTCAGTTATTAGAAATTAGTTATTAAACCTATTATGTTTAGAAATGTATTGAAAAAATCTTCTCGCCGTTTGGGGAATTGGGGGAAAAATAAACAGGGGGGCTAATAATTCTGACTTCAACTGTATGTATGTGTATATATATATATATATATATATATACAAATAAATAAAAAAATCTAAAAAAAAAAAAAAACATCTCTAGCTTGTTTATAATCATATTTTCCTTAATTATCTTGAGGCCCTATGGTTTAGATCAGAACCACAACTAAATGTTTTCCACTTACAACCAATAGCTGGCGCTAGTGTTCACATTTGTAGCTTGTTGTTTTTTCAATTTGGATTCACCAATTATTTGTTACCTACAATGGTGGTTTTCCTTTATATTTTATTTGATCTAAAAGTTCTTACATTTTAAGGACCATCACAGAGAATCCATGTAAAGTCATTATATCCATCTGTATTTAATCTTCCCCCATTTCATTTTTGTTTTTACATCAAAGGGATTCTGTTGAAGACAAAATAAGATATTTTGAAAAATGTGAGAAACCTGTAACCATTGATATCCATATTTGGAGAAAACAAATATTATGGAGGTAAATGTCTCCAACATTCTTTATAGGAGCCATATTATTATTATTTTTTAATTATAATGTTTATTTGTATACCGATTAGTTTGGGTTTCACAGTGACGCATTTTGTTTTGGTCACCTGGGCATACCTGGCACCTGCTAGAGCAAATAAAGCCCGTGCACACTCACACAGGTGTTAGGAAGAGAGAATGAGAGTGGGGTAGCCGTATTTTTTGTTGACCGCCACGGCACACGCAACAACCCTATAGCACTACATGCCACGCTACAACGCAATAATCAGCTTTTACGCCATACGCAACAGGTATTCAACCCACAGATTGCTGTTTATTATGTCATGTTTCAAGTTTATATAAAGTTTTGCTATTAACATCTTGGGCTCAGCATGTCTGTCTCAGCCACCAGCGCATCACGAATCAAAGGACCCTCACTGCTTCTCTAGCGACTTAAGGTGGAATCAGGAAGTCGCAATATTGTTCAAAATATCTTCTTTTGTGTTCAACGGAACAAAAAAAATCAAACTGGTTTGGAACAAGTCAATGGTGAGTAAATCATGGCAGAATTTTTATTTTTGAGTGAACTCTCTCTTTAAAAACTGCAATATATATAAAGGAGCACTGGGGTTCTCCACACAGTAGACAGCACCATGTCATAATAGATTATGTAATAAGTGGTGTCTGTGTCACATGGCATGCAGGCAAAGCATATATGCTGACTAATGAAAGAGTGCCAGTGTGTGTGTGTGTATGGCTGTGGTGTTAGTGTGGGATCGAACAGTCATCACATATTTCCACCTGCCATCCTGCACATTCTCAACACGTCCAGACATTTCCTGTTCCTCTGTCAGGACACTGTTGAAACTCTCACCTCGCTGTCAGACAGTAAGAGTGAGATAACAGAGAGAGAGAGAGAGAGAAAAAGAAAAAGATAGCACAGGCAACCCCAGTCCTTCAGAAATACAGTTGAAGTCAGAATTATTAGCCCCCCTCTGATTTTTTTCTTGTTTTTTAAATATTTCCCAAATGATGTTTAACAGAGCAAGGACATTTTCACAGTATGTCTGATAATATTTTTTCTTCTGGAGAAAGTCTGATTTGTTTTATTTTGGCTAGAAAAAAAAACAAGTTTAAAATTTTTTACAATCCATTTTAAGGTCAATTATATTAGCCCCTTTAAGCTATTTTTTTTCCGATAGTCTACAAAACAAACCATCGTTATACAATAACTTGCCTAATTCCCCTAACCTGCCTAGTTAACCTAATGAACCTAGTTAAACCTTTAAATGTCACTTTAAGCTGTATAGAAGTGTCTTGAAAAATATCTAGTCAAATATTATTTACTGTCATCATGGCAAAGATAAAATAAATCAGTTATTAGAAATGAGTTAATAAAACTATTATGTTTAGAAATGTGTTAAAAAAATCAGCTCTCTATTAAACAGAAATTGGGGAAAAAATAAACAGGGGGCTAATATTTCAGGGGGGCTAATAATTCTGACTTCAACTGTAGATTTTCCAGTCAGTGCACATGATGTTGTTGAACAACTCAGTAAACATTTGATATCCACTGAATTATGAGAAAATAACAGACTGGCACATTACCTGGAATAATTGTCAAAGAACATAAAGGCAAAATGCTAATTGCAGTATTTAATAGTAATAATAAATATGCTCCATTTGTTACTCACAAAAAAGGATTGAATATGACACTTCATAAGTTTATGTTCAGGTTTACAGGTTTTGCTTTTAAATTGTGAATATTGACTGATATATATTGATAGTTATTATTAATATACTGATAATAATTATAAAAATAATATTATAAATTATTAATAAATAGAAATGAATAATTATGAATGTACTGATTATACTGTCAGTTTTAATTATATTTTAATAAATAAAAAAGGCAGTTTTTATTGCATTTTGCCATTTCCCCCTTTTCTTTTTTATTTTATTAAATTTGATATATTCATTATTATTTTGTCAATATCTGTCACATCACAGCAACACAAATAATGAAAAGTCTTTATGTAAATTCTAATACATTTTATTTGACAACATTAATGTAAATGTGCACAAACAAGCGGCCTGCTTGTTATTCACCTCAAAAAATTGAGATTCGAATATGACACTTCACAAGAACTGAAGAAGTCCACAAAATATTATAAAATAAAAACAAACTCACATCATAAATATATACAGCGATATTTGTACATATGTACACTATATACAGTAAATCTGGATTCAACTACAACAGAAGAAAAAACATTAATAAAAGATTTGTGTGCGTGTATAAATTATATAAACCAAATGAGCTTTGCAGTCATAATATCATAATAAAATATCATAATAAACCTCTTACTTACTTAGTCATAATAAACCTCTTTCTTCCACCAGTGCCATACCACATACATGATAAAACCGTATCATTCCACTGGTATATTCAGAATATTGCTATATTGCATCTGTTGTATTGATGTATGCTGGGTTAAAATGTTTGATAGAGTGACGGCAGTGTGGATCTGTTGGTGTCAGTGTGTGTATGTGTGTATGTCATTGGGCAGATTGAAGAGTTCAGCTGGTGTGTTCAGGCCTCGTCTGCTGTGTGTGTGTCTGCAGCTGCAGCGCTGGATCCACATGAGGCTGCGGGTGAAGTCGTGCCGCTCTGCCTCCGGACAGTGGAAGTGCAGACGGACCGTCCGAGTTGCAGATGGGACACACAGACGACCGTCTGAGCAGGACCCGCATGAACGCAGCCGGTAGCGGCGAGTAGTGGAACATCCAGCAAAACTGATCTGCACAGGTTTCTGTGGCCGTGTGCTTCTTTCACACTTCTTTCCTTTCTGAGTACAGAGAGAGAGGATGTTTACACAAAGCTCTAATACAGATCTACTTCAAAAAAAAGGAAAAAAAAAAAGCAGAAGCCACTGAACATAAATTTTAAGACATTTATTATAGTAGGCCTAGTAGCAATCAGAAAATTAGCAATGATGCAAGGTTGATGAAAATATTAATAAATTAATTAATTAATTAATATAGCAATAATATAGCATTAAAACATAAAATATTTTGTTTTAATTGCAATATAAATATTACAAAATATTAATAACATTTTTAAAATATAGTTACTACTAATATTACTACTAATAATAATAATAATTTTATATGATGATGTATTTATTGATTTTTTTAATTCATTATTAATTTATTAATGTTTTTATTCCTTTATTCTTCCCTAGATGCAGATCCACCTTGGCTCATTGCTCATCTTTAGTGATGGTCTAACTACTTAAATATGTAAATATGTGCATACAAAAATAATGCGTACACAAAACAAAAATAACAATAATATTAATAAATGTTGCAAGAGCAGTACTAAATGAAAAAAAAAAATATTTATATATATCTTATGACATATATCTTTGATAATTGTAAATGCCTTCCTAATATTTCCAAATACAGGTCAGTCAATTATTGATGGGTGCACCATTGTTCATATTATTTTAAAATGATGATGGTTAATATTTAAAATGGTTTTGTATTCTTTAAATATTACTTTTTTATATATATTCAATGATTTCTGTGATTTTCAAAGTGAGACTGCAGCTGCCTCTTACCTTCAGTGATGGTGCAGTGTTGACGCCACACTCCCGGATCTGACAGAGTCTAGTTTCGCTTACTAGCCGACACTCTGGATTGCTATTGGTTACACGGCTTGACACGCCCATTCCACAGGTGGCAGAGCATGGCGACCAATTGGTGATCTGCAGCAAGCAGGTGGAAGGAACGATGGGGTGGGACTTAGAGGATGAAATCCACTCTAAATAAAAAGTATGCACATTGAGCTTTTACTTGCTATGAGACATATAAAAAAATATCAATTTAAATATCCAGTGTTTATTATCATGACACTTTTTGCACAGTGTGCTGTATTTCTATTGAAAGAAAAGGTCATAATGTTCATATCCAGCCAAGGAAAAAATGTTGGATAAAAGCAGCCAAGTCATGTTGCATGTCATTGGTTTTTTCCAACATTCTTCAGAATATCTCCTTTTTGGAGTGTCATTCTTTGGAATATGTCAAAGTATAAATATGTATACAGCTATATACAGTTGAAGTCAGAATTATTAGCCCCCCTGAATTATTAGCTCCCGTTTATTTTTTTCCCCAATTTCTGTTTAACAGAGAGAAGATTTTTTCAACACATTTCTAAACATAATAGATTTAATAACTCATCTCTAATAACTGATTTATTTTATCTTTGTCATGATGACAGTAAATAATATTTGACTAGACATTTTTCAAGACACTTCTATACAGCTTAAAGTAACATTTAAAGGCTTAACTAGGTTAATTAGGTTAACTAGGCAATTTAGGGTAATTAGGCAAGTTATTGTATTATGATGGTTTGTTCTGTAGATCGTAAACAAATTTAGCTTAAAGGGGCTAATAATTTTGACCTTAAAATGGTGTTTAAAAAAAATAAAAAACTGCTTTTATTTAAGCCAAAATAAAACAAATAAGACTTTCTCCAGAAGAAAAAATATTATCAGACATACTGGGAATATTTCCTTGCTCTGTTAAACATCATTTGATAAATATTTAAAAAAGAAAAAAATCTAAATATTAGGTAATGATTCTGACTTCAACTGTATGAAGAGTTCAGATGTAAAGGCCTTCAAGTGCCATTGGTGCCATTTTATTTGGTGTCTCCTATGTGTGTGCTCAGTAATTTTACTTCTATGGCAAAGAATCTGTTATTTTCATTGCCTATAATGTGGAATAACTGAACATAAAACACTTGAGGCTGAGAAAATGCTAATTTTAAAAGAACATGTCAAACAGCTCTTAGAGGTTTTTGCATTTGATCTCTTCAATACTTTTCCTCAGATAAGTTTTCGGCCTTTAAATTGGTACAGCACTTGGTACAGTGCAGGGTACTTTAAATTGAGTAATCTTCACTTTCAATTGAGCATCATCCTGAGTACTTTTTTAAAGCCCTGACACAACGTGATGTTAAAAAAACATTAGTTTTAATGTGTGATGATATTTTCACAGTGGTTACAAACAGCTACAGAGAGAGTTATATCAATTCAAATGAGTGGAGACTTGGACCAGGTCTTGTTCTGAAAAATGCACCCTTGCCATGCTAAATTCTGCACCCCCTCACTAAATTTGCCATAGCCTATTGCTTAATCCAACCACACCTCCTAATCCTTACCCTGCTCCCACACCCAGCCTAACCTTAAACTGATAGAAAATACTGTTTTCCTCATTTATTTATTTAGTTATTTCTCTCTAAAATACATTGTGATTGCAAAGCTATTGATGTACCTTGATAAGGGGCTCCTGCACTGCTGTCCCAGGAAGCGGATGGAGTTACCAGTAGCTCATTGCCCGTGAGATGAGTGTGTTCTGCTGGATGAGCTTCAGGCACTGAATTCACCTCAGCAATGCGGTTGTCGTCATCACAGACCCACTCGGGGCAGCAGCGCTCAGGCTTTCTGATGAGACGGCGACGGGCACAGCGCCAGTCGGGCAGAGAGATGTGGTGTGGGCAAAGTGGCAGACAGCCGACCACTCCGTCCACACACGTGCACTGATGCTCGCAGGAAGGCTGAAAGTCCTCTCCGTGCTGGTAAATCCGTCCATCCAGCTCACACGGGCGACCCTGAGCCTCAGCTGGATGATTGAATAGACAATGATATTGCTTGATTAACACACATACACGCTTCATCTTATATAATAAATATTTATGTTATCGTTTAGCGTTATCCTATTATAATTAATTCTTTTTATTTTAGCTTTTTTAATTTTTCTATGCACCTTTTCCATGTATATTCGTTCTATATATTATCTAAATTAATCAAATGCATTGTTTATTTATTTTTATTTTAGCTTGAGCAATTGTGTTTGTGCTTTTGTCATATTTATTCTACTTTTTAAAATGATACTTTAAATAATACTTAAACTTTATACTTTAATGAATTAATACTTTACATTTTTATTTTATTTTAAGTTCTTTCTTAATTCTTTTCAATGTATCTTTTGAATAAATTCTTAGAATTTCAAGTAAAGTGTTATATCAATAAGCTATATTTATGTATTTATTGTAGTTAATAACAACGACACACTCGTATTACTTGATTCCTCTCCTCACCTCTGCACAAGCCTCTGTCAGGGTCTCCTTCGGCCCCTAGATGGCAGCGCAGTCCTTTAATGTGGTCGCAGGGTTCAGTAGGGCTGCAGTCCTGGTTAAACTGTCTGGCACAGACCCGACAGCAGCCACAGTGGTCCAAAACCGAGCTGATGCCTGGAGGACACGAGGGAGGAGCGGAAGGACAAGAACATTTCAGCGGACATCCTCCCTGCACCTGAGGACACACACATAAACACACGAGAACGAGAGGTTAGTTAGTTAACCTATATAAACTATATGCACCGGTGCCAGAATACACTTGCCTATGTGATATTTTCCCTCATTTATTCCATAAATCCAGCGATAATGAGTTGCTTTCACATAGGAATGTACGAAAAAAAAGCGTTTAAAATGCCATAATTTTGCAATGAAGCAGATGATTTATTACAGTAGTTGTAAATTCATGTTGCCTCTGTATGGCAGACAACATTCAAGAAAAGTACTGGGTCTGTGAGCCAAAACCTGACACAAATCAGGCACAACAGTGGATTCAAAACCCTGTATATATATATATATATATATATATATATATATATATATATATATATATATATATATATATATATATATATATATATATATACACACACACAGACACGATATTTCAGATGCTTTTTTTCAGCAAACACAGACATTGTGAATAAGAAGCTTTTGTACTATTATATTTAAATCTAAAACTTTCTTCTTCAAATTATTTAACAACAATAGGTGTAAAATCCTAGATTATGGACATTATTTATGGTCGTTTGCAGAATTTACTTGCAAATATATTATTAAAGTCAGCTTGAATGTCATATAATAAGGATATAATGACATACATTCAGATTCGACCACAGAATAACTCACCTCCACAGTGGCCCATGACAGCAGCACCAGTGTGAAGAAATGTCCTTGCCTTATTATGTTCCTCAAAGGAGACATGGTGTTATCCAAAAGTTTGTTTAGAGGCCGTCAGAAAGTGTCTTCTGGTTTAGACCTGGTTCTGGATCTGTCAATTCAAAAGGAGTTCGGCAAATTACACTCAACGTTTTCTCTTGAGGTTATGAATGGCTAAATGCATAAAACTGTAAAGCTGTGTGCTGCTAGATTCCCTCAGTGACTGCCAGTTTTATAGACAGCGGTGCACAGCCCCCTATGACATCACACACACACAAACACACACACACACAGATCTGACAGGCTACTTTAGACATAATCACAAAGGAAAAATAATGAAGTTGAAATGTTATAGTTTACATCAGAGTATTAGATTAAAAAAAAAAAAAAAAAACATTCTAAATGGATTTTTTTAAAGACCAAGTAAAATAAACCCAATTAATAATTTTATAGGAACACAGTTTATCAATATGTTTTCTAAATGTGAATTTATAGGAAGCACACACTGAGCAATTCATGTGTCTGGTTAGACTTGAATGGCTTAAATAACCTTACCATGCAAACAGTGTTGTCATAAGCAAAATCGTAAATTTGAATTTTATTAAATGGGATAGCCCCTTGAGATGAACCATCTCATTTTCGAAGGGGTCCCTAAGAGATACATAAATCAAACAGAGTACAACACATCATAACAAGCATACAGTGCAGCTAAATCAAACAAACAAACAAGCAAACAAGCTTCACCTGAACCCCACAATCTAAACCTATAAGCAAACAAAAACATAATCAAAAAGTACAAACAACTTGATATACAAATAAACAATAAGCATTTAAATTGGAACCAAAATTAATAACATCAAAAATAATAAAAATAACAAACAAAAGATCAAAAATAATCTTAAAGTATTTATTTTATTTGGTTAGCAATATTTATAAGAGACTTAAGAGAAAATGATCAAAATAAACTCTGTTTATGATTAAAACAAGCACAATGGCTAAACAAAATGCTTAATTTAAACTGAAAAATATTTGAACAACTCATAATTTTGTTCAGTTTCTCAAAAAAAAAAAAAAAATTTAATTTCTCCATTTTGCTTCCGATTTTGGCAAATGTAGTCATTTAGGATGCTACGATGTTTGGAATCAGAAATGCTGAGTAATATATTCATCCGCATGCTAAATGAAATACCCTGATGCTGTGAATTTATCATTTTCAGCTCCAATTTTAAAGGGATAGTTCAAGTTCTCACCCTCAAATGGTTCCGAACCTACTGTACATAAAATAAGATATTTTGAAGAATGGTGGAAACTGGTAGCCATTTGCTCTTTAACGCTGACGATTTCTATAGTAGGAAGTCAATGGCTGCTGGTTGCAAAATGTAGTCCAAATATCTTCTGAAGAAAGGAACATGAACTGGTCTGGATCAAGTAAAGGGAGAGTAAATGATGACAGAGATTTTAAGTTTTGGGTAAACTATCTCTTTAAGACCTGGGACTGTGAAATTGTTCATTTAAACCTTTTCAAGACCCACATAAACCTTCTTAGCTTTTGTGCATTTTATTTTGAATTATTGATTATTAATGAGGGTTTACCACCTCTAGACAGACAACAAGAAAAACTAAAGCCGGAAAAACAGCTGGAAATATTAAAAAGTGTCCAGGCAAATTAGTCAGGATAGGTATCGTATTCTGATTCCAGTGACCCACACACACACACTCTTTCAGCGCTCCTGCAGACGGCACAGACAGTATGTCAGACGATTCACGCTCTCACCGAGACATCACACACACATGGCACATAGCTGCCTGCTCCCTCAGTGACGTGTGCTTCCTCTCACAAAATCTGAGTAAGGCAGAAGGAGAGGAAAATCATCTTTACGAAAGAGTAGGCGGTGTGGAAATATCGCTGTTTGGATCTTTTCATTCATGCCTTTGAGGAAGGTGTCAGAAGAGCAACTGGAATGACATTCCCCTGATGATGCGCTAGCTGTGACATCGAGAGGGTCGGAGGTCAAGGCTGACAGAGATTAGTCAGGGCATATGCAGCAAATGACTGTAATGACGGATTACAGAGTCATGCAGCATGAATTTAAACAAGCTGCTTGAGAACAGGTGGATTTTAGTTGGGGTGCATGTTGTCAGGACGTATTTGTGGGGACATGACGTGGGTGCTTGAACTTTAGGTACAAAGTTCAGAAAGGAAGCTGAAACTTTCATTCACTTTTTATTTCTGTACATCTTAGTTACGCTGTTAAAAATATCTGTTTCGTATTTCGAATTTTACATTTATTTGTTCTGTTTATTTACAGCTATGGATTGCATTATGGGATCTCTTATCTCTATTTTGAAGTTGACAATTCAACAGTGCAGTTTAGCAAAGTGACTTTTATTGACATTTTAGTACTTTGTTTATATACTTTACTTTAGAACTTTATACTGTATAAGAAATACTGTACTAGGGAATTAAATTTGTAAAAAAAAGACAGAAAAAGTACTGGCAGTTTCTTCCCCCGTTTTGTACTGTAATGTACATCAACCCTGCGATATATTACTTTAAACTAATAAAAATGTCCATAAAATCTTTTTTTTTTAAACTGTAAAACCACAAAAGTTCTTGGAGGAATGATCAAGGTCCCACAATGACATTAATAATAACATAAATAATGAAAAACTGATCATTTACACATATTTTTTACAGTGTAGATTGTGTACTTAAAGGATTAATTTATGTATTTTATAAATTGACTAGAGCTTCATCTACACTCACCGGCCACTTTATTAGGTACACCTTACTAGTACCAGGTTAAACCCTCTTTTGCCTTCAGAACTGCCTTAATCCTTCGTGGCATAGATTCAACAAGGTACTGGAAATATTCCTCAGAGATTTTGGTCCATATTGACATGATAGCATCATGTAGTTGCTGCAGATTTGGCGGCTGCACATCCATGATTTGAATCTCCCATTCCACCACATCCAAAAGGTGCTCTTTTGGATTGAGTTATGGGGATTGTGGAGGCCATTTGAGTACAGTGAACTCATTTTCATGTTCAAGAAACCAGTCTGAGGAGATTTGCGCTTTATAACATGGTGCGTTATCCTGCTGGAAGTAGCCATCAGAAGATGTGTACACTGAGGTCATAAAGGGATAACAATGGTCAGCAACAATACTCAAGTAGGCTGTGGCATTGATACAATGCTCAATTGGTACTAATGGACCCAAAGTGTGCAGAGAAAATATCCCCTACACCATTACATCACCAGCCTGAACCGTTGATACAAGGCAGGATGGACCCATGCTTTCCATGACACCTAATTCTGACTATACCATCAGAATGTCGCATCAGAAATCGAAACTCATCAGACCAGGCAACGTTTTTCCAATCATCTATTGTCCAATTTGGTGAGCCTGTGCGAATTGTAGCCTCAGTTTACTGTTCTTAGCTGACAGGAGTGGCACCCAGTGTGGTCTTCTGCTGCTGTAGCCCATCTGCCTCAAGGTTCGACATGTTGTGCGTTCAGAGATGCTCTTCTCTTCTGCATATCTGGGTTGTAATGAGTGGTTATTTGAGTTACTGTTGCCTTTCTAACAGCTTAAACCATTCTCCTCTGACCTCTGGCATCAACAAGGCATTTGCCCCCACAGATCTGCCGCTCACTGGATATTTACTTTTTTTCAGACCATTCTCTGTAAACCCTAGAGATGGTTGTGCGTGAAAATCCCAGTAGATCAGCTGTTTCTGAAATACTCAGCCCAGCCCGTTTGGCACCAACAACCATGCCACGTTCAAAATCAGCTTTCTTCTCCATTCTGATGCTCGGTTTGAACTGCAGCAGATCGTCTTGACCATGTCTACATGCTTAAATGCACTGAGTTGCTGCCATGTGATTGACTGATTAAAAAATTGCGTTAACGAGCAGTCGGATACATGTACCTATTAAAGTTGCCAGTGAGTGTATGTTAAGCTGCACTGACACAATCAACATTATAAAAAGTGTTATAGAAATAAAGATGAATTCAATTGAAGTGAACATTTTAAGAAAGTCACGAGCATATTCATCCTAATGTCATCTCCTTATGGCTCCTAATGTATATTTTATTACCATCGCTTTATTTAAGTTTTTTGTCTCTCAATGTTTGATTCAACACAAGTCATAATAAAACATTTCACTTAAGTTAACTTAGGAATGAATTAAAATGAAATATCTTTACATAAAGAGTAAATCCATGAAAATGTGGGATACTTTTTGTACATTTGTATTTTACCCGATTGTCATCACAAAATTTTAGACCAGCAAATGGGAATCTAATTACATAAAAACACAACATGGATCCCAGATTACCCTATTTGGTCCCTACATGTACTTCTCACGTTATCAGACAAAACATATGACCGTACTGAAAGCTGAAAGCAGCAAACATAAAGTCAAAAGCTTAAACCTTTGTGTGTTGACTTTGCAGAGCAATGTGTGGAACGTCTGCATTGCATTGCCATTGAATCAGTCAAGTGAGGGAATCAGCAGCTCTGTACATTAGCTGGAGAGGCATCTCAAAACTGCACACAGCGGCAAATCTGTGGGCACGTATTTGTCTTAAAATAGAAGTAAAAAGCAATAGAAGATAAACTAACCAACACTATGGCAACCCTCAGTCTACAAAACAATGGAAACTACATGTGCTGAAACCCAAACAATTATGAAAACATCACTGAAAAAAAATCTAATGACAAGTTTTATACTCAAGGTTTTTAATGTGGAAAAAGAACTGAGATCTTAAGAAAGAAATACACACGTCATATTCCATACAAATCCAAAAACACAAATAATGTCAACTGAAAGCAAATTTTCCCCCCAAATTATCAGTGTAATGAAAAATAGTCTTTGTTTAACCCTTGTGAATTGTTTAAATTTACTACTGTTTTAGTTTAGGGCTGTTTTTGCCCCCATTGACTTCTATTATAATGAAATTTTTTGATTGCAAAGCCATGACAGCATATAATCATGTATTCTTGATTGTTTGTTCTAGGTAGTTTTCCCTGTTGGGAAGAGCTAAAAGATGTCATTTTTACTGTTTAACATCAGTTGGCAGCATTAACCCTTTGGATAGGCCTGTGCAAAAAAGTGTCTGGCTTTTCTATGGAGTATAATAGCATGTTATAGTGTGTGTGCATAAAGACACTTACTATGTTTACTATGTTGTGAGAGCTGAGGGGCTTATTTAGATTTTCTCAGACATATCAAGATAATAAGCAAAGGTCTCTTTCTCTTTCTCACACACGCACACACTATACTCCATAGAAAAGCCAGAAACTACGCTTTTTTTGCACTGCAACTGATGATCAATCACAAATTGTACCTCTTCCTAACAGGGAGAACCAGCAACAATCAAGAATGCATGATTATATGCTGTCAAGGCTTTGCAATCAATAAATGTCATTATAATGAAAGTCAATGGGGCAAAAACAGCCACCGACATGATTAAAGGGTAGTCAATTTGAGTGTATTATTGAATTTTTAAAAACAATTCAAAGTATTTCCCAAACTATGTGTCAAAATAGGATTTGACACCAAAAAACATTACACTTCCTGAATCAAAGAAAGTTGTGGCCAAATTAAGACTCAAAATCATCCCAGAGTGGATAAAAACACCCCCAACAGCACACAAGGGTTAATTTCCATTTTTCATGAAATACAAAAATAATTTTTTTTAATCTTTTAAAACAGCAAAAAAAAATTATTAAAAGTATATTCACAATATTTTAATATTTTAGACTGTATGATGAGAATCAATATTTACAATGCAACCCGTCTTCATAACATAATCGTATATATTAATGGTCAAATTTCAGATTAAGCAGTCTTAAAGGGTTAGTTGGAAAATTCTGCCATCATTTACTCATGATTGTTCTGAACCTGTTACAGTTTCTTTCTTCTGTTGAACACTAAAGAAATATTCTGAAGAATTCTGGGGGAAAAAACAACCGTTTGACCTCTAGAGTATATTTGTTCCTACTTTGGATGTCAATGGATGTTTTTTCCAGCATTCTTCAGACTGCTTTCTTTTGTGATGATCAACAGAAGAAAGAAATTCCTGAAAGTTTAGATCCACTTGAGTAAATAGTGAGGACATTTTTATTTCTGGGTGAACTGTCTCTTTAACTGCTATATAAGAACATCAAACACCCACAAAACTAACTATGCACTGTTTAACTACTACTGCTAGTGTGTTTGAGGTATTATTTAAAAGTAAGGACATGGTTATGGTTAGTGTTAGGGGTATTTTTAGGTTTACGCTGTAAGGCTTTGAGTCACAGTAGGGATAAAATTAACAGTGTACCTACAGTACAAATGTTAACTGAAATGCTGCCAGAAGTTTGCAATCTGATATCATACATCGCTTATACACCACAAATAATGTCTCGCCAACAAACAATACAGTGGAGCAGACAAACATCAGTGGATTTGAGCTTGAAAATTATGAAAAGGTTCTCATATGGCTTAGGGCTGCACAATATTGAAAATATCTTGATTTATTTTTTTTTATATTTCCCAAATGATGTTTAACAGGGCTAAGAAATTTTCACAGTATGTCTGATAATATTTTTTCTTCTGGAGAAAATCTTATTTATTTTATTTTGGCTAGAATAAAAGCAGTTTTTAATTTTTTTTTTTTACATTTTAAGGTCAAATTTATTAGCCCATAAGCTTTTTTTTTTGACAGTCTACAGAACAAACCATCGTTATACAATAACTTGCCTAATTACTCTAACCTGCCTAGTTAACCTAATTAACCTAGTTAAGCCTTTAAATGTTTAAGCTGTATAGTACTGTTTTGATCAATATCTGGTCAAATATGTACTGCCATCATGACAAAGATAAAATAAATCAGTTATTAGAGATGAGTTATTAAAACTATTATGTTTAGAAATGTGTTGAAGAAAATCTTCTCTCCGTTAAACAGAAATTGGTAAAAAAAACGGGGTTAATAATTCAGGGGGGCTAATAATTCTGACTTTAAACTGTATATTGTAATATTAATACAATTTCAACAGATCATTCATTTAGATTGATTGGGGTGGATTTGTAAGGGTGTGAATCATGTATAAAAAATAATAAACAAATTACAATAAAAATAATTACAATGCAGCAATGTAAAATGTCAAATAAACAGTGCTAGATGGTTTCCACTTATTAAGTGACTAAAAGCTGCATCTGCTAAATGTGTGATTGAGAAACTGCTGGGAACTGAAGCCTATTTGTTTTGCTTTGCTGTTTAATGCAGCATCGTCTTCAAAAACTCTTCCTGGAAATAATTCCCTACACGCAAACGAGATGGAAAAAAAATTAACCACAAGTGCCAATATTAACTCCACAAATATGTATCTTTCTCCTCTATAGGTCCACGTTTCAACACAAGCTTGCCTTGTATCAATAACACCTCTTTTATGATATTGTTCAGAGGGCAACTAAAAAATGCCACTTTCAGGCCAACATAATCAAACAGACGGTTCACCCCTTGATGTGTCAAAAAAACCTGCAGTGTTCAAAATGCTAGCATGAAATACCAGGCATGGTGAGAAACGCTGCTAGCGGATACCAGGGATGCCTCAGGGTTATTCACGGGACGGTTTGTAGGATTTGACGATTCGCTTAAGAATGCTCATAAATCACACGAGGGGAAATCGCAGAGCGGCGGATATGAATTATTTTTGTATTTTGGGTTACGGTAGCAGTGTTAGGTTTGGGAAGAGTAGACTCAACAGGAACTTTTTGTGTTTGTGTACATGTATGTGTGTGTGCACATTCTTGTCTGGATATTTGGAGATTCCTCCAGTTTCCACTCAGAGGTCAGTTTATTGAGGGTTGTCTGAGCGTATGCACATACACAAAATTCTCTCTCTCTCTCGGTGTGTGTGTGTGTGTGTTTGGTAACCTGCTTGTGATGGATAGAGAAGTTCAGGCTGCGTCTGACCCGACACTGGCCGGTCTGTTTTCAGGCTCTCTCTGACAGGCTCATGCATCATCACAGAGCCGCCTCTGTTTGTTTGCCTCTCATGAGCCCTGCGCCCAGTGTGTACAGAGCATCCCCACTTTTTCCACTGCCAGAGCTGTGCAAAAAGACATCCCTCAAATGACGTCTATTCCGAATGCTCTATTTCATTTCAAAACTGCCACATTGATCACAACATTTTTTGAGCCAAGCTGCATTTCTGGAGTCAAGCTGCTTTGAGTAACCTATGAAAGCATCAAAGATTAGCTAATAAGTCAGATACTGTGCAGCGAGTTCATTCACATTGAAATTATGATAGTAATATTAACAATGAAGTCATATGGAGTGAGGAAACATTCTCATACAAGTGAGAACTAATTGATGACTTGTTAGAAAATAATACATACCCGAGGTGATGATGCGGCCATGATGGGAAGCCAGGTTATTGTCTTCAAATCACACTGCCAGGTCTTTTTGGGGTTTTTTGGCAGGTCTTCAGGGATATGAAAAATATAATTTGTTCAAGACTGATCTCGACTTTGCGTTTATGAGAAATTATTCCATTTTTGGCAGCTAATCAGAATCAAGCATTCAACAGCCCTGTACTGTAAAATAGCATTGCTTTCAAGTACCTGGATAGCAATGTTAGGCTCCTTCATGTCTGTCAGAATTTATATATATTTATAATATATTTGTATTTACAATTTGCACATGCATGCCACCACAAGGTTGTAAATATGGCTGGAAAATTTGAGATTTTGCTGCCTTGAGGTCAACTATGCAAATTCAATTACATCAGGTAAACGGTTCAAGTTGAGGGATTACCTTTACACCATTCACTACATACATACATTTTTCACGAATATAGTTATACTATATATATTTTGCAGTATTGCATAGTAAGACGACAGAAGGTCTAGACCAGGGGCGTCCAAACTCAGTCCTGAAGGGTCAGTGTACTGCAGATTTTAGCTCCAACTTCTCTCAACACGGGATGCTCACTCTCCATTGAAATGGCTGCAAGTCGCTCGTAGTGTGAATGAGGCTTGATTGACTGAATGACTCACAGATCGACTGACCCACCCACCTTCTTCCCTAAACCCAACCAATAGTGTTTGCAAAAGCACCAATTGACCCGCCCACACACTTCCCTAAACCCAAGAGTTTCAAGAGTTCACACTTAGCTGATGATTGATTATAAAGCGTGTTTGGCATGCTGTCCCGGGAGAGAGCCCTGAGCTCAAAAGGTCCTTGAGCCCTGGGCTCCCTCCCATTTGCAGGGCCAGAGGGGAGTTTTGAGCTCAGGTAGGTCTCGAGAACTCCCCCTTTTGATAAGAGCTGATGACAGAAAATGATTGCTATGAATTAATATGCTGCTGGATGAGAGTTTGACTGTAATGCTAATTTTAGATCAATTTCAATTTACTTGTAGTGCATGTTTTTGGAATGTGGGAGGAAACCGGAGAACCCAGAGGAAACCCACGCGAGCACGGGAAGAACATGCTAACTTCACACAGAAACGACAGTCTGCCTGTTAAAGGACTAGAACCGATGACGTTCTTGCTGTGAGGAAATAGTGTTAATAACTGGGCCACTGTGCCCCCCTTTGAATGAAATGGTGGAGAAGTAGGGGTGTAAGGGGGGGGGGGGGGGGGGGGGGGGGGGGTATTCTTCAAATCTAAGATGGCTGTACTGAGAAACCCTGGCTCTTTATAGTGGGTTAGGAATCGTCTGATTGGTGGATCATGTATAGTTAATGCAGAACCAGCCATGTTCAATCATAATCATGTGATCCTCTCGAAATTAGTTTATAAATAAACTTCACTTAAAAGCAATCCAGAAAACAAAAAAAAACCCTCACCTCATTTTTACCATGTTTTCAGATTTTACCACATTCTCACCGTGTTATTTACTTGTGTGTTTTATTTTTTGGATTCTGCTTTTGTCCTACCTGTTTTCTGGAACCGTTCTTTGCCAGACTCAAACCCTGTCATCATGCTCAACTCCTCTCTGTGTCTCAAGTACGTTGACGTACAGTACATGGCGAGCTACCGGACAAACTGGAAAGCCGTCCATACAGAGGTAAGCGATCAGCTGTTAAGTGCGAAAAGGAACATCGTCATACCGCCCCGTAGTTGTCGTTTTAAAGATGAAATGCAGCCATACTTCTGGATACATAATTTGCGATCTCCAGAAATGTATATAGGGCTAGGTTTTCAGAATGAGCCTGTGTTGCCCTCATTGGCTGAATTGCACAATTATCTTAAAGTAATCTGCTAAAATGGAATGTTAAACACTGTTAAAATCCCTAAAAAAAACTACAGTGACTACATAAAATGGTTAATAAAGTTACCCAACCAGTTAAAAGTTTGGGGTCAGTTTTTTTTCTTTTCTTTTTTTTAAAGAAAATTCTTGTTCATCAAGGCAGCATTTATTAAATGGAAAAAATAATTCATTGTTAAATATTTATTACAATTTTAAATAACTGCTTTCTTATTGTATTTAGTTACAAATGAAATTATTAGTCCAGTCCTTATTGCTGTTATTACTATTACCAGCAATAATAATAATAATAATAATAATAATTAATATTAGATTGATTTCTGAAGGATCATGTGACTCATGTGAAAATTCAACATTAAAATCACTGGAATAAATAAAATTAAACTATAAACTACTTTTGAACGGTTATTTTATATAATGCAAT
This sequence comes from Danio kyathit, assembly GCA_903798195.1. Classification (NCBI taxonomy): domain Eukaryota; kingdom Metazoa; phylum Chordata; class Actinopteri; order Cypriniformes; family Danionidae; genus Danio; species Danio kyathit. The sequence goes on along the minus strand of LR812523.1, from coordinate 39,774,398 downwards.
ATCATTTCATAATTTTACAATTTATACTGTATTTTTAATGACATAAATGCAGCCTTGGTGAGCAGGAGAAGCTTATTTTAAAACATTTAAAAAACTTCCTGACTCCAAACTTTTGACCGGTAGTGTACATGAAAAAACCAACCAGTACACCACCCTTTTCTCCAGCCAAGTTGACAGCATTTTTGACATAAATGCATGTGCTGCCATTCGTAACTTGAAAATCCAAGGTCTCCAGTGTCATCAAGTAATAGGATGAATTTGAAAATCGTTATTTGCTGACATATATCATTGTAATCACAAACACACTGCAGAAAAATAATGATCCAGTATTGCATGGAAAAGTCAGACCAAATGGCGTAACTGACAAATTAAAATCAAGAATTCCATAAAACCGTCTTATACCGAAAACAAGTGTGCTATATCTAAAGCTGTCGTGTGGAGAAATATTTGTTTCATAACATTTTTCCTGCATAACCACATAATATGCATCAGCTGTCCTGAAAAAGCTTGAGCTCAAAGCTTGTTCGTTGCATTTGCAGCATGTGCCATGGCCCCTTAACCTCATAAATAGGTCATAAGTTTAAACAGGTGAAGACGGTGCTCTCCACAGGTGTGTTTCAATGAGCTTCATTCAGACATTCACTTCTCATCACTCACGTGAACCTGTTATTCATTCAGTTTGAGTTGCTTCACTCTTTGGAAACTGAGGTGTTGACAGCCGCAGGGAGAGCAGAAGCGCCTCGAACGGCTCGAACCTTCAACAACACAACTGTCCTCTGTGAAAGACAAGATCTCCAGGTGTGCTGCAGATATGAGGTGTAATAGACGCATGGGTGAAGATGAGGGAAGATTGGAGGCGAGGCTGAGGTAACTGTTGATGGCAACTTGCAGGCAATGTTTTGATTCCCGCTCTTGGAAGCTGAAATATGTTGACTATGTTGTTATGACAGCGAGAAACTCGGACTGCATAACATTTTTATCTGCGAAAAAAGAAGTGGGTCAATCAGTGTAATTAATAATGGAAAAATGTAAACAGCAAGTTTTTTTATGTTGTTTTGGCCTGCGTGGTATTCATCTGATACCAAACCATGATGAAGTGGTAAATATTGCAATAGCTTTAGCATTTAGTCATGATTTAATAATTCCATTAATTTTGCCAAAGATAAGTGTTGTTCATTTTTGTTTAACTGTAATAAGTTGAATGAGTGTTCCTTGCATAACCATAACGCAATACAGATTAAGTAGTCAATATTTGGTTAACACTTTGTAGTTTATACTATGCTATTTAGCTTATATAAAAGTATGTAACAAGTCTAATTAAATTGACAAAAAGGCTGTTTCCAATCATGATTGCGCATGGAAAACTGACTCGGGGTGTATAAAAGAAAGCAGATTTTTGTATTATTATAATAATAATAAACCAAATGGAAATTATAGGATTATGATTTCTTTAAAGGTTCCACGGGTAGAGTTTTCATGTATTTTGATTGATTACAGGCTCAATGAAAGCAATCGTGGACATCAAGAGAAATGTTTTATACAGAGTTCTCTGTCAAATAAAGAACAGATAAAGCAAAACTGAAACAGCCGACTAAGGGGGAAAAAGCACAGTAAAATAAAGGGAGTCCAAACAAAAGACATGCATTCGCTTATATAAGCGCACTACGCATTAATCATTTTTGACAAGTTCATTTTTTTATGGCTGAAAGTTTTGAAGGTAAACAGATTTGGCTGGCTGTTTGTGAGGGATATGTTGCAATGCTTTTATATTGTCATCTTCCTGGCTTGATTAACATGAATTGTGTAAGCCAATCAGAATAGTGCTATTTAAGGTCAGTCTTGTTTGAGATAACATCATGTATTTATATCACACTTATACCACCATATATTGAAATCCTATATGAAGATTGGCAGCATGGTGGCACAATGGTTAGCACTGTCACATCATGGCAAAAAGGTTGCTGGTTCGAGTCTCGGCTGGGCCAGTTGGAATTTCTGTGTGGAGTTTGCAAGTTATTCCCGTGGATTTCCTCCGGGTGTCACTTTATTTCAATTGTATATTTGTCTTAATTGTATTTATAGATTGTTATACATGATAATATTCACAGCATATGCACTGTAAAACCCACCTGTCAACTTTATTAAATGAAATGAGTGTAGTTAACTCAAAATTGAAAGTTTTAACTTATTGGATTTTACAGTACTCAGTTGGTTTGAGTTCTCTTCATTTATTGGGTTTTACTGTGCTCAAATTGCTTCGTTTACTTAAATGGATTAAGTTCACAGTACTCATTAGGATTAGTTTTTAAACTTAAATGGTTTGTTGCAATCAGTTTCTTCAAATGGTTTGAGTTACCTTAGGTTATTGAGTTTTACAGTGTGCAAATACAGAAATGCACTGCAAATAGCACAGATCACAAAGAAAATGTGTCAGGGGACCTCTAAAAGTTTATTGCTTATTAGATTTTATGGAGATGCAAATAGTAAACATTAATTCATCAATCTCTGACTAAACATGTGCATGGAAATACTCACAACACATGCAAATACAGAAATGCACTGTAAATAGCACAGACAACAACGAAAATGGGTCGGGGGACCCTAAAAAAGTTTATAGATTGTTTATTAGATTTTATGGAGATCCAATCCACTGCAGAATGATCCCAATCGATCTAGCTTTACAAATTCTTTCCAAATAGAGATATTAAGTCATTCATTCATTCATTTTATTTTCGGCTTAGTCCCTTTATTAATCTGGGGTCGCCACAGTGGAATGGACCGCCAACTTATTCAGCATATGTTTTACGCAGCGGATGCCTTTCCAGCTGCAACCCATGGGAAACATCCACACACACTCATTCACACTCATACACTATGGACAATTTAACCTACCCAATTCACCTGTACCGCATGTCTTTGGACTGTGGGGGAAACCGGAGCACCAGAAGGAAACCCACGCGAACGCGGAGAGAACATGCAAACTCCACACGGAAACGCCAACTGACCCAGCCGAGGCTCGAACCAGTGACCTTCTTGCTGTGAGGCGACAGCACTACCTACTGCACCACTGCGTCACCCAGAGATATTAAGTCATCTGCTGAAATTGTATTCATATCGCAAAATAAAAAAATATTGCAGTGCTAGATTTTTCCAATATTGTGCAGCTCTAACACGCTCTTAAGAAATATAAGAATTAAAGCTGTCACTAGGGCTGTACCTTTAAAAACAAGCAAAAACTCAAATATAAACTTCCATTGTAGTTTTCAATGAGCCTTTGGGTGACCTCTTGAGAGATGCCTGTCAGTCTTCAAGAAGCAGCAGACAAATGTCCAGACAGTGACAGCAGTATTTATGTCTTCTATTGGTCGTGGCCTTTCCTGAGGACATCTATTGGAGTGGAATGGTGGATGGGCCTTCCTGTTTCTGTTCAAACTTTCTTGGTTGCACCATGAAAGGAAACAAATGAGACTTGGGCATTTCTGACTTCCTGTCCTTCCTAAGGAACTGTGACCTGTGGAAGCATGTGACTAACAGTTATAGTCATAATAAGCAATGGTCTTTCAACAGGGTGGATTTTTTTCCTAAATAAAAATGAGCTTGATGTGTTTTCTGAACTCAATTGTTAAGGAAAACGTTTGAGGAGAATTAATTAATTTAAACACTTGGCTTATACATATGTTTTTCTGCAGCTCAGCTGTCTTGTTGGAAAATTCCATTTATTAAAACAACAATTTTGTGGTCACTAATTCTGGCTTATGTCTACATACGACTAAGCTTATACACTTTTCTATTTTTGTTACTATAATGTCACTGTATTAGTCATCTAAATTAGTGGGACAGTTGGTTTTATCCCTTTAACTGCCCCACCAAGAAAAAAAATTTGGACTGCATTTCTTAACTCCTAATGTCGCTAGTTAACACACTCAATGCATTTTTTCCCAATTGGTAAACATGTCGGTTTATAGTAAAAGTACTGGAATTAATACATATACTATGAAAATCAGAAAATATGAAGTGTAAGAACTATTTATTTTTTTAAACATATTAAAAATAATTTTTAAAAGATTTTTGAATACTAAATCATCTTTATTTTTTGAAGTATGCCTTAAAATATTTTAGATTCTCATTTAACATGCTTTTAATTTTATTTTTTACAATAAAAGCAAAGTCAAGTGTAGTGCAACAGGATTATGTTTGTTTGATTTGTTTTGTAAACCAACAATGATGTGTGTGTAAATCATTATTTAAAACAGTCATTCTTTAAATGACTGTAACAGTCATTAATTAAAACAGCCAAAATATGCTCAACCCTTTGGCAGAACGGGCAGTTAAAGGGTTGTGAAATCTAGATTATAAAATGGACTTTATTTATTATATGTTATATGTTTTAGAAGTCCTATGAAGAAGGTCTATAAGCAGAAAATATATGTTTTTTTAATAATCAATTATTCCTACAAACGAGACATAATATTATTGCTATATGAAAAAGTTCAGTATTTGTAGTGACACCTGGTGTTGCTATCACACATTGCCACTCTCTTCCCAAAATCCCAATAAATTGGTCGTTTTTTACAGTCCTAAAATTGCTTTAAAAATGTATGTGTACCATGTACTCATACATTCATTGTTCAACCAAAAATTTAAATTTACTCTCCCTCAAGGGCTTCCAAACCTGTTTGAGTTTCCTTTTTCTGTTCAAGACAAAAGAAGATATTTAGAAAAAATGTTGAAATCTGGTGGCTCTTCACACCCACAGTATAAAACAAATACTATGGAAGCCAATGGTTATTGGTTTACAACATGTTTTAAATATCTTCTTTTGTGTTCAACAGAAGAAACACAAACAGGTTCGGAACAAGTAGAGGGAGAGTAAATGGAAGAAAATTCCAGTCACCCAAGCTAGTCAAGAAAAGATTTCAGACTCTTTCCATAATGTGGTCAGATCAAAAGTGGGAGCGATGCTATTTGACTTTTTAGAGGACAGAATTTTTATTGACTCAGAAAAGTATAATATCAAAAATGATGCTCTACATTATATTGAAATAGCTCCCAATTATTAAGTCTGATATGACTCCCAACTATAGCAAAAGCTACAAAATCTGTCACTATGTTGTATTGATTTTTATTTTATTTTTTATACCATAAAAGGGTCCATATTGGTACATATTCATACCTAAAATGTTCATAAGTCAGGGCCATAGCCAGCCTGGTAAAAGGGGTGGTTCTTTTTTTCTCAAAAAGTGGACCTTTTTGCAGTTATTCGTCTCATTTTCTTCTTCATTATGAGGTTTAAATGCTGCATTTTAGTGACATTTTAAGCACAATTTTTTTTTTTTGCTGGATTAGCTTGTCGGACGGTCATCATAACCACACTTATTTTCTTAAATACAAATTTATTACATCATACTGTATACCATTAGAAAAAAAACTAAAGTTTTAAACTTTAGACTATTGTCATTTATAAGGCAAATGATAAACTGGCCACTTTTCTACTTTTCTCAGTCAGAATTTGGGATGCCGAATTTGGCACGGCGTGACTTCAGAACAGGAAGTCTTGGAGTGTCAAATTCGGTGTTCCAAATTCTGTACCGACAGCCAACACAGGATTCCGCTTGGTCTTAAAGCCTTTTTCGATGGGTTATTTTCACAATTTATTATGGCATACAAGTCAAAATAAGACAAATGAGCTCATGTATGAAACAAATTCTGGACCCTTGTCAGTGAGCTGTAGATCTTTCAAACCACCCGAACCACCCTGGCTACGGGCCTGTAAGTTACACAACTGTACATTTTAGGTACCAGCATTATTGACCCTTTAGGTACCAAAAAAATAAACTTTTGGAAAGGTACTCCAGTGACATCGTTTGTGGCTTGATTTCTGAGAGTGTATAATTCCAAAGTTAGTAAAGCAAACCCAGGCATTTTAGTGCTAAAAAAGCCATAAAACCTTAAAGTGAGCATTTGAGTGACATCATCTGCAAACGGGTGAAGAAATTTATCTAACTCTATAAAAAGACAAAATAGTGTTAAATGTTAATTGCCTCATGAGCTCATATATGAAGCTAACCTCATTTGATGAGCATCAAAGAACAAGGTCATGGAAAGTCTTTGCCATTTACCACAATTGAGGTTGACACAATTGTAAACAATAAAGTGTAAAGAAAATGTTCAAATAAAGCCACGCCCATAAGCAGATCTTTTTATGGGTCTGTGTAGATTGACTTCATTATGGAAAAAACTACTGGCAATTTGTTATAAATCTTAAAATACTATTTCAGCGGGACCTCACATGAAGACAAGGAAAGTCTGCTTTATATATTCATTCGTTTTCCTTTGACTTAGTCCCTTTATTCATCAGGGGTTTCCACAGCGGAATGAACCACCAACTTATCCAGCACATGTTTTATACAGCGGATGCCCTTCCAGCTTCAACCCAGTACTGCGAAGCACCCAAACTCTCTCGCATTCACACTCATGCACTACGGCTAATTTAGTTTATTCAATTCACCTATACCTATAACTTTGGGGGAAACCGGAGCACCCAGAGGAAACCCATGCAAACACGGGGAGAACATGCAAACTCCACACAGAAATGCCCACTGGCCCAGCAGGGACTTCAACCAGCGACCTTCTTGCTGTAAGGCGAACGTGCTAACCATTGAGCCACCGTGTCGCCTTTTTACATTCACTTATATACAAAATATAAAACACTTCAGTCTCATCAATAAGGTGTAAGTTTACCACTTTAAAAATACATAGAGCTTAGTTTCGCTTATATTAGTGGAATCAGGAAAAATGTGGTGTTATGGAAAAAAAACTTTCAATGGAAAGAAAAGTTTCCATTATTTGCAGCTAGTGCAACAGTGCATCATGTTTAACTTTGATTCTCACGCAAGCAAGCAATGCTCTCAAACACTGGAAACATCTGCTATAAATGGAGATGATTTGAGAACATTAACACTGCTCTCAACGCGCTTGCAAAGACCATGAAATTACTACAATATACATTCCGTGTAAATTGAGCAGTTTGTACTGGACTGCTACGTGACCATATGGCACATACTTCAGAAAGTCCTGCTAATATGAAAATAAACACATCATTCATGTTGGATTGTTCTGTGATAAGATGAGCAAAAGGCAGGATTTTCAAGAAGAAAAATTAATAGAGGTTTAGAGTTTATACTTCACACGATCTCAAATGGAGATAAAGAGTTTTCAAGAACTGAGTGGCCCAAAAACAACAGCCGACAAGCCAAAATAAAAGAAAACACTGAAACGGCAACATTGTGGATTTTTTCACTTGGAAAAAAATGGTTTTAGGATAAGAAAATGCATTTAATAGGGTGAAAAAAAACAGATCACAATACTTCCCCAGCTGATTGTTTTCAAAAATCTTCTAAATGGTGTGTTGTTTGAATATGCAAATGAAACATTTTAAATGAAATATGAGCTATTTCGCATGCATTCTACAAAAAGCTAAAAGTGATTTTTTTTTTTTACAGTCAACGATTTTAGCATAGAGAGATTTTGGTATCTACACTTTATTAGGTACACCTGTCCAACTGTTCATTAACGCAAATTTCTAATTAGCCAATCACATGGCAGAAACTCAAAGCATTTAGGCATGTAGACATGGTCGAGACGATCTTCTGCAGTCAGAATCAGAGCATCAGAATGGAGAAGAAAGCTGATTTAAGTGACTGAACGTGGCATGGTTGTTGGTGCCATATGGGCTGGTCTAAGTATTTCAGAAACTGCTGATCTACTGGGATTTTCACGCACAACCATCTCTTGGGTTTACAGAGAATGGTCTGAAAAGAGAACATATCCAGTGAGCAGCATTTTTATGGGTACAAATGCCTTGTTGATGCCAGAGGTCAGAGGAGAATGGCCAGACTTGTTTGAGCTGAAAGAAAGGCAACAGTAACTCAAATAACAACTCATTACAACTGAGGTATGCAGAAGAGCATCTCTGAACACACAACACGTCCAACCTTGACGCGGATGGACTACAGCAGCATATATCAGCAAATATCCCTTATTTTCACATCCAAATGTTGACAGGAATGGGTGGGATGGGAGATTCGCATCATGGATGTGCAGCCAACAAATCTGCAGAAACTGCGTGCAGTACCTTGTTGAATTTATGCCCCGAAGGATTAAGGCAGTTCTTAAGGCAAAAGGGGGTCCAACCTGGTACTAGTAAGGTGTACTTAATAAAGAGGCCGGTTAGTGTACTTTTGTCATTCCATAATTTTAGGGGGAAAAACTGCCAAAAATATTATTTTGTTCAATAAAATTGACATAATCCGACAAATTGTGTATGGAAATATCCATCTGTTAAAACCTTAGGAATACTGATATTAATAGAATGGTCATACATAAAACAAATGTGTGAAATCACTAAGACAGATTGATAAAGTACCACAAACGAAAGAGTTAAAAGTGTGCTTTGGATTTTTAGACTGAAAAAGCATTTTATGAATAGATAAGATCATGTAGGCCTTGTAGTGTCTTGCATCAACCATTTTACACTGAAAATTTCTATTTTTCTATTGTTTTTATTTTTTGCATTATTGCATAATAACCGTTAGTATGTCTGTATATTTTCCTGAACAAATGTTGATATGTCCAAACGAGATATATAACCGTCCAAAGGGCATTTCAGAGTGAAAACAATCTTGGTCATCATATTAAAGTGTCATCCTCAACCAAAAACAAAGTGCTCAAAACTGGCCACTTCAGAGGGCCCTTTGGGAAGAAGGATTTAGAACAACCAAGTGAAACCAAGCTGATGAACACTATACAAGCCTCATGTTAGGGAAGTTTTTGGTGTCATGGAAAGACAACGGAGGCTCAGAATTCAACCTTAACTATAATTTTACCTATAAATGAATGTATAGTGTTTTTATAGCTACTATAGCAATATATATTTATCAATAAAATATGTAAGAGTTTTAAAGAAAAAAATACACATTTAAATTAAGTAAATATAACACATAAATAAATAAACAAACAAACTATTAAAATAGGAAGCAGCCTGTCGTCGTTCTGAGCGTGCTGTCAAACCACATACAAAAAGTGCAACAAAGGCACACCTTCTTGATCGACTTGAGATGATGCAGAAGTGTGTTCCAATTTTTATTTATTTTTTATTTTTTACCCCAACAGCCTTCGTCCATTCGACGTTGTCAATCGGGAGTGTGGTCTCAAACTCAATTCCTGGAGGGCCGCAGCTCTGTGTAGTTTAGCTTCAACCACCTCCAACACACATCTGCTTACTACTCTATAGTAGTCTTGAACACCTTGATTATTTGGATCAGCTCTGTTTGATTAGGGTTGGAACAAAACAGTGCAGAGCTGCGGCCCTCCAGGAATCGCATTTAAGACCTATGGATTAGAGCAGGGGTGTCCAAACTCAGTCCTGGAGGGTCGGTGTCCTGAACAGTTTAGCTCCAACCTTAATCAAACACACCTGAACTAAGTTGTCAAGCTCTTACTAGGTACACTAGAAACTTCATGGCAGGTGTGTTGAAGCAAGTTAGAGCTAAAGTCAACAGGACACCGGCCCTCCAGGACTGAGTTTGGGCATCCCTGGATTAGAGCATAGGGACGTGTGGGTGACTCCTACAAAAGACTACAACTACCATCAGCATGTGAACCACGTGACCATTGTTTTTCTATTTTACTTTCCTAACTGAGCTATTATGTCAATGTATGTTACAGAAAGCACGCACATAAATTTAACCTACATTGTAAAAAAAAATAAATAAAAAAGAAACATCTTATTTATATTCGGGACTTGCCTACAAACTGACGTCATGACCAAACGTGCGAACCGGTTGGCGGGACAGAGCGGTGAGAGGTAAAAGGTTAACGCGTGGTTTTGGATGAACAAGCGGGCTGTAAAACAGTGAGGTACACTAGCCTTTGGTCCAATTTTTCTACAACGAATCAATTTTCAAATAAATAATTTAAATAATCTTCTGTCGCATTTATCAGGTAATAAAATTCGCCGTTTAACGGACTTCAGCCGTTTTAGATACCAGCTGGTGTCAGTGCAACCCCGGAGGATTTGCTAAGCTAACTTTAAGTTTTCGCGGTTTTGCAGTTGCTCAGATTCATATCTAGACGTCACGCATATTATTTGACACAAATCTGTTAATATATATAGCACTAACAGGATATATCCGTTGAGTGTGTAATGGCTGAGAGACCCGAGGACCTAAATCTCCCAAATGCTGTCATCACAAGGATTATAAAGGAGGCAGTAAGTGTCATCAAAGCTAGCGCTGTTAGCCATTTAAATAAACACACAAACAAACAATGCAAATCTTCAGCATGAAATGTCACTTCAGTCAGTTATATCGTGTGTAGAGTGTTCAGTCAACTTGTAATCCTCTTGTTTAGCTACCAGAAGGAGTAAATGTGTCCAAGGAGGCAAGGCGAGCGATATCTCAAGCAGCAAGTGTTTTCGTTCTCTACGCCACATCTTGGTAAGTCTTGAGAAATTTTGTTTCAATCTGTATAACCACTCCTGAAGTGTGTTTCCCAAAAGTGACTACAGTTCCAATCAATTGACAAATTGTAATCATAGGCTAACAATGCCTTTGAGAAACAAACAGCAGTGTTAAAATAGTTGCTAACTCTGGAGAAAATATCAAAGCTGAGAGGGCCCTATTTAAGTCAATTTTAACAACTGATGTGCAGAAATCTGTCAGACAGTTAATGCTGGGTCCTATATTTCAAGTGTTTGTGCAAGTTTTTGAAAGAAACTTTACTCTAGCCAATTGCAATCTCTTCTGTTTTGTTGACACCAGTGCAAACAGTTTTGCTATGAAAGCCAAGAGGAAGACACTCAACGCTGGAGATGTGATGTCCGCTATGGAGGAGATGGAGTTTGAGCGTTTCTTGCAGCCACTGCGGGAGGCACTTGAAGGTACATTTTATGTTAAACAGAGCCTTTCATGTGTAGAGATATATGAACTCACTAATGCATTCATGTATAGGTTTATTAGTTATTTCACCTCAACGTGAAAATTGTTATCTTTTTCTCATCTGTATTTTTGAGTTCTGTCCATCCATTAAAGTCTGTTCGAACTAGGCATGGGACGATAACTAGTTAAAAGGTTTACTGAGGTTTGGAAAAGTCAAGGTATTAAAACCGCAAAACTGTTGTATTGTTGTACTGTTTCTAAGGTATATGTAGAGGGTTAAAGAATATATTTTACAGCAGTAAAAACATTACCGTGATATTTTTATCCAAGGTTATCATACCGTCAGAAACTTATAGCGGCCCATGGCTAGTTAAAACAATGAACTTCAAATAGATCAAAAATAAATTTCTGTTCACACATACAGAAAACAATACAAAAAAGAGATATAATGCCTGTTGAATTGCAACTTTTCCATTACAGGAAAATATGAATAGAAGTTGAGGTCAAGATTGTGTTGTTTAGAGTGGGAAAGATGTCATATTGATGTGTAAATCACATTTTATGACATCATTCACAAAAAATGTAATATAGGCTATCATCAGAAGTCTTGGATTAAACTGAGTGAATTTATTTAAATAAATGTATTTATTTTTGATCACTTTATGAACATTTTGGTGTGTCAAGAGTTTGGTGAAATCAACTTTTAATGGAGGTATCGAAAACATCTTGACATTTGAACACATCTTCATGTGTGTTCTGTGAGAATAAATCTCTTCTAGGTTTGAATGATGTAAATGGCAAAGGATGAACTAATCCTTAAATGCATATAACCGTTTTGGTGCTAATTTTGTTTATTTACCAGCTTATAAGAAAGGTCAGAAAGGCAAGAAGGAGGCATCAGAGCAAAAACGCAAGGACAAGGAGAAGAAGAATGGCACAGATGAGAACGACAAGAGTAGGGATGAAGAGGAAGATGAGCACATGGATGATGAACAGGATGGGGAAAATGAAGCAGAGGAAGAGGATGTGGAGAACTGATAAAGACCTTATTTTCTTAGTTTGGGTTCCACTTGTAGTGTGGACAGGGACAAGCCTATGGTACTGTTTTACCTTATGCAACTGAATATCTGAGGCTGTATTACAGTGAGCTGTTGTGCAAGGCAAACTGGACATTAATTCAGTTAGATCAGAATTCATAGACAGATTATTGTAAGTAAATTAACATACTGTTACTTTGGTCAAGAAACCACAAATTGTTTAAAGATTTGAGGTAGGAAGTGAACAGTGAGCAGCTTGAAGTACCTGGGAAGCATTTTTGTAAGAATTTCATTTATTGTAAAATCTTTATACCATGGTGCTCCCATTGGTTTTATGATTGGGCTCTACAACACAACTAAGTGTAAATACTTTTGTACTTGTCTTTGTACCGCTCAAATATCTGAGTACATAAAACTTGTTTTTTCCCCCAATTAAAGTTTGTTGTGTTAATAACGGTGTGATTAATTTATATGCCACCCTGCACAAACACTTGAAATATAGGACTCATTAACAGTTGCAAACATCTGAAAGATTTTTGCACATAAGTTGTTAAACTTCACCTCAAAAGGGCACTCTCAGCTTTAATGCGTTCTCCAGAGTGTCCAACTATTTTAACATTGCCGTCTTTCTCAAAAACATTGTTAGCTTATTACAATTTCCATTGATTGGAACTGTAGTCACTTTTGGGAAACACCTCAGGAGTTCTTAATACAGATTCTAGTTAGAGTGGACACCATAATGAATTTTACACAAGAACGCTTTGAGAGTTATAGTTTAATGCTGCATCCCAATTCGCATACTATCTGTCCCAAATAGTATTTGAAAATAGAATTAATATGACCCAAATCATAGTATGTTGAAGAGTATGCCAAAGGTTCCCTGATGGTTTACCATTTCTGTATTTAAAAAAAAAAAAAAAAAAAAAAAAAAAAAAAAAAAAAAAAAAAAAAAAAAGTGTAGAAACATCCATACTCTAACCCTGATACACTGCACGTTGGACGTGAATTCAATGAAACTACAAACGCAGGTGAAAAGGGTGTATAAACTACAAACTTGATGGACGCACGAGACCAACCATCAAGTAGAGAGGCTTCAGTAAATATTAATTTCTAGCCCACTGGAAAATAGTTAATCATGTTTTCAGTGTTGTATTTCATCTGCAACAATACTGAACTTATATAGAAGACGTGTTTGGACATTAACATCTGAATGCACAATTATCCAGAGACCTGAGGAGATTTCTCTGCATAAAAGACTCGTGAATGGAAGATTCTGCTGCTGCTTATCCAATTAAGGTAGGAAATTAAATATGAAAGTGTGGGGGCTCATAACTAAAGCAACCACAATCGGTTTAGAGGTAGTATGTCCCAAAGCTTGCATACTGTTACACAAAAGAATATATATTTTCTTTCACAAAAAGTACATACTTTTAGGGCGTAGTACAAGTATGCTAATTGGGACGCAGCATAAATTTAGAAATCACATTTATAAAGATCCTAGGTCATGTGACTTTAAACATTCTTGAAGTTATTTTAAATATATTGCCTTATTAAAAACACATTTTTTAGTTGCATACAATTCTGATTCTACTTTAATATAAAACATTTTCCTCCCTTTTAAAGTACGCTCCAGATCCCCTTCTCTTCATAAATACATTTAGAGCAGGGATGTCAAACTCAATTCCTGGAGGGCCGCAGCCCTGCACAGTTTAGTCCCAACCCTGCTTCAACACACTTACTGGTAGGTTTCAAACAAGCCTGAAGGACTCAATTAGTTTGATCAGGCGTGTTTAATTGGGGTTAGAACTAAACTGTGCGGGGCTGCAGCCCTCCAGGAATAGAGTTTGACATCCGTGATTTAGAGGATTATAAGAGGTCACAAACAACAGAAATCAAACTTTAGACTTATGAAAGTTTTATTTTGGTCTTCAATCCTCCATTTTACTCCTGCAATAAAAAGAGAAAGTCTAGTTAAAACCAGCAAGTGAAATAATCATTGCAAAGCACGGTTGGTGGCACAATACTTACAGTCGGGCACTCAACTGCACCGCTGTTGATGTCATCAATGACATCATGGGGAAGGCGACCATCAATGGTGCAGCCCACAGACTGAGCTGTGCCAAGAATCTCCTTAATGGTACCTGAGAGGCAGAGGACAAGATTAGTTTGCTCATGGTCCAAATCAACAGCACTCATGCATGCAAGATTGTCATGTTCCAGGCCTTTTGGCACAGGGTTAGTCACTGAATTGAGCAGTCCTGCTTCCTAGAGCTGGGTCACTCTGAGCCTCCTCTGGACAGTACACGGTCACTTTTACAGACAAGCACAGTGGCGGGAGGCTCGTGGAAAATTCATGTGAAATTCACATTGAAAGTATAAGTACATACCTGAAAGTTCCCTGGCAATTGATCTGTGCCTCATGACGCGGGCAATGTTGACGATCTCATCAAAAGCAACACTTCCAGAGTGCTTAACTATAGAAAGAGAAACATGATAAATGTCAGGAGAAATAATTTGCTCATCTCAAACAGATACCATGTGTAAAGTTTTGCGGTGGGTAAGATTTCATGCAATAAGGTGAAGCAGGCACACGCATCAATTGTCATCCATTTGATAAACAATCTCACATGATTTTCCAGAAGTCATTTTTAAAATGCTGATTTGGTGCTCAAGACTTATCAAAAACAGTTGTGTTGGTTAAACATGGGTTAAAAACATCCTTTTTTTCTGATATGGAAATATTTTAGCGGCACTTGATTGAATGGAATACTCACCACAAACATGTGTACATAATGTTTTTACTCATTTTTCATATTCTTTAACATACATATCATTCCTTGTACGTGTGCACTATATTCTACCATGCAATAAAGCTCTGGTTTACATAAAACATGTCCCAGACCTTTCGGCACAGAGTTACCCATTAAACTGGGCAGCTCTGCTTCCTAGAGCTGGGTCACTCTGAGCCTCCACTGGACAGTACACAGTCACTCTTACAGACAAGCACAGTGGCGGGAGGCTCACGGTCCGTAGCCACAAAAGGTCAGAACACAAAAGATGCGATTCCTACAATAGTGCATTGAGGTGGGGTAAAAAGCCACTTACTGTTCTTGACCTTCTTCCTGTCACGGGGAGGTTCCTTCAGAGCCTTGATGATGAGGGCAGAGGCTGATGGCACTACCTCAATCTGGAACAACAACAAAACCTGTAAGCATCTAAAGGCTACATGACCTCAAGAGCCACTGTACGGGCTGAAAGACTTCAAGTGCTTACCGCTGCTTGTCTGTTCTGGATGGTCAGCTTCACAGTGATTCTCAGGCCCTTCCAGTCACCGGTGGCCTTTGCGATGTCATCACCCACCTTTTTAGGGGACTGATGGAAAGAGAGAATGGAAGATTAGCATGCAGCATATAATGGAGGCAATGTTCTTTGATGTAAAGTTGTTTGTTTCAGGTCTTTCGGCACAGAGCTGCCCATTAGTTTGGGGCCGCCCTGCTTCCTAGAGCTGGGTCACTCTGAGCCTCCACTGGATTGTACAAAGTCACTTTAAAAGACTAGCACAGTGGCGGGAGGCAGAAATAGGACCACAGGTTTGTGACAGACAAATAAATACACTTTAAGGTATTGGTGGCAAGCCCCTAATAAATGATACTGAAAATGGTCTAAGTATAAACCATTAAATTACTAGGTTTGATTAAACTCAAAGTCAACAATGAAACCATGTTTAGCTTTGACCATGGTAGAATTTGTTGGAATATGAAGAGTAAAATATAATTTATAATATAATCCAGTTTGTTGAATGGTTGTCTAAACATTTGTGAAGGCTCTGACACTGATATTCGGTTAAAAATTGTGATACGAAAGCAAAAATGACTATTGTAGGAATCATCAATTTAACCAATTATTGACAGAGTCATTATAGACCACCTTGAAGGATGTAAACAAAAACAATGGTCTCAACGAATTTCCTGTTTTACATTTTTAATTTCTATACATTTTTGAGAAACCAAAAAGAGCTACATATTGATAAATGTTATAGCCATTTAACATTAAGTTAAGATTGAATTGCCTCATTACAGTTATGAAATAGTATAACAAGCAGGAAATGTTGATGAGGCCAATGGCATGACCACAGTCAAATGATCTATACACAAGTTTTGTGGCTCAAAAGACATGTTTTTTGAAAAGACAGTCATCTTCATTACTATATCACATCAGATCAGTCACACACAGCCCTATTAATAACTGAAAGCAAAACGATAAACCGGTTGGACTATTATGGCAATACTTACAAGACCCAAAGGTCCGATTTTGGGGGCCAGCGAGGAAGTGGCACCGACCTCTCCACCTGTGCATCTCATGAACACTAAGAAAAAAAAAAACTAAATTAATTTACAAGTTTATGTAAAGACGGACATCTAGAATAGCTACACTTTGCCAAAAAACTCGCACAGTTCTTGAGATTATGATGACTGCTGTGCGACATAGTTGAGAGAACTTAAGACTATTTAGCATTGTGCATCATTCACAGCAACTGATAGCAGCACAGCATCTTACTAAATTTGCAAACCGTAAAAATCCAGCTAAAGCCGAAAAAAGGGGAAAACTGACCTGATAAACACATTATGGCATTATAAATATACTACGGTTTAGAGAATTTGCTCTACTTTTTTTTTAAAGTTGGTATACGGACACTGTGACAACGTTGCGTGGAACTAGTAGAACAATTTTTCTAACCTAAGCTGGAGTTTTACATTGTAATCAGTTACTAAAGCCATTTATGTAACGGACAACTCTGTCTATCTGATCAGGACGAGTCATTAAAATTCACCTGGTTACGTTCAGCTTGAAGACGAGTAATGTACATTAAATAATAGCGCTAACTTTTAATGCTACATTTTATGTGCACATGTAAAAGTAAATATAACGCCTAATTTGAATTAAAAGCTAATCTTTATAAAACGATAAGCTTCATATGCAGTAATTGTACTGCAATAGCTATTAGATATAACTTACTATTGCACATTTATAATAAAAAGCACGTTACAGCTACATAACTTATTTGACTATTCTACACAAAACCGGACTAGTCTGCAGTAGTAAGCGAAAGACTAGCTCCATGATGCCCACGTGTAGACGCAGCTCCAGCCGCACGCGCACCACAAACTACTAAACTGCAGAGAGCAAATGAATCACGTTTCAAAGCTTCACACTGAATCGTTCAAAACACTTTAAAATTAAGCCACAGCTGAGACGTCTAAAGACACCTATAACACTCAATCCGATCAAACATTAAGTTTAAAATTGTTCGGTTAGATAAAGCTCTGTATTTTTACCCATTCATCTCGTTTATTATAGTCCCAGCACTCTGGAGCCCAGAGCACAAACATGGCCGCTCGGTCACGTTGAAAACCCGTCGAACAGTTACAGTATTCCTCACACATACCAACTTTAATCTCGGTGGGGTCGAATTTAGGAGGCATGGTGTATCAGATGAAGTTGAGTTCACTTCTATTGAAATTGGTGAGGGTGTCGGATGAACCCGGATTCGGGACGACCGAAAAGTGTTGCACCTTCACCACAAAAGTGAAAAAGGAAAAGGCCGAAGAGCGCATGTGCTGAGAATATAAAGGCGGCGAAGTATCGCGAGAACTTGGCAACCTTTCACACTGCGGCGACGCATTACGTCATTCACAACATCCGAGAAGTTGTTCCTGGTGTTTGTGTGTACTGTCCGAGAGGGAGTATGCTAGGTATCATGGGACAGTAAATTGATTTAGAAACATCTCAAAGAACCAATGTTTTCATAAAATATATCAGCTATAAGACTAACGGTTATTCACGAATATCCGTCGTTCAGCAGGTAACGTTACGTCCATTTGTTTATAATGGTAATGTTGCGCAATTGTGAGAACCAGTCTTTAGACTGATGAAAGCGGGACATTTGTGTAGGGTTATGAATATCGAATGATTATTATTTGTCAATTTACGTGTTTGTCTTTATGTTTTCTGTGCTAATTCTATTAGTTCAGGCTGTTCTTCGAGATTGTCAACATCACAGTCAGGTTTCACACCGAACCATCCAGTGGATGTTGTGGGGTTTCAACTAGACAAATAAAATCTCGCTAAGCCTCAGGATGTTTTTATTTAAAAAGAAGAAACCCAGTGGCGATTCCAGGAAACGTCTCGAGTACCAGCTGTGTTTGGTGATTGTCTATTGCATTGCAACGCACCCACATTTGTTACGGTTAGAGATTATAAGTGTGAGCAGAGCCTCTTTTTATAGCAACGTCCTGCTGTCCCACAGTGCAGATCTTAAAACACATGCCTATGTTTTGTGCAGGCCAAAGAAGCAGGTGCTGATGATATTCTGGACATTTCTGCCTGTGAGCTTACAGAGGTACATTTCAGTAACCTTAGTGACAACCCTTATTTACATAGTGGACAAATGATGAAATTATATCTGCTTCTTCAGGTTCCCTCCTGTGCCTTCTCTATGTGTAAAGTGCTTCAGAAGAAAGTGAGTCTGTTTATATTTCCTTCTCTGAACTGTTGGCAGTCGGAGCGAATAAAATTTGACAGCAGTTTTTTTCTTTAACTGTAGGTGTTAATTCTTCATACAAATGACCTGAGGTCACTCGTACCTAAAGGCTGCTGTCTTGGTGCCTTAGCAACATTAAAGGTGATAGAAACTGACCAATGATAATGAAAATAAATAACTGTCTCGCTATACTGTCTAGTGATAACATCTCTTTGTTCATTCTAAAGGTCTTGGATCTGCATGAAAATAAGCTCACATCACTACCAGATGACATCAGACAGCTTTCGTCCTTGCAGGTATATCTATTGCATCAAAGTTGTGAATCGTTGTATTTTATGTGACTCTGAAAACAGAATACCGTGCTGGAGACTGATTAGTCAGTACTCTTATTATATATATTGCTTTATTTCATGTTATTATATAATATATTTATATAGTTATATTATATAATTATAGTGTTACTTAGCAAAGATGCATTCGATTTATTAACGTGATCAAAAGTCAAAAGACTATTGCTCAAAATTCATTCATTCATTTTCGGCTTAGTCCCTTTATTAATCTGGGGTTGCCACAGCGGAATGAACCGCCAACTTATCCAGCATATGTTTTACGCAGCGGATGCCCTTCAAGCTGCAACCCATCACTAGGAAACATCCATACACACTCATTCACACACATACACTACGGACAATTTAGCTTATTAAATTCACCTATACTGCATGTCTTTGGACTGTGGGAGAAACTTGAACACCCGGAGGAAACCCACACCAACATGGGGAGAACATGCAAACTCCACACAGAAACGCCAACTGAGCCAGCTGAGACTTGAACCAGCAATCTTTGGCTGTGAAGTGATCTGTGCTACCCACTGCTCCACCATGCAGCCCTGTTCCTCAAAATATTCTGAATAAACTCATATCTCAATTTCTACAAAAAAAAAAAAAAAACTGAATTAAACAGCAGTTGTTTACTGAGCACCAAATAAGCATATAAGAATGATTTCATCACATGTTTTTTTTTTTTGAATATCAAAAGAATCATTTTTAAAAAGTATTTTATTAATACTTTTATTCTAAATAATTTTGATGAAGTGAGCAGCCTTGGTAAGCAGAAGGTTATTCTTTCATAAGCATTACAATATAGTCAACTCCATTGTTAATGCTCCAAAATTATCAACTGAATTGCTGTGTATGTTTTATAATAACTAGAGTACTTTATATTTATAGCTTTCATAAAACATGATTTATTCTCTAAGGTGCTGAATGTAGAGAAAAACCAGATCAAACAGCTGCCAGACACTATAGGAGGTCTTCTGCATCTACAGACACTTAATGTAAAAGGTTTGTTCTGTGTTTTAAAAATATATATATTTTTGTTCAATTAATATTAATTTTTTAATTGTTTTCCTGGATTGTTTTCCTGGAATATATTCCAGATAGTTGTTAAACAATTTTCTTGTTAACTTATTTTCTGTGTGCTTAACCCTGGGTTATTCTTTTATCAGTGCTTTAAAAAACATTTCACACAAGTAATTGAAGGGTTAGTACTGCCTTTTACCCTGAATTATATCCCTGCATTGTGGTACTAAACCGTAAAACCATGCAAATAGTGTTAAATTTTTATTGTTAGATGCTTAAAAAACTAGCTTTTAGGGAAAAACTAAAATACTAACAGAAAATGAATCAATTACAGTTTAATTCTTACCTTTTATAAACTGTATGCCAATTAAAATAATATATTATTTGACCTGGTTCAGTGTAAATGTCTTTATGTAAACTGGTGATGTGCTGCTTTGATCCAATCTATGACACTTTTCTTAGGATGACTCGGGGTTACCTGTTTTAAGTTTGAAAAGTCTTTCAGAGAATTGAAAATTTGACCGTCATATGACTTTTGTCTTAATTTACTTTAGTTTTTTTAGGCACAATTTTAAATAATAAAAAAGATTAAACAAATGACCAAAATGTGTTGACGGATACAGGGAACTGCCTTACTGTGATGCCTGTGTCTGTGGGTCGCATGAGCAGCCTGCGAACACTGGATATAAGTGAGAACAGCATCAGAGAATTACCCAAGGAACTGGCCAGCGTTCGCACTCTGGAAGTGAGTATCTTATATGTCTATTTCTGTAAATACAAACATGGCACATATTTGTGTAATATCACATCAAGCTCTTAAAATCTGTGTCCACTCATATCTGGGATCTCATTCTCATATCTGTATATGTGTGGTTGCAGAGCCTGATCCTGGACGCACAGGTTATGAGCTATCCACCTGCATCAGTGTGCACAGGCGGCACAGAGGAAGTGCAGCGCTACCTCTGCTCAGGTACACATCTATTTTCATAGACTCTGAGACAAAGCAACGTTATTTTACACATCAGTTTGCAGCAGTGGTTCCCATCCAGAAGTCCCCAAAACAGTGGGGAGATTTGAGTTGAAATGGCTGAGAACCACTGTATTTTAATATCTATTCATTACAGTCTGTCTAGATTCAGACCAATAAATACAGAGTGCATGCTATACAGGTTATGCAGATTTTGTTGCAATCCCATATGGCGGCCACACTGTGCATTATCTGTTGTCCTTTTTTATTTCACTATTTATTTTTGATGTTGTCCAGAGATGGGTCTGGAGTATTGTCCTCCATCTCAGTATCTCCTGCCAGTGCTGGAGCATGATGGAGGGAAGCAGGAGGTAGACTGCGTTGATGGTGAGGAGATAGTCTGGCAGGTCAGTCTAAATCTCATTATTGTTAAACGGTGCTCACATTTTTTCTGTGCCATTGTCCTATCAATGTATTAAATATGTGATGTTATCTTTTATTCTTTCTCTGACACTGTAGAACAAATTTATGGACTATGAGAAAAGAAAGGTATGTTTGATTTAGTTTTGTGTTGGATTGTCTAGTGAAGCAGTATTTACATCTCATTCTCTCTGCTTCTCTACTAGGAGCAGAAACAATTGGAAAAGTTGATCTTTGAGAAAGATCTTGAAGAGAAACAGAGAGAGCATGCTAAACTCCTAGTCCTCAACAGCTCTCTTAAAGAGGACGTCCTGCTGTCTGTCAAACTGGTAACCATTTTAAGTTACTTTTTTTGTTGTACAAAGGCATAAAACATATGCTCAAAAGTCAGTTCTCTTCAAAAGCTTTGCATTGTTAATACTTTTAGTTAGTTAGTTAGTGTGAAACTAGATTTTTTTAATACTCTAAAATGAAAATTGTGGTCTGAAACTGAAAATTCAGTATAAACTTGCCCAAAGAAACTAAACAAAAATGACCTGTTCTACATGAAATTTAATATTACAATATTATAATTATGGCGACGCAGTGGCGCAGTAGGTAGTGCTGTCGCCTCACAGCAAGAAGGTCGCTGGTTCGGGCCTTAGCTGGGTCAGTTGGCGTTTCTGTGTAGAGAGGGGCAAAGTGGGATAAATGCTGGATTTTTTTTAAGCCATAAAACAGTAATGCCATTTTCATGGCTGCATGACTGGTGCATGGTTTGCTGTAATGTTATACATCACTGGCTACTTTATTGTGTACAGGTTTAGAAGGTATTTTGATAAATTTTGACATACCTTGGTTGTGGTTACAGTGCTCAGCATATATGAGTACACCCCCACAAATCTCTCATTTAAATTAATATTTTCTATAGGATGCTTTACAATATTATATTTGTGCATACACATTAGTTTAGTCAGTACTTAAGCCAAATCTGGAGCTAATCTAACAAAATAACTTACAATAATGGTTCAAAAATTAGTAGCCCAAATTTATATGTTAGGGAAAAATATAAAATAACATTTTCAAAAATAGCAAATCAAGAGAAACAAAAAATATATACAATTTTGTTGAAATGTTGTAGTTTGTAATTTGCAATATTTTGCATGAATTGAAATGTATTATCTTTCCATTTTTAAATATGTTCTGTGACTAAAATATTATTTTAATAAATATATCTTTAATAAATCAGTTTTGTTTAAATGCACCACTATATTACCCATATTCACTGAGAAATTGATAAAAATATTAATTTTCAAAATGGGGTCTACTCAATTATGCTGAGCACTGTATATACCTTGTTTAATAATTGGCTTGTTTGTTATGATTAAAATTGTTACTATTAGGGCTGCACGATATTGGAAAAAATTGACACTGCGATATTTTTATACAATATATATTGTGATACTAAATCTATTATTTTACCAGATGAAATGAATATGTCTATTTGGAAAGAAGTCATAATTTTCGATATATTGGGATGGTTTTGTAAGAGAGTGCATCTACAAAAAATAGAATAAACCAATCACAAACATTGAGAAATACAGTAGAGCAACAATACTGTACAAATAAAATATACAGTGCTTTTTGATTTTCTGGAAGTCGAACAATATTCAGACACACAAATTTAATACTCAAATGTAAAATAACACTGTATAGTCTTCACTGTATACATACATAAATACAATTAACCTTTATTAAAGTTAGAAACTTAATTTCTTATGCCTGAATATTTTAAACTGACCTAAATGATGAAAATAAATGAAAACACACACGTTTTGGTAACTTTATGGTTAAACGTCGCAATGACTCTTATCATGAGTGTTTTCAAATGTGGCTCCTGGTCAAAAATAATACCTGTTCAACATTACAGATCCTGCGGACTGACTATTGCCAATATCCATATTGCAATATCAATGCTGAAACAAAATCAAATCAAATCAAATCACTTTTATTGTCACATCATCAGCAGTACGTGTGCTATGATGAGTGAAAAGCTTAGGTGCTGGCTCCAGACAGTGCAAAATACAGACAGTGCAAATACAACGACAGTGCAAAATACAGACAGTGCAAATACAACGACAGTGCAGGATACAGACAGTGCAGGATACAACAACATACTCACAAAAAACAAGACAATGTAAAATTGGCAATGTTGACAGTGATACCTAGGCAGCAATATTGTGCAGCCCTAGTTACTTTTGTATTTTTCCAGCTCAGAACAGTCTGGCTCTTCTCCTATGATTTCTGGTATTATCAAAACATTTTCTTCTGAAAATACCAGTAGAACAGCAGTTTCTGAAATACTCAGATCAGTCCGTCTAACAACAATAACCATGCCTCATTCAGACTGACATTCAGATTTAAATCCTTTTTTTTTTTCTCACATTTTGATGATTGCCTCAGCAGCTTGTCTTGGCCACGTCTACATGCCTAAATGCATGAGTTGTGTTTAGTTGCAGCTTTATGTTTGGCTGATTAGATATTTCTATTAACCAGGAGCTGAAACGTGTACTTAATAATGTTGCTGAGTGATCACTGAGA
Source organism: Danio kyathit (assembly GCA_903798195.1). Lineage (NCBI taxonomy): Eukaryota > Metazoa > Chordata > Actinopteri > Cypriniformes > Danionidae > Danio > Danio kyathit. The sequence continues at coordinate 39,750,558 of LR812523.1, read as the reverse complement.
TGTAAAAGTGTTATTACAATATGAAATTACTATATTTATATTTGAATAAAAAGTCTTCAGTGACACGGGATGTTTCAGAAATCATTCCAATATGCTGATTTGGTGCTCAAGTAACATTTCTTATTATAAATTGTTGCTCACGATTTTTCTGGAGACTATGCATACGTTTTAGGAAGATAAATAGCACTTTTTTAAAATACCTTTACCATGAACGTATTTAAAGAAAGACGTCTTTGTGGTTTTCTGTCTCTCAGGAGCAGGAGCGGTTAGAGTTAGGTGTATCTCAGCAGCAAAAAGCCCAGGATGCAGAGAGGCTGAAAGTGCTGGATAAAGTCCGCCAGGCAGAGAGTGCTGTCATGAGCCGCATCTCTGATCTTCTGCTTGATAACAAACGGTGAGGGCACAGTGGGAAACCTTTCTGAAATCTCTTGCTTTTTTGTACATATCCATATCCAAGAGTAGTTATGTATTGTGTGTTTGTGTTCATCTGATTACAGCCAGGAAAAAAGCGCTGCATTTCTGCAAGCCCTGGAGAAGGACCGGTAAGTGGAAATTACACATGGGTCGAACTCTAATGGAATATGGGCTCCTGCCATCAGTGCAGCTTTTGCTAAGTGAATTTCTCCCTGTCTAATGGTGCCATGCCACTTAAGAAATCCAGAGTTACTGCATGAGCTGTGATGCTGCTATAGCACCCCCAGCATTTATACTTGCATTCAAGTATTTTTGGAGATGTTAGAGAGATCCACCATGTTATATTAAGTTGTGGTTTCACAAACACTGTGTTCATTCTTTATGAGAATCTGTTGTTTGTGAGATATACACTACCATTGTAAGTTAGTAAAATAGAGTTAGGTTAATGTTAAAGATATTGTTTATCAAAGCTCCATTTTGTAAATGATATGAATTATTATTAGTCTTCTATTATTAGTCTATTATTAGCTCTAGTCTTTAATCTTTCAGATATCATTCAACCCTGAAAAATAATGTCTTCTTATTTTCAATGTTTCAAAAAGTTGGGTTGCATGACAGTATATATATAAACTGTGACGCATCTTCTTTAGGATTCAGAAAGTTTAAAAGAACTGATTTTATTTTAAATATTTACAGTGCCTATAAAAAAATCATCATACCCTGTTAAATTCACCTTTACTCACATTACACCCTGCTTTTAAAAGACCTTTGGGATAAAGTTAGGTTAGGGAAAGTTATTTGGAATGTGATTTGATTTAAGGCTGTATGAAAAATAAAGTAATTAGGTCAAAGGGGTATGATGATTTTCTATTATCTTTGTAATGAAAGTAAATAAAACTAATGATTAATAATTTATTTGATCAGATAATTTAAAATATTACTAACCCTAAACTTTTGTATGGTGGACAGAGGGTAAATGCAAAGAAAATGGTCAATCGGAAATTCAACTCAATTCAAGTTTATTCGTATAGCGCTTTTCACAATAATTACTGTTCCAAAACAGCTTTACAAAAGGTGTGAATTGATAAATTACAGTCAAATTCAGAAGAAGTTAAGTAAGGTGTGAGTAGGGTGGACACTACAGCTGTCAAGCTTATACATAGTTAATCTACAGTTATACACTATAATATACTTTTTCAAAAATGTGACATCTGAAGTATCTATACAATATATTTTCACTGAGGTTATGTCATCATTGCAACATAATTTGTGTATTGATCCTGCGGTTTTAATCCTAGAGTTTATTGTTTGTTCTTTTTATTATTATTAAGATATAAAGTTATGAATTTTGTTCTTGTTTTAGCATACGAATGGAACACCTTACTACCATCACACAGGAAGAAGCCAACTCCCTTAGGAAAAAGGAAGTGGCAGGTGAGTTTTTGAAATTACATTTATTGTTTAAATGGCCTCAAGGTTTCAAAATTATTGTTTATTATTTAGTAAGCAAGTCATTAGAACTATATACACTCACTGGCCACTTTATTAGGTATACTTTACTAGTACCGGGTTAGACCGCCTTTTGCCTTCAGAGCTGCCTTAATCCTTCATAGATTCAACAAGGTACTGGAAATGTTCCTCAGGGATTTTGGTCCATATTGACATGATAGCATCATGCAGTTGCTGCAGATTTGTCGGCTGCACATCGATGATGCGAATCTTCGGTTCCACCACATCCCAAAGATGCTCTATTGCAGTGGTTCTCAATTCCAGTCCTCGGGCCCCCCTGCCCTGCACATTTTGTATGTCTTCTTTACTTAACACACCTGATTCAGATCATCAGCTCATTAACAGCTTGATCCATGACCTGATCCTTGTGTGTCAAATAAGAGAGACACAAAATGTGCAGGGCGGGGGGGATCGAGGACTGGAGTTGAGAACCACTGCTCTATTGGATTGAGTTCTGGTGACTGTGGAGGCCATTTGAGTACCGTGACCTTATTGTCATGTTCAAGAAACCAGTCTGAGATGATTTGCGCTTTATGACATGGCACGTTATCCTGCTGATAGTAGCCATCAGAAGTCATAAAGAGAGGGACATGGTCAGCAACAATACTTAGATTGGCTGTAGCGTTGACACGATGCTCAATTGCTACTAATGGACCCAAAGTGTGCCAAGAAAATGTGGGTGTCCCCCACATCATTAAACCACCACTATCACTGGATATTTTCTCTTTTTCGGACCATTCTCTGTAAACCTCAGAGATGGTTGTGTGTGAAAACTCCAATAGATCAGCAGTTTCTGAAACACTCAGACCAGCCCGTCTGGCACCAACAACTATGCCATGTTCAAAGTCACTTAAATCACCTTTCTTCTCCATTCTGATGCTCGGTTTGAACTGCAACAGATCATCTCGACCATGTCTACATGCCTAAATGCATTGTGTTTCTGCCATGTGATTGGCTGATTAAAAATTTGCTTTAATGAGCAATTGGACAGGTGTACCTAATAAAGTGGCCAGTGAGCGTATATATTTTTAATACCTGCATAATGTCCTTGTGTCATTCTAACTTTTTCCATAGCATCATATGTTCCCATTTGCTCCCTCTATAAAGCGTCTCTACAAGTATCATATAAATAGCATTTGAAAGACCCTTGGGTATTTGCAGTTTCACTGAAGATGACTGTTTTTGCAGATGCCATGCAGAGGATGTTGTCCGAGAGCTGCTCTGTAAGGTTACTGCAAGAGGCCAGAGAAGCCAAGACAAAGTTTCTGGTGTCCGAGACCTGCAAGAGGTGATTCACTTCCCACCAATACATGTAGTTCTGAACTCTCTTCAGTTTGTTTTTACTTTTTTTTTTACACCTTGTATCAACATGTTGTTGATATGATTACAAATGGTCAGGCAGGACGATTTATTTAGTCTCAAATGAACCCTTTGGGAGAACTTGTGATTGGATTTTGAAGACATTTTGTTGTGTGTGTTTTTGTGTTGGTACCTGTTGTAGGTCTATGGTGGATAAATAAATATTTTAAAACCGGTTGTCACTGGTGCCTGTTTTAATGACTGATTAGTTGAGTTATTTATTCAAATGATTCATTTAAAATGGCTGATTAATTTACAAACATTGCTAAATAATTATAATTTCTTTAAAAAAAGCAGATTAATGGATCACAACAATCATGCATCACAACAACAATGCTTGTTGTCTCTTAATTGATTTCACAATGCTTAATTTACAGACAAGGAGATGGTCTTATATCTTTTGTTTTTTTTTTCCTTCTCTTTTTTTCTTTATTTGTTTAGTTTGGACAATATGGATAAGAAGTTTGACCAAGTGTTGTCCCTTCAGCAGCTAGACAAAAGCAAAGCCATTAGTCAGATCCTTCAAGAGGTAACTATTCACTTTGATAACCTACAAGGTACATAATCTATATTTAAAACTAGTTTGCACTTCATTTGTCATATATATAGATATTACCGTGCATTTTTGGACTGGTAGGTCTACAAACTAACATCGACTGGCTGTTTGTGTGCAGGAGGAAATGCAGAAGGCCGCCTTTGAAGCCCTTCAGCTCCAGAAAGACAGCGTGCACGCTTATATCCGTAATCAGGTATGCTCATTAGGTTTTCATTTAGGATCTGTGATCCCACACATACAGGTATTGATATCATACTGCAGTTTATTTGGGGTTCAATGTGCTTCAGATGTGTAGTCAATATTTATTAAAAAAAAAGTCTTAAAGGGATATTTCACCCAAAGATGATTATTCTGTCATCATTTACTTACCTTCGTGTTTTTCCAAACCTATAGAATTGTCTTTCTTCTGATGACAGGGTTCTCCCTGTAAGCCAGGGGTGTAAACTCAGATCCTGGAGGGCCGCAGCCCTGCACAGTTTAGTTCCAACCCTGCTTCAACACACTTACCTGCAGGTTTCAAACAAGCCTGAAGGACTCAATTAGTTTGATCAGGTGTGATTAATTAGGGTTGGAACTAAACTGTGCAGAGCTCCGGCCCTCCAGGAACTGAGTTTGACACCTGTGCTGTAAGCTAAATGTCAGATTCCCTGACTTTCACTGGCTAAAAAGCTGAATTTCTATGACATATGAGCACTGAGCAGACAAAATATATATATATATATATATATATATATATATATATATATATATATATATATATATATATATATATGTATATATATATATATATATATATATATATCTTTAATTACGTGTCATTATGTCATATATGCTAAGACATGATGCTAAAGCACAAAGCAAGGCTGTCCTGGAATTTAGATTGGAATTTAGCCTTATTTAATTTAAGGAGTTTTTTAATCGTTTCAATGAGATAATATAACATTAATACAACATTGATTAATACATTAAACAATGGTTCTTATGCACCAATTTTAGACTTTAGGTAAAAACTTAACAGTAATAAGCTTGCAAACAAATTAACTATACTTTCAATTCAGTCTGAAACCATTTAGGCCACCTAATTTAATTTTAAAGGCTACATTTAAAAAAAAAAAAAAGGTAAAACTGTAAATATAAATGTTATAGAAAAAATCTAATGAGAAGTACAATTTTAAATTAATACCAAAAGATTCCCTGATTTTCAGTGTCTGGAATAGACCTTTTAAAATTCCATGTTATTCCAGAAATTCCATGACCTGTGGGAACCCTGTGTTGAACACAAAATAGCAGCTTGTAAAGAGTGATTGCATCCAAACAGTTGACTGTAGTCAATGACTTCCATAGTATTTTATTTGGTTATCTATTTGTGATCAAAACTTTGTGTTCAATGGCAGAAAGAATGTTTGGTAAATTGTAATTTTTGGGTGAACCATCTCTTTAACTTTATCAACACTAGTATTTATTAACTTATACCCAACAATTTAAAAATGAGGGTATTAATAAGCCTCATTCACACTAAGATTGCATTCATTTAATGTAGCATGCACTCGAAACAGTAATATTTTGTAGAAACCACTATTATTTTTAGGAGACTTTGATTAATAGAAAGAAAAGCATTTAAAAATATATAAATGTTTGTACGTAAATGTACAATTATAAATGCTTTACTGTCAGTTTTGATACATTTAATGTGTTGTTGCTGAAATTCATTATTAATTTTAAAAACATAAGACATTCAATGAGTTTTCAGTGGCCAGGCAATACCTTTTAAAGAGATAGTTTACCTCAAAAAACAGAAATTTAGTCACCCTCAACTGGTTTGAAACCTTTAAGAGTTTCTTTATTCTATTGAACACAAAAGAAGATGTTTTTTTAAATATTGGAAACCAGTAACCATTGACTTCCATAGTATTAGTTTTTCCTACTATGGAAGTCAATGGTTATTGATTTCCAACATTCTTTTCTTTCAACAGAAAAACAGAGTTTGTTCTAAGTGAAGGGTAGATGATAACAATTTTCAGTTTGGGGTGAACTATCCTTTTAATGTGCATTACTAGTCATTTTAGCCATTAAAAGCCTTTTCAGTCAGCTCATGCTTCTCACATCTCACCTCTCATTGAATTCAGAAGTCAACAGGTCAACAGTCAACAGCTGTTTGCTCATGTCTCCATGGGGCCATTCACACCCCCACTGTATGCTTGTATCCATAGATTAAACTCATAGAGGCAGAGTTAATGCAGCTGACAAAGCTGGAGGTTAAGAGGAGGAATTTGGACACTGAGAACCTGCAGGTACGTAGCAGCGGTAGATGACGATGTGCTGGTTTCCTTTCATCATGCTGTGGAGTGTAGAGAAGAGGAATCATGACTGTTTGTTGTCGCTCATCACTTTTCTTCTTTGTTTGTTTGTTTGTTTGTTTGAGTTTATTTTCTCTCTCAGCCATTTCATTCCATTCCTGTTTTAGCATCATGCTCATGCCACCACTATGCTTTATCACAGCATTCTGGGAGTTTGGTTTGTTTGTATTTACTATACTAACAGTGCATGCGCGTGTGTGTGTGTGTATAAGGAGGAGCTGTCTGACCAGAGGACGGCTCTGACTGACCTGCTGCAGCAGTTACTCAAGCAGAAGGACCAGAGGGAGGAGGAGCTCAAACTGGTCTTGGTGAGTGAATCTGGACCCACTTGCTTCATTTTGCTCTGGAACAGGGGTGTCAAGCTCAGATCCTGGAGGGCCGCAGCCCAGCACAGTTTAGTTCCAACCCTGCTTCAACACACTTACCTGCAGGTTTCAAACAAGCCTGAAGGACTCAATTAGTTTGATCAGGTGTGATTAATTAGGGTTGGAACTAAACTGTGCAGAGCTCTGGCCCTCCAGGAACTGAGTTTGACACCTGTGCTCTGGAAACTGGATCATTTAACACAGGGGTTTCCAAACTCGGTCCTGGATGCCCTGCTGAATTTAGCTCTTACTTGCTTCAACACACCTGCCAGGAAATTTCTAGTACATGTAGTAATAGCTTGATTAGCGGGTTCAGGTGTTTGATTAGGGTTGGAGCTAAACTCTCTAGGACACCGGCCCTCCAGGACAGAGTTTGGACACCCCTGATTTAACAGAATCACTTCACAAATATTTAGCAATGTTCATTTGTTATTGTGTTCCAGTTTTTTTATTATACATATTTTTATTTTCATATTGACATGTGCTATATTGTATTGTTTACTTTATGGTACAGTACTTGTGTGTGACATTTAATATCAGGATAATACATGTTCAAAGCAGTCAAATGATTTTTAATATATTTAGAATAAAAAAATCTTTAATCTATTTAAAATAATTAGAAAGCTTTTATTTCATTTTGTTTTAAAGTAAGAGCACACTTGGACAATTTATAACATTTATTTATAGTTCTTTTTAATTTTATTCTGTAAACTACTGATGACAACAATTTTTATAAAAAGAAAATGCTATTTCTTTGCACAAAATAACACGAAAGACTCCATATATTAAACATGATTAGATTAATTTTTAGACAACACGATATCAATGTTTTTATGTGATATCATTGCTTTTGAGGTTCCAATATGCACTAAGCACATTAAGACGGCTTGGGCCATGGATTTGAATGAAGAAGTGGCTGATGAGATCTGGGAAGAAGCCCTGTCGAAAATCAAAAAAAAAATGTTCGATAAATTCGAGACATAAACTAATCCAATTTAAAGTTTTACTTCACCTTCATTTCTCTAAAACTACATTAAGTAAAATATTTCCCTCTGTATCTCCTAAATGTGACAGATGTGGTGGGGCAGAAGGGACTCTGGCACATTTATTTTAGATTTGTCCTGTTCTTTATGAGTTTTGGTCCAACATTTTTGAATTGTTTTCCAGTGCTTATGGAACTAATATCCAACCTGACTACAATTTGGCTATGTTTGGATATTCTAATTTAATAGACACCTTTCCATTAACTCAGGGGTGTCCAAACTCGGTCCTGGAGAGTTTAGCTCCAACCCTAATCAAACACACCTGAACAAGCTAATCAAGCTCTTACTAGATATACTAGAAACTTCCTGCAGGTGTGTTGCAGCAAGTTGGAGCTAAACTCAGCGGGACACCGGCCCTCCAGGACCGAGTTTGGACACTCCTGCATTAACCCAACAGCAAGCCCTGATGGTTGGCATGATTACAGCTAAAAAGATGATCTTACTTAATTGGAAATCTCCAAAGGCTCCCTGTTATAAGAGATGGTTGAATGAGCTGCTTTATTCAAATGGAACAACTTTGTCTTGAAACTACACAGAAAAAAAGCTGAAACCACATGGGGACCTATCTTAAGGATCTTTTGGGAATTTAGAATTTTAAGTTTGTAAAATTTTCCCTCTAACCTAACCATATGTCGTGTGTGTATATATTTGGTAACTGAGGCAAACCCTCCTTTTTTGGAATGTCAATTATTCTATACAATTTTTTTTCTTTTTATTGGCATTGAACTGTTTTTGTTAAATATCCTATAAATGTCAAATAAAACAAAATATTACAAAAAAAGTGTGGAATAACCCTGTCTTTTAGTCACATAAGATAAAAACATTTGTTATTCTGACCAGTTGTCATTTTCTTAAAGAGTTAGTTCATCCTAAAATTAAAATTCTCATTTACTCATCTTCCACTTGTTCCAAATCTGTTTGACATTCTTCTGTTAAACACAAAAGAAGATATTCTGAAGAATGTTGGAAAAACATTGACACTTCCATAGTATTTTTTTTTGTTCTACTATGGATGTCAATGGCTGCTTCTTCTCCTAACATTCTTCAGAATATCTTGTTTTGTATTCAACAGCAGAAAGAAATTCATACACATTTAGAACCACTTAAGTGTGAGTAATTGATGAGGAAATATTTTGGCAGAACAGTTTTTTTGTGTTTTTTAATTTTAAATTTTCTTTTTGTTATAGACTTTTATATATTTTTTGTTTGTTTTTTCTTTGCTATTCAGATGGAGATTGAGCAGAAGAGTGAATCCAACCAGCAGAACTACTGGATGATCCAGTATCAGAGGCTTCTGGATGCCAAACCACTGTCTCTGCGCATGCAGGTCAGATCAGCTCAGGCCTTGAGATGCTGTGTTTAGATCTTAAAATTACTCACACCGTACTATCCTCTCCTCTCTCCTCAGGAAGCGGGAGTAGACAGAGATCTAGGGAATCTACTGTGCAAACTCTCAGCCCAACACTACCTGCCGATCATAGCTCACCACCGCATCACTGCTGAGGCCTTGAGGCGAATGACTGCCAAAGACCTCAGGAAGGTTCGTCAACTTTCCAGGACGTTTTAAAATCATACCTGAGTTTAATGTCTGTTATAATGTACAACTGTGGTAAAAAAATATTTTGATTCTGAGATTTTCAAAAAGCATTTTCTATTCTCTTGAATCCGTTTTGAGGTGTTTTTACAGCAGATGGCGCTGTACACGAGTGTTTAACTGTACACAAAGAAGAGCACTTGTGCATTGGTCATGTCAGTTGGCTTTTATGGCACGTTGGTTTTCATGGCACGAGATTAATGCGAATTCGTCAGTTTAACTGTAATTCGTTTAAACATTCTCTTACTTTATTAATTATTATTTTAGGTTCAAGTGGTATTTGTAAGGAACTTGAATGTAAGCAGTGTACTGCAGATTATAACGAAAACAGCGCCATCTGCTGCTAAAAACTATTCTCAGAATTGATTCAACAGAGAATACTAAATAGGGATTCTTTTTGAAAGTCTCAGAATCAATTTCTCAAACTACTTATTGCCACAGCTTTATTATAATCTCCTTTCATAAAATCTGTATCTTTACAGCTGGGGATCAACGAGGTTGGCGTGCAGAAAGCTCTTCTCCACTGGGCCAGAGATCGAACTCTGTCTGATCGTAAGAATTATCTTGAGGACTTAATATTTTTCATTCGGTGACATTTGTGAATTCTGCTTGTGACTGAGAGCATTGTCATCTTTTTCTTTTTAGCTTTGCCTAAAACACTGAAAGAAATGGAGGAAGCTGGTCCATCCGCTCCAAGTGTTCCACTTCCCCATCAGCTCACTCCTCCACTGACCCCCAGTGCCCCCCTCACCCCCACGACCCCAAATCCAGACTGCTTCAACTCGGAGTGTGTGGTTTGCATGGAGTTTGAGGTAAGGCCTTCAGCAACACTACAAGGCGCTGATATACTTCAAGTGAATTGGAAGAAAGAGCTGGTGGAGACAAAATCAGGCCAAAAAATTGCAATAATAATAATAATAATAAATGAAATAATTTTTGCATTGGACACCCTTGAGCTAACATTGGTCTACAGTAGAAACTAAAGGGCAATTGATATTTAATACTGCTTACCTTACAGCAACTGTATGAAGTGCTATAGTATAGTCATGTGAAAAGGGTTAGGACATTCTTTGGAATTCCAATTTTTCCATATAAAAACAAAGATCGAATTTTGGCAGGTTGAAAAATAAATGCTCAGATGAACAACAACATGTAACATTAACAAAAATTTGCCAAGGGCTAATCAATTGCCTGAACTGATCATCAGCAAAGGTTTTGTTGGTCTGGAGCCTTAAGGTGTGTGTAAAAACCATGCCCGTCCGACAGCTAAAGCTTGACCCCAAAATGAGATTATGCATAAGACAATAATCCCATGCAAAGCAGCAAATCTACAACAAATCTAAAAAAAATCACATTATTGCAATAGTTCAGTCAAAGCCCAGAGCTCATCCTGACTGAAATGCTGTGCAGAAACTCCAGAACTCCTCCAGAATGGTCTGAAAGAAGTGGAAATACAGGCATACGAATCATAGGCTGTCCTAAATGTGTCACCCATGGCTTTTCTATCTTGGTTTTATTTCTGTTAAACAAATAATGAGATGGTGTGAGGCCTCATGTGATGTTGTTCATCTGAGTTTTTATCTTCCAAATTTTAATACTTTCCAAGGATGCTATTGTTTGTTTTTTTTTTATTATGTGCTGATATGGAAAACCATGAAACTCTATAGTGTGTTTTAGGTTTTTACATATCTGTAAAGAAAGTTTAACATGAGTTGGCTAGATTTAACCCATAAACAAAAAACCTCCCTGTGATTATATTAGCTGATCTTATGTAACTCCTTTATTTTAGAAGCTTAATTATTCATGTAAAAATTAACATTGAAGCATGAGCAAAAATATTCAAATTGTTTATATATAATAATTGTAAAAAGAAAAAAACTTTTACAATTCTTTGGTAATATTTGTGAACTATTTTCCGGTGTAAATTCCTGTGATGCAAAGCAGAATTTTAAGGCTTGAGCATCAGTTCCCAGCAAGCATTTTTGGTTTTTAAAAGATGTCTAATAGACGTCTAAACAGTCATCTTGTCTAAAACAAGGCTAACTTTGGGCCGTCAGTGAAAATCTAATAGACGTCTAAGAATAGGCCAAAACTAGACTAGTCATCAAATAAACAGAAATGAATGACTACACATATAAAGTCTGTCTTATTTGATGACTAGTCTAGTTTTGGGCTATTCTTAGATGTCTATTAGATTTTCACTGACGCCCAAGTTTAGCCTTGTTTTACCCATGCTGTCTACATTTAGATGTCTATTAGACGTCTATTAAACACAAAATTGTTTGCTGGGTTTAGTCTTGAATGTCACATGATCTTTTAGAAATCACTCTTACATACTAATTTGAGCTCAAGAAAGATGGTTAATGAAAAGGTTAATGTTGCAAACAGCTCTGCTATGAAGGATTTTGTGAAAACTGTGGTTACTTTATTATTACAGATCTATTGTTGAACAGAAAGTTTAAAAAAAACAAAAAATTATTTTTAACTATGTAACAGCCATTTAGAATTCAGACATGCAGTACAAAATATAAAAAAACTACTATAAAGTTTAAGTAGTAATAATAATAATAATAATAGTTTATTATTATTAATACTAATTTATTATTAGAACTTATAATGAATAGAGTTTATTTTTTCAGAGGCTTTTAAAGGAGATTCTCTTGTTCTGCTTTGTGTAGTCTCAGGTGATCTTCCTGCCGTGTGGCCATGTATGCTGTTGTCAGACCTGTAGTGATGCCCTGCAGTCGTGCCCTCTGTGCCGTGGCTCTATATCTCAGCGTGTCCGTATTTACCACGGCTGAAGCCGGTGAGCGCCCACCAAATCCTCCAATGCTCACAATCATACCTCATGTGTTGGTGTTTTTCCTTGTCCCCATTCACTGCATGAAACACATAGTCTGTGAACGTTCAAGCACTTTAGAAGATAATGGATTTTCTCTTCCACTCCTGCTAGAATTAGCCAATCAGAGAAGCATCTATAACAGACATTTGTCACATTCCAATAAACTAACAGCAAGTAAGTATTTATAAACAACTTACCCAACTCAAACCTAATAGTAGATGATTTACTAACATAAGAGCTTTGTTATCGACCTTATTATACATCCTCCAAGCACTTGTGCCTTTTTCTGTATTTAATGTCTGTTATTTAGACTCTTTAAACTATTACTGTATCTGCATGTCGTCCATCGTGAAGCTCAGTCTTGACCTCTATTATTCTAGCATTATTGTAGTTCAACAGGGCCAAATTTTCCAGCATTAGGAGCTGTTCACACCAAGGATGAAAAGTTCTAATTGTATTAAAATAGAGATGTTGCAGTACTGTTATAACAATAATGATAGAGAGGAACAATCGTTATTAGAACAATTTTCTCCAGCTGATAAACTACCAAAGCATTGACAAATAGACAATATAAATAGCTTGAGTATTTAAAGGGACAGGACAAATTTCTATAAATCGTTCTTAGTGTAATCTGGCCTTTAACCTGGAGTTCAGAATATTTGAATGCCTCAACCATTGTGTTTAGTTTAAAATGAAATCAAAATACTGTAAGAATTACAGAATAGGGCCTTATAAAGGTGTATACGTTGAAATGTTTTAAACAGACTTGACAGAATGGGAAATAATAGGCTGACTAGTAAATCTTTCTGAATGCACTGTACATTACGGTGGCCGGGAAGAGCAAAATAATATTACAAATTTACCACGCTCACCACCAACGACAACAGCACTTTTCACCTCGTCACTTCCGGTGTGTGGTGCATTCCCTTTCCGTAAAGAAGTCATTGTAAATTTGTTTCGGGATTGGTAAAAGTGTTTTGCGTCTAAAAATTGTTTTTCCTACATAATTGTGTCTTATGATAGGTAAAAATGTTTTCCAAAATGTAAATTTGTCTTGAGCTTTGTAGAAGTGTTTCACATTTTGTAATGTTGTTTTGCACTTCCCGGCCACCATAATAAGGTAATAATTTTCCACCATGAAAAAACATGATTTTGACTGTTTTTTATCAAATTATACTTGTTATACAAATAAATATTGCAGTATAAGTTGTAAACTCAATGTTCGGAGGAAAAATGTTAGAATTTAGAGATAATTAGATTTGTGAGTTAAAATTTATCTTAGTTGTGTACCCGGACTCCTAAAAAAAAAGGTCAGATTTTAATATCCTGTGTAATGTCATCAAAAGTATCGAATTGATAAAAACGCTAATCGCTAACATTTGAGCACTGTTAACGAGCACGTTTTTAAACACCGCTGATTGCCCATTGTGTTCACATGCTCAAGAGAAATTCTCTAGTGTGTGTATGTAAGTAGATACTACATGTGAATTAACTACTCAACCGTTAGAAAAGTAGGTTCTATATAGTATTTGAATAGTATGAATAGAACTCGGTCGTTCTACATCTGCCATTTTGTCATGATCACGTGATCAGTTGCATCGCTTCACTCCCATTCATGAATTCTCTCGCGAAGCATTATGGGACAGTGTAGCGTCCATCGAATGTGCACTTCAGAATCTTTCCAGAAGTAGTAGGTCATCTGAATTTGGACATACTACTTGACTCACATACTGTTTTTAACGTACTTTATAGTATGGAAGTATGCGATTTCGGGCGCAACATGTGTTTGCACTAGGTGAACAGCGGTAAAACGATGACCTTCATGCCCAATCACAGTTAAATCTGTTGAGCATGTGAACACAATGACCAATAAACGGTGTTTAAGAATGCACTGAAATGTTAGTGTCAAATGTACGTTTTTAAAATTTCAGTACCGATTGGTACCAAACTCGATTCTTTTGACAATCCTAATCATGTGGCTTTATTAATACAACAAAAACATTCAACATAACAAAAATGCTGCCGGTCCTAAATCACACACATGTCCATCTATGAAGCAGTCTTCGTTCAAGTGCTCTTATATGCAAATCTGCTTAGAAAACAAGAATTTAATCTTTTGTAAACAAATATCATATTATGTGAATTTCATATTGATTCATATTACATGAAATGGTCTTAAAGTGTTAATCAGCATGATCAATTATATTACACATTTTTAATCAATGTGTGTTTGTGTGATACAGTTATGTTGTGTAAACTGAACTGGACAAATAGGCTACATCTTTTTCTTGCTGTGCAACTCCGCATTTAAGAAACACAATGATGAAAACTAGAATATTTAGTAGAATGTGCAATGAGTACATGATAATGTACCCAAAACAACTCTGTTAAACTGTAGTGGTGATAGTAGTGATAGGAGTTCTGTAGTATAAACTACCCTCTGATGGCAGCTTGTTATTAGTACTCACTTTAGTTCTCCTGCTTTAGTTTATTTTCTATGGACTGACAAAATGTATGGTCATTTCATACAAATGCACCTTATCTGTGATGGCCAAACGGAACTGAATCTCAATGTTACATTCATTTACCATAAAAGCGCTGCAGTTACAGGTTTTTCATTGTTGTTTTAGGATTCATAATATGACATTTTATTGTTTAGCTTTTATAACTGTACACAAGCAATGAATCCACTGAAATGCTGCCTGTTTGTTTTTAAGGGTGTGAGTTTCAATCTTGTCGGGCTTCTGAAAAATAAAACTTCAAAAAAGATCATGTATTTTAGTCTCCTCATATTTAAGTGGTTTAATTTTTGTTGTTTTCATACTGCACATGACTGTTCAAATACATTCATCTCTATAAAAAATAGCATAAAAGATAAAATACTGTCATTTTGAGCAGTTATAACACAATAATTAATGTTTTCATAAAGGGAAGATCAGGGTTTTTCCACCAAACATTGATTTTATAACTCTTCTGAAGTTAAAACATTGGTATTATTGTGTTGTCTAACAATAATTGGTCACAATTTACAGTAGGATGTCATTATAATTATGATAATAGTATGAAAATAGTAGTTAGTGTATTTGCTAACATGAGCTATTAAATGAACCATAGTTGCAGAGCATTTATTAATCATAGTTCAGCATTTACTAATGCATAATTAAAATATCCAATTTATGCTTGTTAACATTAGTTAATGCACTGCGAGTTGACACAATGAACAACTTTTTTCCATTAACGAATGTGAACAAACATGAATCAATACTGTAATAAACGTATTGTTCATTGTTTGTTCATGTTGGTAAGTACATTAACTAATATTAACTAATACAACCTTGTCGTTAAGTGTGACCCAATAATTATAAAAATCAGATCTAGACCTAGTTTCTGATCTTAAACTGTGATTGAAGTTTATGGACATTCTGATCTAGAGATTTGTTCAGTTTACATAAATACCTTCTCTTTAATGCTCTCCTTTGTCCTCTATCTCATTGTTATCCTTCAGCATCAACACCTCTTCAGTAGATCCATATTCTTCTTCTGCTTTATCTTCATCTGATTCAAACTCCCAAGATTCTGAGAGGAGTTTCATGGTGACGCTCTGCAAAGGGATTAAAAATAGTAGCAAGACCAAAAACCATGAGCTAGTTAGTCATCAGGCTAGTTTTTACAGTGTTTTGAAGCCTGTAGGTTGAACAGTACCTTGATGGTTTTTTGGAGAATCTGGAGCACTGAATGTCCTCTGTAAGACTCCTGCAGATCAAACTCTGTCCTGAGACACTGAAACACTTCTTTCATCACTCGCTTTACCTGCACAACATGCAGTTCATCAGCTCAGCTTTTAGATTTAGACTTTACCAAAGCAGAGCTCTTAAGTCTTAACCGCTCACCTGAACAGCCAACTGAGATTCAAACTGCTCGTTCTTACTTGACGATGTTGCTGTTAGATCCTCATACTAAAATGTATAAAATGAAGGTTAGTTGTAGATTGTAGAAAGAGATCCAAAACTGAAAATGCGTATTATTTTCTATCATGTCATCCCACATGTATATGACTTCTTTCAAACTGTTAGATAAAAACAATGTTTCCTGGATCTCATCGGAATCATATAATTCTTGTGTAGGGGATGTCTGAAGTTGACGATGAAAACAAAAAAGTGAACACAATGGCAATGTACATCCTCCAAACTCATGAAACAGTTTGAAAAACAATTTTCAGCTATAGCAACATATAATGAATTAGTTTTAAGAGCTTTTTTTTGTTTTTTGCATGGCATAAACGTGCCTGTTCTTGCAGCTCAGTAATGGCTCCTTCCAGCTTCTTCTGCTCTGCCAGTTCAGCATCACATTTCTTTTGACAGCTCAACTCAAACTCTGCCTGCAAATAAATACAAATGTTACAGGAAAAATGTGCTTTAAAGAGCCTTTATTATGGGTTTTTGAAAATGACCTTCCATGCAGTGTGCAACACGGCTCTAAGTGAATGAAAACATCCAGCTGAGGGTGAAATCTGAAAATGCATCTTTTTAATAAAAGATTCGATTCAAGAATGATTCATCGTTCGTCTGGATCTTTTGCCTGTTCGTATCGACGTCGACGTTGAAACAATACCATATATAAACTACCAGATCTGGTAAAACGTGAACTCGCCTTTCCCTTCAGACACTAGCAAAGTGCGAGGGATCATGGGATTGATCATGACGCGAAGATTACTATCACTGAGAGATGGCCAGACATGCGGCTGTGGGGAAGGTTAAAGTTCGTTTTCACAACAACACCACAGTATAGCCAACCATGTGTTGTGTTTGTTTCTGTCATTTTTCTGATTTTTGATACAATAACCTACGCTGCAATGCGAGATCGCCGGCCGTTTGCTATTAAAGGAAGGAGCAGCAGAGACTATTAATGTATGGGACTTGTTACACAGTTTGTATGGACCAGTTTCTTCTTCCTCCAGATGCTGTTAGTATTTCTCCTTCCTACACAATGTGAAGTGTGATTAAAATTCTTGCCTCATTTTCTGTAGTTTGCAAAATATGCGTTTAATAGTGTGTTGTAACTTGTAATCGCTCCAGGCGGCTTGTAATGATCTATCTGTTAAAGATCAGTGCTTGTAATGTATCTCTCAGGTTAAATCTGTATGGGGCTATTCACATATTGCATCCAAAACCACGTTTAAAACGTGACACGTTGTTCCTCCTTTACTGATTTAAATGCGTTTTGTGCTCGCCATCTCCTGCTGTTTGTTACTATGGCCACCATCAGCTGTTCCTCACACGCGTGGCGCAGTCAGTTTTTAAAATCGTTCAACTCTTGCCACTGTGTGGATTAATACTGAATGTGTGTCGTTGTTATAACTTGGGGTTGTGGTTAAGAGCAGAGTAATATGATGGTGTTTAACTGCATTGCTTTAATGCGTTCCTGCATTGGCCTCACACATATACTCTGTGGTCTGACAACTTCTTGGGCGCTTCTCTCCGTCTTGCACCAATCACAACAGACTGGGTCATCGAACCAAACAGCGCAGATTAGCGTCACACAAAGGAGGGGTTTGGGAGCAAATGAATCGCTAAACAAATCATATGGGAGTCACTGTGATAATTAGGAAAAAAATAAATGCATATTAGAAGACAATGAAAGTGTTTTTTGACTTTGCATGCATATCAGCCTGTTGATGGAGACCCCCAAAACCAAAAATGACCTTTTATAATGCATAATAAAGCATCTTTATACAGCTAAGAATAAACAAACCTGAAAAGGCATACATTTTCAAAAATGTGTATTTATTTACATACACTATTTAATGTGGCAACAACTGAATTTTGAGCAAAAGATGTCTTTAGAGCTATGCACATACTTCATGCAAACACAAACACACACACACCTGCTTCATGAGTGCTTCAGTTGAGTGTCTGGCCTTTCTGAGCTGCATGAGGAGCTCTAGGACCTCCTGCTGACTCCTCTCATGTTCCTCCTCCTGCTCCACAATAATGCGCTCCCGCTCAGCCTTCCACTTCCTCTTCTTCTCTGACAGGACCTGACATCACATGCAAAAACAGCACAATGCATACAGTCATATCAAACTGCGCAAAATGTTTAACCTTGTCAGATTTTACAGGAGCACTTCGCACCTGTTCCAGATTCTCCTTTTCAGCCCTCAGGTCTTGCATCTCCTCATCCATGTTTTGTATAGTGGTTTCCAACTCTTTGCACTTCTGCTTCTCTGCCCTCCACCGCTGCTCGCTCTGTTCTCCTTGTTTCAAGAGCTCTAAAAACACATATCATCAAGACACTCTTGCAAACTCTACCAAACAGAGCAGGGGTGTTAGACCAGGGGACCAACTTCTGATTGGAAACCCTGTGTATTAAGACTTTTTTAGGCTGGGTGTCCACCAAAGTGTTTTTGCGCTTTTAAAAATGCTTAGCTGTGAACATTTTTGCAGCACAGCATTTTTTCAGTCCGTTGCTATGATATAGCGTATCTTTTCTTTTCATTTTCTTGCCAGTCTGAAGCCCAGCTCACACTGTGCTTTTTTTTATAATTCTTGAAAATTTGTAGCATGTCAGACTGCACGAACATACAGTTGCAATCAGAATTATTCAACCCCCTGATTTATTCGCCCCCCCCCTGTTTTTTTTTTTGCCCAATTTCTGTTTAACGGAGAGAAACTGTTTTCAACACATTTCTAAACATAATAGTTTTAATAACTCATCTCTAATAACTGATTTATTTTATCTTTGCCATGATGACAGTAAATAATATTTGACTAGATATTTTTCAAGACACTTCTATACAGCTTAAAGTTACATTTAAAGGCTTAACTAGGTTAATTAGGTTAACTAGGCAGGTTAGGGTAATTAGGCAATTTATTGTATAATGATGGTTTGTTCTGTAGACTATAAAAATATAGCTTAAAGGGGCCAATAATTTTGACCTTAAAATGGGATTTAAAAAATTAAAAACTGCTTTTATTTTAGCCGAAATAAAACAAATAAGACTTTCTCCAGAAGAAAAAAATATTATCAGACATACTGTTAAAATTTCCTTGTTCTGTTAAACATCATTTGGGAAATATTTAAAAAAGAAAAAAAAATTCAAAGGGGGTTGAATAATTCTGATTGCAACTGTAATTCCCATGTCACACTGTAAGATCTCAGTAGTATCAACACTGACGCACAGGAAAACTCACCCAGTGTTTGATTTCATCCTTACGTGACACTTTCGCTATAACACCTCCTGACAGTATCTCAAGGTAAACATAAACAATCTGTAGCAATGATTTTGTTTACAGTGTGCCTCAACAATTATCCCAGAAACATTTCCTCGTGGTGGTTTGAAGTTTTTCAGATTTCTGTTGGTTCTTGGTTTGACGCTGAAGTCACACTGCATGAAAGTGGCTAAAATCTGCTAGAACTTCATCTAAGGGAAAATCGGATCGCAAAGACCATTAATCTGCAGTCGGTGAACATGTCAAACAAACCATCAAGAACCACATATTTTATCTTAAGATTACAGGAATCTTTTAGGATTTTCCAAATTTCCCTCAGATGACCAAAAAGCAGTGTGAGCACGGCTTTAGTACACGATGTAACTACAGAAGAGTCAAGCTAGGAAAATTACTGTACTGTACTGAGGGAGATAGTAATGGTCTAATATGAAACCCGCAAGACCTGGAGAGTGGCTGAATTGATTAAAAAATTGTAAAATTCAAAAGTTGAACTCTAAGGGACTTGGTAACAAGCCTATTCTCAAAAAAAAAAAGTGGAGTGCTCCTTTAAGACTTTTGTCCTATAACACAGTTACAACGTTTTATGGTCAAACAGTACAGCAGGCTTGAAGATGAGTGATATCTTTGGTACCTGCCACTTGCGCCTCCAGAAGGCTGATCTGAGCACAGTGCTTGTGTTTGTCATCGAGAGCAGCACTGAGTTGAGTCTGAATCTCTGTCTCCCTTTGCTGGAGATTCAGCAACTCCTGCTGCAACTGACAGGAGGAAATCAATGAATCATCCTGTAACGGAGAAGAAAAGATGAACTAATGCCATCGCATTTCCCTAGAAATGTTTCCCAACTCTGAAGGCACACCAACAGTACACATTTTCAACCTCTTCCTAATTAAACACACCCGAATCAACTCATCAGAACATTAGAAGAGACTCCAAAACCTGAAATGAATGGGTCACACATGGGAGACATCCAACATATGTACTGCAGGTGTGCCTCCAGGTACAGGGTTGCTCTAAAACACCACTATAATAACACTGAATGCAAATAATTAAACCTAAAAGGTTTGATAGATAAAAGTTAAATAAATAATATCATAAAGGATAGTGAGTGAGTGTATTGGGCTGGTAAATGAACAGCATACTTTATCATCACTACTTCTACCTTCTCCTGTTCAGAATGAATGTGACAGGTCCGGATTGGCTGTTGCTCCATATACCTGCACACATTTTTTTTCATTAATCTGATCTGGAAAGCAGGAAATCGAAGTGTACAAAAAGAATAAAAATAAATATAACCCACCTCTTGTTCTGTTCACACAGATCCTCCATTTTGTGGTTCTGCCCCTCCAGTTTAGAGCTCAAAACCTCATTTTTGAGGCACACGCTCTCCTGCTGACCCAGGAGAATGAAGATGTCATTTCAAAGACCACTTAGATATGTGTAGATGAATGTATAATTAAGTCTATACCTGAATAATTCTCTGGATGTTGTACAGGATCATGTTTGTTTCTAAAGACACAGTGGCGAGTCCAAAAGAGAAGTGACCCTCTTTATGTAAATCATCCACCTAGAACAATTCAACACATCTCTCTTTTTTTTGGGTTTTAAGATTTCAATTTATTAAGAGCCAAAAAAATCCATATTTGCACAAATATACCTTGCTGGTCAGCCGGTCCACTCTGTGTTCCAGCTTCTCAATGGCCATCAGAATTTCTTTGTTATGCTGGCGGGCATCAGACATCAGGAAGGATGTAATATCAGGTGCTGTTGTTTAATACAAAACAATTGCATTTAGGGAATCAGGCCGTGACCACATGCATTATTATTTAAGTAAAATCAAATGACATTTCAGCCATAATTGCATATACTGTACAAAATGTATATTCTTTATGAAAAGTACACTACCTGACAAGAGTCTTGTCATCTATTCAGGTATTAGGAACAGCAAATAATAACTTGACTTCTAGTTGATCATTTGGTATGACAAGCAGCTTATATGAAAGGCAAAGGCCTCTAGATTACTCTTATTTTACCAAAATAAAATATGATCAAGTCTTGATTTATAATGATTTCATTAGGACAGTAAGGTCTGACTTTGCTTAGGCAAAAGTCTTGTCACTTAACAGAAATGATGTACAGTATAGAATATAAAGTCATGGTGCAGTGGAAAAAGAATTAATATTGTGTATGACTCCCATCATGAGCTTGGAGGACTGCATCCATACAACTCTGCAATGACTCAAATAACTTATTAATGAAGTCATCTGGAATGGCAAAGAAAGAGTTCTTGCAGGACTCCCAGAGTTCATCAAGATTCTTTGGATTCTTTAATGCCTCCTCCTTCATCTTACCCCAGACATGCTCAATAATGTTCATATCTGGTAAATGGGCTGGCCAATCCTGGAGCACCTTGACCTTCTTTGCTTTCAGGAACTTTGATGTGGAGGCTGGAGTATGAGGAGCGCTATCCTGCTGAAGACTTTGCCCTCTCCTGTGGTTTATAATGTAATGGGCAGCACAAATGTCTTGACACCTCTGGCTGTTGATGTTGCCATCCACTCTGCAAATCTCTCGCACGCCCCCATACTGAATGTAACCCCAAATCATAATTTTTCCTTCACCAAACTTGACTGATTTCTGTGAGAATCGTGTGTCCATTTGAGTTCCAATAGGTCTTCTGCAGTATTTGTGATGATTGGGATGCAGTTCAACAGATGATTCATCGGAAAAATCTACCTTCTGCCACTTTTCCAAATGATCAACTAGAAATCAAGTTATTATTTGCTCATACAACTGGGATCAATGACAAGACTTCTGTCTGGTAGTGTATTAGGGAGTTATTTTGGACTCAAGACTCGGGACTTACTTGAGTAAGGAATATGCTGGGCTGGGTAAATTGAAGTAAATGAATTCAGCTGTGGTGGAAAATAAGGATGTTCTCTGCAGGAACATGGCTGTTGGAAAATAAATGTAAAAATAGTTCAAAAATAATTCATTTACAAACAAAAAAGTCATTCAAGTTGCCTAAGCCTGTGGAAATATAATAATGTAGTTAATAATGTTCAGTTTCTTTGCTTCACAGGACCTCAATGTATGATCAGGAGCCACATGTGTTCATTTTGTATTTCCTAATATGTTTATAGTGATAATTAATAAGTTTCATTTTATGAATCATCAAAGATCGCAGTTTCATCTATAAAAAAATAAGTAAACAAATGTCACCAACATTTCAGATGGCCTGAGCATGTCAATAAAAGGGATAGTTCGCCCAAAAATGAAAATTCTGTCATTGTTTACTCACCCTTTACTTGATCCCTTTACTTGTTCTGTTGAACACCAAAGTAGATAAACTAAAGAATATTGGAAACCTGTAACTACTGACTTCCATAATATTTGTTTTTTGACTAAGGATGTCAATGAGTTTCCAACATTTCTCATTATCTTGTTTTGTGGTTTAGAACAAGTCAAGGAAGAGTAAATGATGACAGAATCTTAATTTTTAAGTGAACTATTCCTTTAATGGCTAGAAATTCATTTAAGGGGGAATTGTGCATTTAATTTTAAGTGTATTTATAATCATTTTTTCAGTTACTATTCAGATACTATTTATTTTTTGGTCCCTGTTGCACATTTTGTTGACTAAATGTTGCATTGCAACAACATGCCAATTACTTCTCATTTGAGTATTAGTAGACTGTCTGCTTAATATCTGCTGATACTGCTCCTTCAACAGACATTTAACTGACTATAAGAAACTTTGCAAGTACATGTCAACTTACACTAACCCTAATACCAATCCTAACCCCAACCTAACACATACTTATAATCTAATGAGAATTAGTTGGCATGTAGATGCAATATAACTTAAATTCAACAAAATTTGTTAAAGGGACCATCAAAATAAAGTGTTAAAATCACTGTCATTTGATCTTCAAGGAATCATTCTAATTTGCTGATTTAGTGCTTAAAAAGATGAAGAATCAATCAATTCCCACCATTTAACCAAAATTACTGAATATGTTGTCTATGATAACAATCTAAACATTTTCTATATCTGTATAACTGTAGATATGTATATCATTTATCCTAAACATAACTGTGCTTGTAAAGTATAGCCTTGGCTGTCACCTGAAAGTCTTGAGCAGGGTTTGATTCTGCTTGTGGCGCTGCTTCCTTATTCTGAACATCATCAGCCTGATACGACACTACAACAAACACCAGTTCAAAACATACAATCAGCTCTAATATAAGGAAGAGATCCTTAATATTAATGAGAAGATTATTTGTACACATACAAGATGGAGAAGTGCAGGGAATTTGAGCAGGTTTTGGGGAGGGTGAATTATATGAAGGACAGGGGTCGCAGGACAGTTGAGATTCACCGGCGTCCTGCACAGAGAATATCTAGGTCATTCAGGAATCATATCTGAGATTTGAAAAAGCCTGCAGTGTGTGTAAGTAAAGGGTCAAGTCCTCCTGACCTCTGTTTCAGAGTCGCTGGGGTCAGGCTGAGCTGGAATTGCCCCAATCAGAAATGGAAGCATAGGTTGGCCCATCTTGGCTATACGCGAAATCAGTTTGGCTTTAGATGGACCAGAAGCCTACAAGTAAAAAAAAATAGTTGGAGCATCCATATAGACACTGGATATGTGTTTACAGTATTTGTTTTATGTTTGTTTCTTTTATAAATAATGTACATTCCAAAAAGAGTACAAAGAAAACCAAACTGTATAAACTATGTAACCTTAACATTAAAACTTAAATAAAGGATAAATAAAGAATGGGAGATATTTACCAATCAAAGCAATCATAGTTTAAATTCGATTATGAAGACATTGATAAAATGATCATTATTATTGAGGAATACACAAAGGTTGCCATACAGTTTGGAATTGGTGTCGAGATTTTGGATCAAAGGAGCGTATCCTTTTCAGGCTTGAAACAATTCACCCATTCATGGAGAAGTAAACACGGAGAGTTTGAAGATTTCCAATTTAAAATTATTACTTTTTCCCATCAAAATAGAATATTGCTGGGACTTGCTGTGTCTAAAAAGTGCTAATGTCTCAAGATTACTCCTGACAAACAATTAATCGCGGTTAAATGCTTACAAAATAAAAGTTTTACTTACAAAATATATTTGTGCGTACACTATATTGTAGTGTTCTCAAAAGTATCGGGTTCGGTACCAATCGGAACTGAAATTTAAAAAATGTCCCATTTCCTGCCAACATTTAAGAACGCGCAGATCTCAGATGATAGCTGGAAATGGACGTTTTTAAAATTTCAGTACCGACTGGTATCAAAGTAGATACTTTTGACAACACTACTCTATTGTACAGCAGTGGTTCCCGAAGTGAGGGTCGGGACACCCTGGGGGGGTCGCTTGGTGATTTCCAAAAGTCAAATAAATTGTATTAAACTATTACAATTACCATATTTTATCCTTAGCCCACGGGAAAATAGTAGTTAATGGTTACATAAAAAAGCAACAGCATGCAAATGAAAAGCCATCAGCCTTTTAATTTATTTTCATAGGATTATGCGTTTATGTTAGATTAACAGCACAGCAATAGTGTCAGCTGCAGCTGATTGATTTTATTCACCTTATTTTCCGTGTACGAGTGGGCGCAGCCATTTGAATTCTTTTGGCTTGAGACTTCTGGTCTCATTCACTTCCATTCATTTTTAGACGTAAAAACAGCTCATTACTCTTCTTGATGTTGCAAACTGATATTTTCTTATTATATTATTCTGCTTTATCTGTATAGTCATGCAAACACTTGTTTGTAGAGCAAGTAGTTTGACCGTTTTCTGCCGTTTATTATTCCTAGTAATTTCTCCCATAAGAAACTGAATCGGAAGTTCTAAAACAATTCAATTCAATTAATTTTTATTTGTATAGCGCTTATACAATGTAGATTGTGTCAAAGCAGCTTCACATAGAAGATTATAGTGAATTGAAACAGTGTCAGTTCAGTTTTAGAGATTGCAAAACTAAAACAATTGCAAAAACGAGCGCACTTCTGCATTGAAGAATAAGGTCAATAGCACCAGGTTAAACTTTCTGACACCTTTATGGCAATCGAATACATTAAAAATGAATACAGGCCACAACTGAACATTGAGAATGATCTCTGAGTGGCGGTCTCCAAAATTAAACCAAGAATAGACTTGTGCTGAAAATATTGTGCCCACCAGTCTCTTTAAGTGAGGTTAATATTAAATTCAACAAATTAATAAATGACTATAAAAATGATATGGTTGGTAGACTGTTGCACTTTTTTTGTGTTGTCATTATGCTCGTATTTATATAGGCCAATTGTTGTGTGTGTAACATTTGTATATTTATAACCACCTCTGATGAATGAGGGGGTCACGAGTCACTGGCATTGTTATTTTGGGGGGTCGCAGGCTGAAAAGTTTGGAAACCCCTGTTGCATTGAATGCTTGTTTATATTTAAATGTAAATATATTTCTTTTGTGTATTTTATGTACAGTATGTGTGTGTATTTATACATATATACATAAATATACACAGTACACACATATATAATATCTAATACAAACTTTTATCTTGGTTGCAATTAATCACAATTAATCGTTTGATGGCACTACTCAAAATATCAGAGAATACTGAGACAACGATTTCACTTAAACTCCTTTGGGAAATCCTTTGAAGAAAAATGAAATTCGCCAAACAGTTTAGGACAAAACCAAAGCATATGCAATAAAGAACCCTCTTTCAGTTCATATCTGTCACAAACAGTCTCTAAGTTAGTCATACAGCATCTTCCTACTTAAGAAAGTGTTACTCACAATCTGGCATTCACTTTTAGGTTCCACATTTCCATCAGGAGCTTGATCTCTGAGTACAAAACATCAGTAAAGTTCAGAAATGCATAATATAAAATTCTTAAAATTAAAAATGCTATCTTAACGATTGTATTTAATTATAAACAATTAGTTTTACACAATTTATTTATAGGCAAATATTATAAAGCATTAACACACAGGTCATGCTGCACACACTTTGACTTGTCTGTCTTCGGTGTGTCCAGCTTTCCTTCACTCAGAGTGTCTGAACAGATGTCCGGAGGTGCGCCGGAGGGTTCAGCAGATCCCCCACCATGTCTGTTTTTGCAGAATTTAACCTATAATTACATAAATAAACAAAAACAAAGCTGCGAGAGAGTCTTGAGATGTTCACTCAATACTCAGTATATGACGTGTGCCTTACTCGATGAATCTCTACATCATAGACCAGAGTGCTTTCTGCCGGCACATTGTTAGGGCCGCTCTTTGACCCGTAACTCATACTAGGAGGGATGATAAGCAGTCGGCGACCCCCTTTCTGCATACCAAGCATCCCATCTTCCAATCCCTATGAGAAGAGGCACAACAGCTGATAGAAGCACAGTTTTTCTGCTAAGCTTTTTTATTTATTATTTTTTCAACACATAGCTGCTCACCCTCAGAGCTTTCCCTGAACCAAGCTTCACGCGCTGGAGCTTTTCTTTGGCCAGATTTGAATCAAATATCTGAAATAAAAACATGCAGACATTGAGCTTTCACATTTATAGATCTTCAGCTGCAGCACAAACAAGCCAGAGAGACTTAAACTGACGGTAGATTGATTAGTTCAGTGGAGGCATGACTTACATTGAGCTGTGGCTAATAAACAACAATGTGCACAGTGAGCTGCTCTGAGTCTGTACTACATGTGCTCAACTACAATTAAAAATCAAGAAAATACTGTGCAAATTAAGGACAAATATAGGTTCAACTGCATCATTTACTGCAACCATGTTCACACAGCCGCAGAATAGGACTGTCGGTACTGTACTTTAGTCCTTAATAGAGTTATGATGATGTTACATGGAGCAACTTTGGGTGATGATGCCATCATTGGGTAACCAGGTGAGACACATGGCAACCCAATTCAGATGCAATTTCTCAATAGGAAAGTAGCCAAGCAACATCGCTCTACAATATTGTAACGCAACATTGCTTAAAAAATTGCCTCATGTGTCATCACCTTTACTTTCATACTCAGTTTGTTCAATTACATGAGTGGCAAATACATTCTATAATCTATAACTCGCACCTGCAAATCTTTGTCTTGAATGTTCTGGGTTTTCATATGTGATTCTGCCAATTTGCAGAGATACAAATATGAGCTGTGTGCCATCTTGACGTTTTAGATCCAATCAGTGTACTTCATAAAACTGCTGTCAGTTTTGTGGTTTGCACACAACTCAAATGCTCTGCTCTTCACTGAGGAAGAATCCATTGGTTAATGTGCCCCTATTATGGATTTTTAAAAATTTTTAAAAACCTCCATGCAGTGCAACATAGCTCTACATGAATGAAAACATCCCGCTGAGGTTCAAATCTGAAAGTGCACCGTGTATAAATTTATTGTCTATCAAAACAACAAAGCAGGGGGTTGGAAAAATGAATCGTTGAACATCGTTGAACATCGTTGAATGGGAGTTGTTGGGTAAATAGGGTACAAATAAATGCATATTATAAGACAATAAAAATGCCTTTTGACCTTGACTTTTAGAAACCAAACTATGGCTGTTTCTCAATATGCATTCTTGTCTGTACTTGCGTTCTTGTGTCCTCGTGGAATGTCATCAACTGACGCCGAAGTACTGTTAAATTCAAAGTTAAAATCTTGTCAAGTACTGATAAAATTCCCGGATGTGTACTTGCTCCTCCCCTTTTGTCGAGGATGCATCAAGAGGTGACTTGTAATGTATTGTGTGTATTTATGTAGCGCATTTATCGTGTATGGCCATACACCCAAAGCCCTTCACAATCATGAGGGGGAGGGGGGGGGGGGGGGGGGGGGGGGGGGGGGGGGGGGGAGTTGGGCTCTCTCCACACCACCACCAGTGTGCAGCATCCACTTGAAGGATGCGACGGGAGCCACAGGACAATGACAACAGTGCGCTCACCACACACCAGCTTTAGGTGGAGTGGAGAGACAGTGATAGAGCCAATTCAGTGGATGGGGATGATTGGGAGGCCATGATGGGTAAGGACTGATGGAGGGAATTTGGCCAGGACACCAGGGCTACACCCCTACTCTTTTTACGAGAAGTGCAATGGGATTTTTAATGACCACAGGGAGTCAGACTGACCTCACTAACACCACTTCTAACAGCAACCTAGTTTTCCCATGTGGTCTCCCATTCAGGTACTGACCAGGCTCATTTCTGCTTCAGTGAATAACCGGTCTTGGGCTGCAGGGTGATATGGCTGTGGCGAACTTGCGAAGCGCAGGTATGCCAGAATGCATTGCAGCGCAACCAGCGAAAGCTAATGGCTTAGACAAAACCCCCTGTCACAAAATAAAGTTTTAAGTCCATTGTAGTTAAAACATGATATTTAATACATCTTGTGTATATCTAACAGCCAGTTTTTGATCTTGTAAATCTATTATTTGTTCTCAGGTGTCTTATTTTGGCAGTGTTATTTTGTTATGTTTTATAATTGTCTTTAATTATGTTACCGTGTTGTACACTGTTTGTCTTTGTTGTCTTAACGTTATGTTTATTTCCTATTGTTTGTGTCTTGAACTTTTTACTTGTATAATGTCCATTGTCATTCATTCATTTGTTTTCTTTTCGGCTTAGTCCCTTTATTAATCAGGGGTCACCACAGCGGAATGAACCGTCAACTTATCCAGCACGTTTTACGCAGTGGATGCCCTTCCAGCTGCAACCCATCACTGGGAAACATCCATGCACACTCATTCACACACATACACTACGGACAATTTAGCTTACCCAATCCAATACCAGATGTTTTTAGACTGTGGGGAACACCAGAGCACCCAGAGGAAACCCACACGACCACGAGGAGAACATGCAAACTCCACACAGAAATGCCAACTGACCCAGCCGGGGCTTGAACCAGTGACCTTCTTGCTGTGAGGTGATTGTGCTACCCACTGCGCCACCGCGCTGCCTAATGTCCATTGTAGTTTTTTAAATCTGATAATCAAACACTGGAGTCGGTATAATAACCCATTTCCAACCCAGGCTCGTTCTTAAAACGTAGTCCCGTGGACGTTTTTGCAGCTTTTGTTTTCGCAAATCCGCGAGAGGCCGCTGTGTGCGCTTTTTCATGTCTCAAATTTCTCTCACGAGTGCCGTTCACGCCCGCGGTTCTCACGTAAACCCACCAGAGGCCGCTGTCGACTGACTGTCTGTCTGACTGACCAATCGACTGACCCACCCTCCTCCTTCCCTAAACCCAACCAATTGACCCGCCCACCCACTTACTTCCCCTAAACCCAACCAACGGTTTACAAAAGCCGTTCAGAAAAAGAAAAGCCCTCATCTGATTTTTACCACGTTTTCGGATTTTACCACGTTCTCACCCTGTTATTCACTTACAGTCATCATTTTATTTTTTTGGATTCTGTTTTTGTCTCACCTGATTTCTAGAACCGCTCTTCCCCGGACTTGAACCCTGTTGTCGTCGTCAACTCTCTGCATCTCAAGTCCACCGACGTACACGACGAGCTAACGGGACAAACTGGATGCAGCGGGAAAGCCCTCCACACAGAGGTAAGCGGTCAGCTGGTAAGCGCGAAAAGGAACGGCGTCATACCACCCCGTAGCGTTCGTTTAAAAAAAAATGAAATGAAGCCATATGTACCTCTGGCTACATAATTCGCCATCTCCAGAAATGTCCACGGGACTACGTTTTCAGAATGATCCTGTGTTGCCCATTTCTCTTCACAATTATGGTGATTTATGTTTCAATCAAATGTATAGATTTATGATATCAATATATTAATAATTATAAGGTCGTGCTTATATAATTTAACGACTTTATTGGCCGATGAATCTGTGGTGAGGAAAGGGACGTTATCAAGTACACTGCCATTCCATTTGAAGAAGTACCGACTTGTGTCCTCGCGTCCTCTGGAGTTTGATCTTCCAAGTCTGAACTTGGCAAGTCTGAACTTCCAAAGACACAAGTCTGAACTCTGCATACTTGGTATTGAGAAACAGCGTATGACTTTTCATAATCACATTTTAAACACAGTTGTGTGGCACATTCTCATTTTAAAAAAATAGGGCTGGGAGCACAAACTCATTTTAATTTAAAGTGACAGTCACCAAAACGACACAATTTGAATCAAAGCCTAAACCAGGGAGCGTATTTTTAGCTGAATCTTTACATAGACACTCTAGAGACATCAGAGACTTACTTTACATCTTGTAAAGAAGTGCATAATAGGTCCCCTTTCACTGACTAATATGCCTGAACAAAAAATAATCTACAGTGTCATCTGAATATGATGACAATTAGAGGATTATAATGGTCACACCTGTCCTAGAGAGTGGTTGTGTAAGAGCCATCCAGAATATGCCACCTCCACAGTGTCTCCAACATTCACAGCTTGACCTTCTCCATGGAGCAGATCCTGGGTGAGCAGAGAGTCTGAAGAAGCCTCGCTGTTCCACCTGGCCAAACACACCTAACACAAACAGACTCGCTGGTCATTACAATACATACTGTCCATCTGTTCGCATGTCAACAGTTTTTTCTGAACATCTGATCTTTCATGGTTATAATACGCACACAGAATAATTTTATTCATTCACATTTGTTTATGTATTTGTTTTTACGAATAATTCAGTTCAAGTGTTACCTCCCTAATGAACTCCGGTCTTGCTTTCTCTGAATCAAACATTAAAGACCAGTTCTGCTGCTGGTCATCGTAGAAAGCGACATATTTACAGGGCTGAACCTGTGGACAGACATAAAGAGCTGATGGGAGCAACATCTCACAGAGCAAAACATAATATAACATAATTATAATATCATTTAATCAGAAGCAGCCTTTGCAATTCGGACACCTGTTTCAAAGGCATCTCCCTCGTGGACCAATCTGGTGCCATTCTGCAGACCTTAAGTTCACCATGCTCAGGGCTATATGCGTGAGCTTGTGTTTCATTGTGTTTTGTACGCTTCTGTTGCTTATTCATTTGTGCTCTGTTTTTCTAGCATTATCTGAACTTAAAACAAACAGTCTTAAATTTCAACATGGTTTAAATGAGTTCGCAATTCCTTTTTAGTGAAAATAGTCTATTTATAAGCACATTGTTTGTCTTTAAACGGAAACATTCATTGAATGATTTGTTTAAATGATTCATTCAAAATAATAGATTCATATAACAATTTGTTTATTACCCCACAAGTCCAAAGACATGCACTATAGGTCAAATGGGTAAGCTAAATTGTCCGATGTGTATGTGTGTGAATGAGAGTGTATGGGTGTTTTCCAGTGTTGGGTTGCAGGTGGAAGGGCATCCGCTGCACAAAACATATGCTGGATAAGTTGGCGGTTCATTCCGCTGTGGTGACCCCTGATTAATAAAGGGACTAAGCCGAAAAGAAAATGAATTAATGAATTTGATTATTACTGTTTTTATGAGTAAATCACCGCGTCGTTTATTGTCGTTTATAGTCGTTTATGATTCATTTAATAGTGACCAAATAATATTTTCAGTCTTAAATGTAAGCCACACAATATTAACTTATTTTTGATTGAATTATTGCATAAAATCAATATTGTATTTGTGATTGTGTTAATATTCCAGAAATCAGCACTCTTGTATTGCTATTCATTTTCTAGTAAATATTCAAAACAAAAATAATACAAGGATTTTTTTGCTACATAACTTGAAACTGGAGGCCATATTAATTTTTTTTTTGTGCCATTCCTTTCTCAAGCCATTCTTTCTAGTTTAAATATACTGAATATAACAAAAATGAACAGAATGAAGACTCACCGTGAGCACAAATCCGCGCTGGATTCGAGCCGTTGTGATCTGCTTTTGTTTACTGCCGTACAACAGAATCTTGTACTAAAATTGCAGATAAAAAAACATGAAGGATGAACATTGTGAAAATGTAAAATAACCATCAAATTGACATAACCAGGAGTTTTAGAATTGTTTTGGTTGATTCATAGAATTTATCACACATGTATTACACAACTTTACGCTACAATGTCCATGATTTATTTTATTTCATATTTACTGATTATTGTTTGATATTTAGATATGTCTTGTATTCTCTTGTGAAGTTTTTTTTATGTTTCTGAACAAAATAAATTCATTCAGGCTTGAAACAGCATGAAGTAATGATGAGTAAATGATGATTTCATTTTACTTTACTATTTATTTGTGGAAATAATGCTCTTAATAAGAAAGGAACACCTTTAGTAGATGACATTAAATGTCTAATAAGTGATTTAAATCGAGTCATTTATTTGATTTGTTCAATCAGCTGATCTATTCAGGATTAGGAATAAAGTAAATGGTCCTTTATTGAATGTTTTGTTGAATCACTGAATATGTTTACATGGACATCAGTAATCAAGTTATTAGCCTTAATCTGAATAAGACAATGATATGATTAAGGTGTTTACATGAGTTGCTTTTTGAATGTTCCTTCCATGATCCCGTTTTACATGTTATAGCACATAATTCCATTAACATCATTGTGTCAGGATGCTATCCACGTTTCTTCCAGAGTTTCTTCATGTAATTTCTGATGTTTTGTTTTTCATTTGTTGACTTTACTTGCAATTTGGCACTTTCACTTTCATTCAGCAACATTTCATGCATGCCCCCCATGACAAACGAGATATTGGATGCGAGTATGAACTGCTGGAAGAGTGTTGTTTTAATCGAATTTAATACCGCACGGCGTATGGGGAAAAAAAACCCTCAGCATTTTGCGAGGCAGGTGTCTGTGGTCTTTTACTGACTCAGAGAATATGCAGAAAATAGTGTCAAACAAACGTGTGTGTATAGACTATCCTGTCGAAAAATGCGGCGAAAATCCTACATGACAGTAATAGTTTAAGGTGTCTGTACTGCACTTCAATAATGCGACTAAAATCGTCGTACTCCACGTCTTAATCTGATTTCTATTTAGTTCAATTATGTCCTTAATCGGATTAAATTAATCTAAAATCGCTGTTTACATGGCAGACTCTTAATCAGAGTATTGTCTTAATGAGATTATTGGTGTCCATGTAAACGTATTCACTGGTGGAGACTATTTGTTTCAAAACAGATTCATTCGTAAAAGAAACACCAGTGTGTCACAGCATTCTGTCTTACCTCTTTGGTGACATGATTCCCTAAAACAGCAGCTCCTATCTTGCCTTGCTTCACATATTGTCCATTTACACTGTTGGAAAAGCAAAGCTCATTTAAGAAAAGTGTGAACTAATTCTAATTCAGAAACACATAAACAACCGTTAAGTGTGATCTGTATACTAACAAGCAGAATGCATGAGCAGCTGTAGCAAACAGCACAGCTGGAGCACATGGAGGAGGAAGTGAGTGTTTCTGAGGAGGCAGCCCTTAAAAACATTAAAACAAACACGTTAATGCTCAAAGCACAATAAATTGTCCCAAAAAAGGCTACATGATTGCTGTTGTACCACATACCTAATACACTGCTTGTCTTTTTTGGTTGTTTGGGGGCGGTGAATTGGAAGGTCTCATTTCCCTGACACTCTGCTCGGTCCAGACCAAAGAGAGAGGCCAGCTTTGCCCTTGAGGAATGAAGACATAAGCATGTTATATATTCACCAACATAAATATAACTCTGACTTTTAATGAAATGCACACAGATGTAATCCCAAACTATCTGTTATTAATATATGATCGTTGCCATCTTTTAAAGGTGCCATACAATGAAGGTTTTAATATATCTAGATATAGCTGAATAACAGGATTTTATTACATGGTAATGACATACCATAGGTCTCAAACCCCATTGTTTCTTCGTTCTCATATAAATCCAGTGAGTGTAAAATCCAGGTGAAAAACAGGCCGATCGGAACAAAACACAGACTGTGACTTTACTCACAGGATCATTAATGTGCACACCCCAGACAGTATTTGATTGGCCACTATGTTTCCTAGTGAGATTACAACAACTATCATTCCTTCCCCTTACTTTCTAGGTATGACACAGCTTATTATATTTCCTATGTATGTGGGACTTTTATTTTAAAAAGTGGACAGGCTTTAGGGAACAGTGGGAGCAGGCCACCATGCACACTGTAAAATAATATTCGAAAATTAGCAGTTTTCTGTATTTTGTGATTCATGTTTTTATTTTTTATGTTCCTTTGTTTATTTATGCTTTTGAATTGCATTTTGGGATCTTAATATTTCTTCTAAAATCTTTTAGCCTTGAAAAGTTAATAAAAGTGACTTTTATCAACATTTTTAATAGTTTGAAGTGATATATTGTCTGGGTTGATGTTGTATATTACAGTACAAACACCTTGTAATAAACTGACAGTACATTTTCTGGAATTTTCATCATCAAAAGTTACAGAGAGACCAGAGATTGAGGTCTCATAATGCAATTACCAACTGTAAATAAACGAAAAACGCTTGTGAATCACAAAATACGGACACAGGTTAATTAACAGGTATTGTGTACAGTGTATGGGCCTTATTAATGTTATCTCATCTGTATACAGCTCATCAGAATGAAAATTTGGGAAAGACCATGAATATAAGTTTATATATAAGTTTATTCCCTAAAGTAGATATTGTCTCCACAAAGTGCCACCCCAAATAGGCATAAAGTCTGTTTAACTAGTTTAGTATATTGTGAAATTTGCTGCATATGTTTGTAATGAGGCAACAGACACAAGTAAACTCTTGAATATAAGTGTTCAAGCGATTGTGTGCACCCTTCCGTGCAACGTTTGTATGTTTATAACCAGCTCCGAGGATAGTGGGGGTAGCAAGTCACTGGGATCCTTACTTTGTGCATTTAGATGCTCATGGCACCTAATTTAGATTTCCGGCTCGCGGTCCATTGCCAATCCTTCCCCTCTCTCCCTCTGCTCCCTATTTTTCCTGTCTCCCTCTACAATGTCCTATCAAATAAAGCTGAAACCCCCTAAAAAATGTTACATAATTATTAAATAAGTCTGTCCCTCATAATTATAATTTAGCCTATATTTCTTTACAGTATTAACAGTAACTTTGATTTTATGTGTATCATGTGACATGTAGTGTGTAGCCATTTTAAATCACATTGTTCTTGGAAAATCTTTCAAATAAATCAAAACAAGCTACAAGTTTAGTATCCTGTTACAAATCGTCAATATAGGATTTCAATCAATAAAAACAGTGGAAGAATTACTTAGGAAACTTCACATAGGTACATACAGGTTTTTACAGAACACTGGACCCAGCTATTACTAAAATGCAAAATAATGATACAATGCTGAAAGTGTAAAGTTCAGTACAGGTCAAGATTTTAGACAATTTACTTTACAGAAAAAAAATGTCAACAATGAATGGCAAGCAAAAAGATATGCAGGACCAGCATACACTATATCAAAAACCATCAGATTTGTTAAACCAAAAGTACAGATACAGGACAGCAAGGTCCAGTCTATCATTTATAATTAAATCCAGATGAAAGAAGACACATATGAGATACTAGCACTGACCCTTGGACCTCCCTCCACAGATAGTCAGTGTCCCACACAGCTGACATGGCCGCCAGTTTTCTGTCACTGAGGAACAGGCTAAGAAGCCTCAGAAAAAATAGACGTAACAATATTCCTCCTTTTCCAATTCTTATATTGCTGTTTAAGCTAGAATAGCAGTCACTAGAGTGGCTCGATAGACCAGATTTGCAGAAGCCAAACTAAATCAACTGTAATCAACAACATGTGAATGAAATTACCAAAGGAGGGGTTTCTCCTCATCAAAGTGCATGTGCTGCTTTCATAAGTGCTTTCAACAAGTACAAATGGCTGTTTTATGTCTGCTCAAGGAGCCATGAAATGTAGAATCCAAATGTTTCTGATATTTGCAACAATCACAACAGCAATAGGCTACTGCCATTGGAAAAAAAAGTTAAATACGACGTCACATCTAGATGCTGTTCTGTCAGTATGTAAAGAAAAAAACTTGATATAGCATTTCTAAAGATCTTAGCATAATAAATGGATGGCTGCAGTTTATATTTAATGTTGTGCAAAGCAAAAGATGTAAAACTTTGTGTTTGTTCAAATTTCATGATGGACAATTGCCTGCTCTACCTCAATGGTTGACCATGTTTTGACTGTTTTAAATAATGACTGGTATTGTCATTTAAAGAATGACTGTTTTAATGGGTTACACACACAACATTGTTGGTTTACAAAGAAAAATCAAGCAAACATAATCCTGTTGCACTACTACACTTGATTTTGGTTTTATTGTAAAAAAAAAAAAACAAAAAAAAAAAAAACAAGAAAGCTTGTTAAATGAGAATCTAAAATATTTTATGGCATACTCAAAAAAATAAAGATGATTTAGTATTCAAAAATGTTTTATTTTGATTATGTTTTTAAATAAATTGGTCTTACACTTCATATTTTCTAATTTTTCATAGTATATATTTATTAATTCTGGTACTTTTACCATAAACCGAAATATCAACCATTTGGTAGAGGCTGATATTTTAGAAATTATGAGATGTGTCGAAAAAAAAATGCATTGAGTGTGTTAACTAGCGACATTAGGAGTTAAGAAATGCAACTTTTTTTCTTGGTGGTGCAGTTGAAGAGTTAATATGTGAATCAGACATTTTAATCTTTTTTTTAACCTTTTTTAATCTTACAATGTGTTTCTATTTCTTGTATATCATGGTCTGATTTAGGCTAGAGTATTTTTCAAAATAAGTTACCTAAAATCTTTTTGACACCTTATAAATTAAATCAGAACATTTAACAACTAATCCTGTCACCGTCAAATAAATTAAACTTTGTCCTATGTACCTCCTTTTTTCAGTCCCCTCTGTATGTAAAACTGACACAAAGATTTATCTGTTTATTCAGTGATACTATCAGCAAACAGCAAGGTATATTAGTGTTAGTATTTGAAGTATTTACTGTCCATACAATGCGTTTTAAACAGAAGCTGAGTTTGTTGTTGATGATAAAAATGTAATATAGTTTTTCTGTCGTCAAACTGTAACGTCTGTATATCGTCAAATAAATGTTCGCACAAAAGTAATCTAAATGTAATCCAAAAATAGTCACTTACATTATCATAAATGTGTCATCTAAGAGATTATTACTGACTACATCAAATGACCAACAGTTCATGACTAATTAAATCACTACAAAACACGATTCAATATGTACACACACAATAAAACTTGCACAAGACCACAAAAGCAGAGTATTAAAAAATCCTACAATAATGAAAATTGTCCAAAATGTGTCATTTTTTCCTAATATTTAAACTTGTCGTGAGCTGGACAAAAACACGTTAGTATATTCTTTTATCATACTTACCCACTTTTAGGGCACAGAAAATCCCCATCGTGATAATCAGGAATGACGTCTCTAATTTTTTCCATTGGCTTACTGTAAGATCAGAGGATCAGTATAGCTGAATCAGCGCGGGTGTCTTTGACGGACTATATATGCATTTTCCGCGTCTGCGTGACCTGATCAGCACAGGTATGATGAAAACGCACACACATAACTGATAGCATATAGGAGCGTCATGTGACGAGTTCGTGATTGATAATCGAGGATCAATTGAGGACCCTAGGGGTTAGTGATGGAACTGCAACTTTGACAAATTGTGACAGGTTTTGTTTAAATAATATATGCAGAAAAGAAAAACTATTATTTATTTTATCAATAATTAATACACCAATGTGATAATTAATAATAAGTAAAAACTTATTAAACCACAAGGGATAAAAAAAAAAGTTTTTAGATCTACTACATCTTGTGTGTGTGTGTGTGTGCACTTGTATATGTTTTTATTTGTGTGCGTGTGTGTGTACAAAAGAACAGATTTTACCGATGAATAATCACCTCAGATCCAAGCAGAGTTCAAACCACATTATTAAAGTATTAATATTTTTTAAAAGCATGTGGGAAATTTACAACAATGTACAAAGAAAATGGTTATAAATGTCACTATTTACATTATGGCATTTTTATATATGTAATTACATTTAATATCTAATTTACATCTACATTCACATGAGCATTTTCAACAACAGGTTCACCATAATGCATATTTTGGGTACATTGTCGAAAAAAAATCTAATTATATATGAATTGTTTAATGTTATTTTTGGAGCACATTACCATAAAAAGTAAAAGATAATCATTTAGTGTCGAAGTCCAGGTGACTCTGATCCAGACTGCTGAAATGTAAAACTCTTTGTAAAATGCCTGTCCTCTTAAGTGTTGCTGTAAACTGAACTGGCGATTGTTGCGGTCTTTAAAGCTTGGCTCTGGGTGTCTGCTCTAGCAGGGTCTTCATGTCTAGCAGAGCGTCCTCCAGACCCTGAGCCAGACGGACAGCGTTTGTGTCCTGGCAGCTGTTGAACGCAGACACTGCAAAGTTAATGTGGGTATCCATGGGATTGTAGCATACGCCATAACCATCAGGCACCACCGGCCCGAAGCACATCACACAGTCCGTTTTTGCTGGTACCTGGAGGAGTACAGAGGAAAAACAACAGTGCAGAAATATGTATTAAGATGATCTGATTATTTACTAGTGATGTTATGTTTGACACCAAAGCTCTGAAGCTTGTATCCAGAAAAAAAAAACATTAGATTTGGATCTATTACATCTGAAGACTTTTTTGCCTGACATACATGTGATATGTGTACCATACCCTCTTAGGGCTTGAGTGTCCACATACGTGGACAGCACGTTTTTAGCTCTTAAGTGGCTATTTAAAATACTTTGAATGTTTTATATTTTGTTACAGACATACTGTGTCATCCTGCAACAGTTTTGCAGCTTATGAAATGTCCCAAACCCTATTTTTAACTGTCCAAAATGGGAAAAACTTAGTTTTTACTCTCTGATAGTCAAAGCAAGTTAAAAAAATATTCTATGTTATATATGCATTAAAAACATTCAGGAAAAAGTGTTTTATGTAAATTCAGACCATGAGTCCACATATATGGACATAATTTTTCTCTAAAAGTACATCATATCAAAAAACGATACTTAGATTTTTGTTCTAATTAGGTTCCAATAAGCCCAAATAGCAAAGAGAAATAAAAAATGCATGTAAAAAAACACCTTGGGCCTTAAGAGGATACTTCAGTTTTGGTTTTCCTTACTCTCATGAGTTAGGATTTTCCCCAATACTAT
The DNA here is from genome assembly GCA_903798195.1 of Danio kyathit. Taxonomy (NCBI): domain Eukaryota; kingdom Metazoa; phylum Chordata; class Actinopteri; order Cypriniformes; family Danionidae; genus Danio; species Danio kyathit. Next base: position 39,711,080 of record LR812523.1, on the reverse strand, counting down.
AATTTTATATAAAGTTCAAATAAATAATGGCTATGAAAAACAGTTCAGTTAAACATGTGTTTTGTAAAATCAAATAAATAAAATAGTGTAATGGAACATAGCAGGTTTGTACATGCAGTTGTTGTAATCTGCCAAGATCACTGCAACTGTGTGCAAATGAGTCACCTATAATGTATATTTAAAAATTAAACAAGCACCAAACATTCATTAAAATTGTAAAAATAAAGAAATAAATTATTCATTGTTAAATAAAATAACAGAAACAATAATAAAACACTTCTGCTTTTTATGAATTGATGCACATTTAGTTTCAGGTAGTAAACAAATATTTATGGCCAGTAAATGATCTGTAGTCAGTGCCAAATGTGGTTCTGTGGTTTTATCAGACCCCCTAGTTTTGTTTTGTTTTTTGTGATTTTTTTTGCAATAAAAATGACTTTTTGGTGGTAATTCACAGAAATTTGCGGACAATTTTGCGATTAAAAATATATAATAAAAAAAAATGATATATCATATTAGGTAGTCTACTATGTTAGGTGTGTAATCTGACTCAATGACACAAATCATAAAAATAAAGCTTCTTTATTTTGGTGTCTTGTCAAGACAAGATCGAAAACAGATCTAAAACGTTAGGGATTAGGCCAAAGGAAATATATATAACTCTTATTTGTATCCACAATCTCGATCCACTTTCTCTCAGATTTCACTCCCTGGAGCATGTGACTTCATGTACCTCACTCAGGACATGCATTAGGGCTATCCCTACCGTAATACACCTAAAAAACGGATTGCCATCAATGGCAGGGAAGCGTTTTCTTTCGTTAACTGCAGGGAATGAGTTAAACAAAATCATTTATCAATTTGACGCAGATCATAATACCAGCCCTACATGTAAAGCTCAAATAATGTCCTTCAATTTGGTCACGTCCAGCGGCCGTCATCCTTGAACCAATCTCCATCATTGTAAGCTGCTTGCTTTTGTGTCTGTTCCATTGCTCTGTGTGTTAGATGTTTGCTCCCACTTTCTTTTGCAGTCTGAAGCAAGTCAAACACACAAAATGCCACAGGATATGTAATCCCATTTTAGCATTAACTTCACATGTAAATCACTCGCGCTTCATCTGCGTCTGCTCACTGCACAGGCTGCAAAACAACTCCCCCGACTCTCATGTAATGCTAGGATTGTGAGGGTGCAGGTGAGACGTTGAGACACTCAAATACAGCACGTGCGCTGCATATATATATAGTTTGAAATTGAATGTTTTATGAGATTTTTATTAAATTTTTTGCAATTATTTTGCATTTAAATTAAGAATTTAGCAGGATCGCAAAAATTTTCAACTTTTTGTTGATTTTGCGTTGCATTCAGCGATCGCAAATCCAAAAAAAACTAGGGGGTCTCCATTATACTCTGAATACACACTATTAAAGGGTTCACCCAGAAATGATCATTTCCTCACCATTTACTCACACTCAAGTGGTTCTAAACTTTTATGAATTTCTTTATTCTGTTGAACAAAAAACAAGATATTCTGAAGAACGCTTGGAAAAAAGCAGCCGCTGACATACAGTTGAAGTCAGAATCATTAGCCCCCCTGAATTATTAGCCCCCCTGTTTATTTTTCCCCCAGTTTCTGTTTAACGGAGAGCAGATTTTTTCAACACATTTCTAATCATAATAGTTTTAATAACTCATTTCTAATAACTGATTTATTTTATCTTTGTCATGATGACAGTAAATTTGACTAGATATTTTTCAAGACACTTCTATACAGCTTAAAGCAGGGGTGTCCAAACTCGGTCCTGGAGGGCCGGTGTCCTGCATATTTTAGTTCCAACCCCAATTAAACACACCTGAACCAGCAAATCAAGCTCTTTCTAGGTATACAAAAACTTCCAGACAGGTGTGTTGATGGAAGTTGGAGCTAAACTATGCAGGACACCGGCCCTCCAGGACCGAGTTTGGACATCCCTGGCTTAAAGTGACATTTAAAGGCTTAACTAGGTTAATTAGGTTAACTAGGCAGGTTAGGGTAATTACGCAAGTTATTGTATAATGATGGTTTGTTCTGTAGACTATCGAAAAAATATATAGCTTAAAGGGGGTAATACTTTTGACCTTAAAAAGTTTTTAAAAAAAATTAAAAACTGCTTTTATTCTAGCCGAAATAAAACAAACAAGACTTTCTCCAGAAGAAAAAATATTATCAGACATACTGTGAAAATTTCCTTATGTTTAACAAATAGCTCTGTTAAACATCATTTGGGAAATATAAAACAAATAATAATAATTCAGAGGGGGGCTAATAATATCTGACTTCAATTGTACATAGTAAAAATAAGAAGTTCTAAGGAAGTCAATGTTTTCCAACATTCTACAGAATATGTTAAGAAAAAAAGTCAAAGAGGTTCGGAACAAGTTAACGGTGAGTAAATGAATTTGATGGAGTTTTATCATTTAACTGAAACATCCGGTGGGTTTATGACATCACAAAAAACGTGTTCAGGTCTGCTGTACGGCTCATGGTCAAATTTTCATTTTAAGCACAATGCAATTTTTAGATTAAAATCAGGGTTTATTTAAATATTCTGACCCTGGATCAGTGCTTTCACATTATTTAGCAGTACCTGGCTGGTAGAGAGGTTATAGTGAAGTGCCACAGCATATGAGGTATCCATGAATATGTCCGGCAGGGCAGCCAGATCTTCAATAGCCTGTAGTTTCAGTCCCAGTAAATGTCTGTCGATGGCCTGACCTCGAATGGCCTGCGCATCCACACACAAGATGAAGAATGTGGAGAAGATTTAGTGTGGTCCAGTAATAACTGATACATTTACCTTCTGAACATCACCAGCATGCATTTCCTCACCATGTCTGTGTAAGATCTGTGTGCTTTAACGGCTTTGTCCAGCAGAGCCACTTTCTCTGTGTTCTGACAATTAAAAAAAGGGAGATTGTTACAATTTGGACCACATTACAAATGTACTTTTGGTGATATAATTTACTGTTCAAAGGTACAGGGTCAGTAAGATTGCTAAAATGCTTTTTAAAAGACATCAATTCTGCTAAAACTGCAACTATTTGATCAGAAATACAAAGCAATACAGAAATATTGTTAACTATTAGTAGATTTTACATTAAATATTCTAACTTAATATATTTAAAAATGTTCATGTGAGGCCAGAAGTGGAAACGGACACTTTTCCGGGTTTCTCAGTAGCGGAAGTTGTCATAGTTGGGTAAACCTAAAGCGCAGTGAATGGGAGAGTACAACAAATCATTTTTTACAATCGTATTTGCTCAAATAATACAAGAAAAACTCAATGATACTGTTATTAAGACTTTCAGAATAAGGAAAATATTGATAGAAGATAAGAGAAAACAACATCAAATTTACTGTCACGCCAATAGATGCTGCATTAGAAACACATCGCATGAGCAGTAATTCATTTTTGCAATTTGATGTCAATTTGATGTACGTTTTCATTTTTTTATAATAATTTTTTCGGGGGTTTCACCTTTAATGTATAGGACAGTAAAGATTATTGACAGGAAAGCATGGGGAGGAGAAAGAGGGGAAGGATCGGCATAGGACCGCGAGGCGGGAATTGAACTCGGGTCGCCGTGAGCACCGAAGTGCATGTGTCGACGCACTAACCACTACACCACTGGCGCTGACGATGAACTTTTTTTGAATAAATCTTTTAAAATGGGTACATTTTCTGCAGTCATTACTCCAGTTCAGTGTTACATGATCCTGCTGAAATAATGCTAGTATGATGAAATGACCCTCTTGAATGATTTCCTAGTATTTACTGATGAATGGAACGCAACTGTAACATTATTTAATCCTACTTATAGTCAACTGAATACATCCTTGATGAAAATATATATTAATCTTACAGACCCAGAAACATTTGAACTGAAGTATGTGTGAATCAGTACAAGATATTAGCGCACATGTTTGACTGGATCATCCATGGCTTTGACAAAGCTGGCGGAGTCGCTGGAAGCGGAGCGTATCGTGTCTGTTCGGCCCAGTCTGAACATGCGAAGTGAAGCGCTCTCATAGGTGGGACAACAGCGCTTGTAAATCCTGAAACAATCAGTCCGTACATCAACTAAATATCTGTAACTGATCATTAACTATATTACGAAAATAGCAATTATTAAAAATGGCGGTGCTGGTGAGGTTTACCTGTAGTACGCCAACTGGAGAGCCATCTGAATAAAGGCATCGGGGCTCATCTTCTGAGACTTTGGGAAATTTTTACCAAAATGGGTGAACACGTTGACTCTTAAGTCCAGGTCATGAACCATGCTGTAGAAAAGAAGAAGAGAAACAATCATTCTTACATTTACTCAACATAACCACATTATTTATTTACAGTTTTTAGAATTAAATAAAGACAAACCAATTTTTATGAAACCCTTACTAACTTTCTCAAAACCTTAAATGTTTAATCATAAGTTATCTGAAAAGTTTCATTAAAATTCACAGAACCCCAACTCAACTCTCCTCCTTTAACCATGTTTCTTCCAGATTGCTCCAGCTAAAGATTAACATCTCATTTACAGTTGTTTGATGGTAACCAGAGAATGCGGTTTGGTGGCTACTATGTTCCTGAATTGATTTCTCCTGTAAAAATCAATGCAGGCACATAGTAGTTGCCAAACAACAGGGCTAACGACTAGTGGTGTAACGGATAACAACTCTCACGATTCGGATCACATTATGGTTTTTTAGTCACAGATTTTTAGTCACGGATCAGACAATTTTTCAGATCAGCCATAAAGAGGAGGAGACAAATGTAACTTGCTTTTCATTAATTACAAAAACAGTACTGCAAGACACTTTTGGTTACTTAAAATGAAATGAAGAAATAATCAGTTGAATAAAAATAAATTGTAAAATATTCAGTACTGTGAAAAATTCTATGTAACTACTACTGTTGCTGATAACACTAAATGAATAAATCTAACATTAGAATTTGTATAACCCACACTTATTTTCAGTCTCATTTTCAATAAATGATTCACTAGTTCACTCATAAAACTTCATGTTTCATTGCTAGATGTGTCATTTTTGAAGAATTATTCAGTGGCATATTTTTGATGGCTGATTGTCGCCAGCTATTGGTTAAATAAGGTAATTGCTGCCTACAACTTTCATTTTCGAGCACATGACGGTGATTTTAATCTTTACCATAAACCTCAGTGGTTATATCTAAACTATAAACTGTTATCCCAGTACTTTTGTGTTATTTAACTGTTTGTAACTTCATAACTAACACAAAAGACTAAAGAATCAATCTCTTTCTTGATTTTTGCGTTTTTCAAACACAAATTTGAATCAATCGAAGGATTAATAAACATATGCAAATCACCACCATTTAAAATTGATGTTGCTTGGGTGTTGAGATCTTGATCTTTTAATGAATAATCATGCAGCTTACACTGAATGCATTGATGCAGGCTAAACAAGTAGTGATAGAAAACACCTTTAATTAAACCCACCACATCCCGAATAACCTACCACAACTTCTTCCGTCATCATTATATTTTATAGGAAAGCCCAATGCTTTCATACATGTGATTTAAATGACGCGAGAGGAGATCTCTATGTGATCGTTACAAATTTCAGATTAATCTACAAGTAAAAGAAATGTATTAATCCACGGGTCATGTGTGTTTCGAAGCGTGGGTTGTGATCCGTACGAATCACGGATCAACCGTTACACCCGACCAAGTGAATCTGTACAGACTCCTGTCCCAAAATACTGCAAGAGACAATTGGCATTATGACCACAAGATTTGTGGACTTTCTTTGCTTTGTTTGCAATGTAACGTGAGTGAACGGTCTTTGCATAGTTACATTCTTTGCCTGTGTGCAAAAATCAAAGCTTTCAAATCACATATACAAATTAGTCAATAATATATGCACTACAGGTCATTCATTAGACAATAAACCATATAACAACTTCCAGAGCCTGTACAGAAAAGTAGATACAGAAAAGTGTATATTGTAAATAGTAAGAAAATGTGATTACAAAAAGTTATGGTAATAGTATGGTTACAATTTTGCAGCACAGGTGCACCATAGTGCAAAACTGTGTTTAAGGTATTATTTTACTGTGCAGATATCACGATGAGATTTGCAAATAGTGTCCAACTACCTGAAACGAAGGCTTTATTTAAAGAAATTATTTCTTCAAAAAATGGGTTTGGGCCAATGAGAATGTGGTTTACTGTCTTAGCAACTGTGAAAAGCTAACAAAACAAACCGTTTAAAAAAGTGTAGTGCAAACTGTAAATGGAAATCTCACATGTTCATGTTTTGTTTGGCGTCTTCAATGTCTTTTTTGATTTCTGGTGTGATGTTGAAACGAAGCTTCTGAGGCATACGCAGCGGGACCATGGGGGTACGAACCATCTCTGATTTCTTCCTGTACAAACATGGCAGAGTGGTAGAAATAATCAGTGTTCGCTATAGTTACCATCTACCCACCCATTGCAAAGCAGTTTTTCCACATTAAATCACTTTAAGATGCATCCACTGTAAAATTGTGGTGTTATTATTGTTATAACAATAATTAATCATTTTAAGTCCACACCACACCTCTAATGAATAATCACACATAAAAACCATGCTTTTATTTTCAAATTGTTTTCAGAATAACTTTTAAAGAGGACGAATGATAAAAACACTGACAGCCAGTTTTGAAGAGCTAGCGCATTTAGCAACAGAATGTGCTTTAAATAAATAATGTGATTTCGTCTGCTGGTGTGATAGTTGATATGGTTAATGTTATATAGTTATATTTATAGTAAAAGGCATTCAGTCTTACATGTATTCCACCACATGGTCAAGCAATGACACAATAGGAGGGCCCTCAGCAGGAGCGTGCTCATAAATCAGCCCACATGTCCCGTCCTCTCCTATAATAAACTACAAACACAACATGAACATCATCTTTTATATGGTTCATCTCTAATATTTGATTTGTTAATATTATGTTAATGAAGATATACAGTTGAAGTCAGAATTATTAGCCCCCCTTTGATTTGTTTCTTTTATATATATATATATTTCCCAAATGATGTTTAACAGATCAAGGAAATTTTCACAGTATGTCAGATAATATTTTTTTCTTCTGGAGAAAGTCTTATTTGTTTTATTTCAGCTAGAATAAAAGCAGTTTTGAATTTTAAGGACAAAATTATTAGCCCCTTTAAGCTATATATTTTTCGATATTCTACAGAACAAACCATCATTATACAATAACTTGCCTAATTACCCTAACCTGCCTAGTTACCCTAATTAACCTAGTTAAACCTTTAAATGTCACTTTAAGCTGTATAGAAGTGTCTTGAAAAATATCTAGTCAAATATTATTTACTGTCATCATGACAAAGATAAAATAAATCAGTTATTAGAAATGAGTTATTAAAACTATTATGTTTAGAAATGTGTTGAAAAAATCTTCTCTCCCTTAAACAGAAATTGGGGAAAAAAATAAACAGGGGGGCGAATAATGCAGGGGGGCTAATAATTCTGACTTCAACTGTATAGCTCATTGGTCTAACCTGAAGTGTTTTGTCAAACCAGCGATTTCCACTGTTCCACCGGCTGCCTCCTCCATGCAGCATCTGAACTCCTGCTCGCGTGCGGTACAAGTCATCAGAAGCACGCGGCATCGGGGCGTCCAGACAGACTGTGAAGATACTCTTCTGGATGGCTCTCACAGACTCCTTATTGGTTTTATCTGAAGGTAATAATAAATAACTTAAGTTGTGATGGCCTTTTCTTCAAAAATATAAACAGACAGAAATTAATGCATCGGAAACTGATTAGATAATTGTCACCATCAGCTATTATAGCAATCTATTTGAGTGACAAGTAGTCCTTTTTTTAATAAACCTTTAAAAACAGGACTGTTGAGATTGTTAATGAATTGCATACTGTTAATTGCTTTTGTTGAACCTATCTGTTTTCATTTATTCAACTTAGTAAATGTAAACAAGTTTATTATATTATCCAGGATGCTGTACAGCAGGGCTATTCAATTGGCGGCCCGCGGGCCAAACCCGGCCCCCGAGGCAATTTGTTCTGGCCCTCCAAATAGTGTGACCAAGACATCAAGAATAAATTTAGTTCAGTCAAAAAACGGCCGCTATAGTTATGAAGTGACGTGCATCTGTTCAATACAGCATGAGCTGCGCAGAGCGTGAGTCACCTGACAGTGGCGAGAGCAGCCGAATACATTTGAATATGTTTGTAGAAAAGGTTTTTTGTACAATGCACTGATATCGTTATTAGGGATGCAACGATTAACCGATTTCACTATTAACTGCGCTTTAATTCGTCATGGTTAATTAATCGTAAAGGCTTCTCTAAGCCGCATTTCTGCATTTCTGTTCTGCCGCACGAAACGAAACTGCTGAACAAAGTTAAGCCAAGTTGCCAACTGTGCGCTAGTTTAAAGTTCCGAGCTTGTCCACCGAAGCTAATACGCATGCACACTGTAATAACTATAGCCGCGGGCCATTCCCATATCACGTCTTTCCCGCGCGCAAGTTTGTTATGTCGTAAGAATATATATGCCAATATGCGGGCGCAAGCGGAGCAACGCGCTCGCGGCTGTCTAGGCGCACGCAGTAGAAAACATCTCATGCTGTAGCGGTGAGAGTTGTGCTTAGCTTTCAGTGCAATGTAAACAAAAGACATGTTAGACGAACTATTATTAAAATAAATATGTATGTATGAACGCAGATGATAACAACAGTTAATCTAAATATTGGCGCCGACCTTCATAACAATTATTATTATATTATTTTCTCCCGTTCCTCTCTATAAACACACACATAATTAAATTGTGTAGCCCTATAAGCACAGAAAAACCTTCAGCATAAAAACTATTACTAATGAAAATGCCTTTTAAAGGTTTTTTAATATTAGTTAGGGATGTCCAGATCTAAATCTAGCTAATATAAAGCTTAAATTTACATTACATGATAACTGCGAAACACTGATTATTCTTCACACTATATAATCGTACAACCAAAATCTATAATTGTTGCATCCATAATTATGCAGTTCAAAACAGAACATATGAACGTATCTAAATGTAGAAGAAGCCTACTTCAGCAATACACTGATTTTGTTGTGCTCTGAAATACAACATTTGAATGTTTGCTAAAAAAACTTATTGTACAATGCAGTGATATTATATAGTTTCAAAATACAATATATTAACATTTTAATGTAGACAAATACAACGTGGGTGTCTAAAGGAGCAAAAATACATAATTGGCTCTTAAATGCAGTTGTGTCATCATTTATATTGCAAGTCATATCTCTCCGGCCCTTCGTTTGGGATGCTTTTCATGAACTGGCCCCCGTGACAAACTAATTGAATAGCCCTGCTGTACAGAATATTCCACCAATCAGACTCATAAAGTAAAACACGCCATCTTCATCTACACTCCTTGAAGCATTGTGAATGGCAGTATTGCATCTGCCTTCACACTATAATGATTCAAATATTTGTGTATATATGCATATACATTGTAATAAACATGAAATATAATGCTTCCATTGATATAACTAATACATTTGAATACATTTTCAGTTTGATTGCATCAATGCTTTATGACATTGTAGTTCTTTCCCTCATTAATAACGATCATTTTATTTTTACACTTTATGTACTACTTTGTTTCAACTGAGAGGTTGTAATGTTGTAATTCTCCTCAAAATGGTTGTTTTGGTTCATGGCTTATAATACTTTAACATGAACTTTTCTTTAAAGTTTCTACAGGAAAAATACTTCCTGAACTGCTGCTGAAACCAAAAGGCAGTAATATACTTTATTTTAGAGTTACAAATCTAACAAATCTGTAACAAATCTATTTCCTTTAAAAAGTCTGAAAGACATTTAAAAATAATAATAATAATAATAATAATTTATAATATTATAAACCTAGTATAATATAAGCAATTTAATGTATCCTTGCTGAATAAAAGTTAATTTTGTTAGTGATTAACAGTTTTATTGATTATTAAGCAAAATACAGAATAGAATACAGTATCTATATACAGAATCAAACATTTACCCTGTTAACAAACCCAAACAAACTAGTCCTCAACTATAAGGCATTTAAAGTTTGGATAAGTTTTAATTTTATTATAATAATTACACTGGTGATTCCAAATGTTTAAACTGTACTGTATATAACATACAGTGCTCAGCATAATTGAGTACACCCTATTGAAAATGAATATGATATAATGAATATTAAAATTATATATTATCCATTTCTCAGTGAATATAGGCAATGTATTTTTGTGAATTTAAACAAAACTGATTTATTAAACATATATATTTTTTAAAATAATATTTTTGTCACCAAACATATTTAGAAATTGAAAAATAATACAATTAAACTCAAACAAAATATTGCAAAAAAAATTACAACCTACAAAAATTTTTTTTTTTTGCTTCTCTTGATTTTTCCTCTTTTTTTAAATTTGTGTTTTAATATTTTTCTATAACATAAATTTGGGTGTACTAGTTTCTGGGCTGTTATCGTAAGTTATTTTGTTAGATAAGCTCCAGATTTGGCTTTAGTACTGACTAATCTAATGTACACAAATATAATATTGTATAGCTTCCTATTAAAAATATGAATTTGAAAGAGGGATTTGTGAGGGGTGTACTTATATATGCTGAGCACTGTATTTGTTTAGTTGCTAGCATATTAACATGTCTAAAAATAAATTGCAGAGTGAGTGCCCACCCTTAATGAGGTTGTTGTAAGCTTTGCCCCAGCTGTTGCGGTGGTTGGAGGTGAGGATGCCAATGGGTTCTTTGTTGGTCTGTAAGGAGGAGTTCCAGATCTTCTCCAGCTGTATGTAGATCTGGTCTACAGTCAGTGGTGTGCCGTCACTGTTGTACACATCCAGCACAAAGAACTACAAGTTAAAAGAACAAGACATTATTATATTTATTACTGTTTATCATCAAGTAGCAAGTCATAAGGTAAAAAAAACAAGACCTGGATGCTGGAAAATAAATACATTAATAAAAACATGTTTACAAAAAGTATGCAATATATTATATATTAATGGCTGGTAAAAAATATTTATAGGTTGTATATTTTTTAAAGTTAGATTTGGACCATGTCTGGGTCTCTTTTTTTTCTTATGTCATGAACCTTTTTCACAAGACTGTTATGACACGTTTAATGGTCATCATAATTTAAAACTTATGATTTAAAACATTATTTTATTTAATTTTTTTTAAATATATGAACATTTATATGCATTTATGAATGTATTATATCATATTTGTGTCAAATTACAAAAAAAAAAATAATTACCGCTGATGCTAGGTGCTTGTAATGCAGTGTCTATGGGGCTGAGAGTAAATATGATGTTATTCTCTCCTCTGGTTGCCGTCATCAGTCTCACACAATTTTATTCCTTTTTCTGAAAGTCTTGATAACACCATCGAGGAGTTTTTATTTTATTATTTCAGCAAATAAGACTGTAAAAAATTTATTGTTGTTGTGCTCTCCTATTCACTGCGCTGTAAGTTTCACTTCCGCTACGAAGAAAACTGGAAATGTGAAAAAGGTCTATTTACCTATTTATTAGTTAATTATGGTTATTGTTTGCAGGTGTTATGCCTTAATTATGACTGTTGCTGCATCCCAATTCAAATAATATTCAAAAATAGAATTAGTATGTCTCAAACATCCCAAATAATATTCAAAAATAGAATTAGTATGTCTCAAACATCCCAAATAATATTCAAAAATAGAATTAGTATGTCTCAAACATCCCAATTAATATTCAAAAATAGAATTAGTATGTCTCAAACATCCCAAATAATATTCAAAAATAGAATTAGTATGTCTCAAACATCCCAAATAATATTCAAAAATAGAATTAGTATGTCTCAAACCACAGTATGTTGAAAAGAGTATGCCAAAGATTCTCGGATGGTCTACTATTTCAAATAGTAAAAATTTAAAATGTAGAACTGTGCATATGAATGTGTCCAACGTAAATTTGGACTACAAACTCGAGTAAAAAGTATAAATAAGTTACAAACATGGAGGATGCGTGAGACCAACTGTCAAATAAAGAGGCTTTGTCATTGTTTGAATGACTATTAAATAATATCTTGCCAACTGGAAAGTATTTAAATCGCATTTTCCATGTTATATTTCATCTGCAACAACAATAATGAACTTATATAAAGACATGTTAGGACATTAACTTCTGAATGCATAATTATCCAAAGACCTGAGGAGACTTCTCTGCATGAAAGACTCATGACGGACCTGCTTATTCAATAAGGTAGGTAATTAAATATGAAGGAAATATGGACGATGTGTCAAGATGAGTGACAGGGGACGTAACTAAGCAACATAACGATCTGTTAAGGAGGAAGTAGTATATCCCTCTTGCATACTCTTCTGTTACACACGCAAAAGTATATACTTTTCCTTCACAAAAAAAGTACACACTTTTAGTGCGTAGTATAAGTATGCGAATTGAGATGCAGCAGATACAGTTGAAATCAGAATTATTAGCCCCCCTTTGATTTTTTGGGATTTTTTTTATATTTCCCAAATTATGTTTAACAGATCAAGGAAATTTTCACAGTATGTCTGATCATATTTAGTCTTCTGGAGAAAGTCTTATTTATTTTATTTCGGCTATAATAAAAGAAGTTTAATTTTTTTAAAAACATTTTAAGGTCGAAAGTATTACCCCCTTTAAGCTACATATTTTTTTCGATATTCTACAGAACAAACCATTGTTATACAATAACTTGCCTAATTACCCTAACCTGCCTAGTTAATCTAATTAAGCCTTTAAATGTCACTTTAAGCTGTATAGAAGTGTCTTGAAAAAATATCTAGTCAAATATTATTTACTCTCATCATGGCAAAGATAAAATAAATCAGTGATTAAAAATGAGTTATTAAAACTATTATGATTAGAAATGTGTTGAAAAAACCTTCTCTCCATTAAACAGAAATTGGGGAAAAAATAAACAGGGGGCTAATAACTCAGGGGGGTTAATAATTCTGACTTCAACTGTATCTAGGGTTCTCTTGTTTTGCCTGTGTGACCTGATGAAGACCTTGTAGGTCGAAAAGTCTATTAAGTTGTCTTTTGAGAGCTAAAGGGACAGTGTGATGATTTTGTTTACTTCTGTCTTTGTTTTGGGTCTCATTTATAAACATGGTGTACACAAAAAATAGGGAGGGGAAACATACATAAGCCACTTGTCAATCAAAAATTGTGATCTATTAAAAACAAACTTGATGGGAGAATGTGTGCATCTTTAAGTAAACTCCAAGTAAACATATTTAACTGAAATATTGAAGTAATTGAATCACTTAAAATCATCATATGAGCCATAATCTTTAATTAATACATTTAAAACATTCCCTTTTAGCAGGGTTTCTATGCAAAGTTTTGTAAATGAGACCCAATGTCTTTTTTTATTTCTGAAATATGCCGGGACCTATATTCCAAAGTGACTGATATAAAGCAAATAACATCAAGCAAGCAAAACATGTTCAAAGTTTGTTGATAGTATTATTTATGTTTGTTTTTATGCTTTATTTTTCATCCCTTTTGTTCCTATTCTGGACACTGCAGGGGTTCCCAAACTTATCAGCCCGCGATCCCCAAAAAAACAATGCCAGTCACTATTAGCGACCCGCAATATTCTGTGAGGTGGTTATAAATATAAAACCTTGCACACAACGGTGCACACATACCAATAGACCCAAGTCTTTTCATTGTTTAATTGTGGAGAATGCCACTCGAAGACCATCCTCCATGTTCAGTTGTGGCCTATATTTATTTTTAACATACGCGAGTGCCATAAAGTTGTCAGAAAGCTTAACCCTGTGCCATAAATTCAATCTGCTGCATTTGACAATATTGCTGTGTCTTTAATATAATGTAATCACCCCAGGGGTCACAAAAAAAAAAAAAAAAAAAAAAAGAAGAAAAATCGAAAGGCTGATGGCTTTTTATTTGCATGTTATTTTTTAATGTTTATCATTAACATGTTAACAATGTTACTATTAACTACTAAGTTGCTCTTTAGTAGGTTATGGATAAAATATGGTAATTTTAATAGTTTAATAAAATTAATTAGATTTTTGGAAATCGCCAAGCGACCCCCACTCATTGTCTCGTGACCCTCCGGGGGGTCCTGACCCCCACTTTGGGAACCACTGAAATAGAATGAGGGGAAAACCCTTTTTAATAATGTTTGTGAAGTAACTGAGGCCATATTTGTATGTTCATAAACATTGAAGAAGCTGATGAAACTACAATTAAAAAAAAATTGTAATAATGTTTTTGAATTTAATTAATTAGTAATAATGTTTGTGACAACAGGAAGATTATTTTACATTATTTCTGCATAAAGTTATAAAATATGACTTACAACAATGCAGTTTTGACTGAAAAATAGGATACTAGGGACGAACCTGGAAGTTATGCACCACAGTGATGTGTGTGGAGGGTCTTTTGTCCATGGCGTAGTTGACCACAGTGTCCCTCTTTGTTCCGGGGATGCGGCAGGACGAGAGCACCTGATAGTATTGGTGCATGCAGAGTGGCTTTCCACCCAGATACTCCAACGGCAATGTTTCACTAATCAAAGAGCAATGACATGATGTCTGACTGGAACACACTGTATGAACTTTATACACACATCGCAACAGTCATACAGACAACTGAATGACTTTTTAATAAACAGGGAACGGAAAGTATGTGTCACTCACTTGTCAATCATGCTCTTGAAATCTAAAACCCCTGCAATCAATTTGGCAGCATATCTGTGAGAAACATAGTCATTTTAGGATTAACTTCAACATATTGCTATTAATTAATCACCTGTTATTACAGTAGCACTTGCTGTTTACATGCATTATATAAACATTACACACTTTAATGCTAATCTGTGAACAATTTTAGCTGTCATATGTAAAAGCTGTCATTTTAGTAGATGTGGTGAGATTTTACTGAGAGCAACAGTTTGCTCTTTGAGTTGGCAAGAGCGGGTTAGTGTGTATAAAGGTCACAGTAGAGGTAACTGGAAACAACCACCTCACTCTGAACTAATGTCACTCTTGGTTAACTACTGTCTGTGGATATAGTTAATCTGAATGTGCTTAAAAAAAAACTTGCAATGTCTGAAACTTCCTGTTCCTGTAGCACCATGATGGTGCTGGCAATACTAAGGTCATGGGTTTGATTCAAGAGTAGCATAAATACTTACAAAAATCATCTTTATCTGTATTTTTGTAAAAAAAAAATGGTAAGCTTTCATTTTTATAAAAATAGTCAAATTTAATTAAGTTTCTTTGTATAATAAATATTTATACATATGTAACAGACGCCAGCTAGCAAAGTGCTATGCAGGTAAACCTCTAAAGGTGCTCTGGCGACAGATACTAGAGTCAATGGTCTTTAGGCTCCTTGTTAGAGCAACCAACTCCCATACAAAGAATCGGCGGTTCGATCCCAGCTCAGAGCGGGATAGGTGCAGTAGGACCGGTGGATTATACGTGGGGGCTCGTCCGGGATGGGAGTGAGGTTTAAGCCTGGTTTATACTCGACGAGTCTGCTAGTTCGCTTGAGTGCGTGCGGCGAATGTGATGTCATCGCGGTTTTAGCGGAAGTTCGCTTTGGGTGCGCGCGACATCATTTAGGCTGGCGGTGCGCACAGCATTTTTTTAAACCCGAGCGAACAGTGCGCACGGCGCCGCGTCTGGTTTGAGTTGAAATTAAACACTTTGAAGAGATTTTGTCAGAAACAGGTACGCCTGTACAGACACCTTTATGATCCGTGATCAAAGAGATAACCTGATGAGCAAAAGAATTCTTGGATAGAAATTGCAACAGCAAAGGGAAAGAAGGAAAGTTTTGTTAAAAACCTAAGGGATAAGTTTGTTAAATTCAAAAGACGCCATGGCAAAAGTGGAGACCCAGGCACACAATTACCGAAATATGTTTTTCCACCAGTCATAGGTTTTACACTGATGTATTTGTTACAATTTTAAATTTAAAACAATTAAATAGCTAAAAACTATAATTAAGGAACAAATTATTTCTTTGATAACTGGAAAAGATTATTTGAAGCTATCGGTTTACAGTATACTGATGCCCTGTTTTTCTAGGCTTTATTGGTGATAATCGTCAGGAATGTTGGACCATTATTACCCTTTTAGCATAAGTATAGGACGAAAACTAGCCAGACAGTAATGTGTGAATTGTGGAGCAGGCTAAATCTAAAAAAAACATCAGTATTTTTGCTTTTATTCTTGCCATAATAAAGAATATATTTGTAGAGCAACCCATGTTCTGTTGTCATTAATATTTTAATAAACTTTAATAGGTAAAACTGTCCGAGATATGAACAAAAGCAAGTGATGCATCAAATTTCATAAAAAAAAATCTTGAATGGTTATAAAGATCCTTATGATCATTAAAATAATTTATGAAAACAATGCAAATAATTAGTTTAAAAATCGTGAATGATATTAATGACATGACGTAGTTCCGGAAACTTTCTACTTCTCTGTTTATCTGTCTGTCTTTACGGTCAGTTTCTTTTGACCGCCCCCTGTCGTTTTAAAGAATATCACAACGGCGAACGCAGCAAGTATAAAAGCCTCATCCATGTCGCGAGGTTCGCGTGGTCAGCAGAGGCGTGCGATGCGGCGCCAGGCGAAAGTATAAATCCAGCTTTAGGGGGATGAGTGTAAAGGAGACCAGCTAGCAAAGTGCTATGCAAGTAAACCTCCCTCCTCTGACCTCTAAATGTGCTCTAGCGACAGATGTTAGAGGCCATGGTCTTAAGCCTCCTTGTTAGAGCAACTGAGTCCTATACAAAGAATCGCTGGTTCAATTCATGCTCAGACCGGCTTGGGTGCAGTAGGACCGGTGGGTTACACATAGGAAAAAAAATACCAACTGAAAAGATCTTATTTTATTTTAAATTCAAATATTAATTATAATTCATAATAAAAAATTATTTCATGTTAATCTTACATTTATAATTACTAATTTAATGTAATTATGTTTAACAAAAGTAAAGGCCAAGATTTCAATCACGTTCATGTGAAATATATTTACAAATTTTCAAGTATATTTTTTATTCAAAAACAAGCATGTTGAGATTTTATAAATCTTTTTTTTTTTTTTTTTTTTAAATCTATGTGTGGACTCAAAACAGCACACATTTAATTTTGAAGTACACAGCATCTGACTAAGTGACCAGTGCTCAGATTATCTGACCATTCTAACAGCAGACAAACCCACACTGCTCTGACCTCATTTGGCCTTGACGGTCACTGAACTCCATGCGAGGAAGGACAACCCCAGGACTGGAATGGACAACAACAGGCATCCGGTAGTCAAGATAGGCTGTTTGTAACCACCAGTCAGAGAGCTAACATCACGCAAATAAAAGAGAAACAAACAGTCTTAAAAAGCAGACATTTAGAAGCAGCCAGTCTAGTCTCCTGACAAATCGTTATAGAGCAGGTTTTTACCCAGTTGTTCAACTTCACTGCCCGACTCTCCAGGCCCTTCTGAAGCCTCTCTCCCACACCGCCGGGTTTCTGAAAGTCCTCCAGCAGCTGCCGGGTGTGATTTAGCTCCTCCGGGTCCACGATGGGGTCCAGGGCAGCCAGATAGCGGTCGCATGTTTGTTTGAGGGGTGGCACTGGAAGCTTCGGCAGACCCTCCTGATGGGTCAGGTAGCGGCCAGTGACCCGTGTTACTGACACTGGCTTTACCAGGCCGGAAGGTTTCACCATGCCAGCCTTTACCTACAAATATTACAGACAATATAAGAGTGAGTGCATTTCAAATAAGTATATTATTATTTAGCTCTGCTTTACCCCACAGTACAACACATGTGCTATAATGAATTGAATAAGCTAAACTGGCGTAGTGTATGTGTGTGCAAGTGAGAGTGTATGGGTGTTTCTCAGTACTGGGTTGCAGCTGGAAGGGCATCCGCTGTGTAAAACATATGCTGGATAAGTTGGCGGTTCTTTCTGCTGTGGTGACCCCTGATTAATAAAGGGACTAAGCCGAAGGAAAATGAATTAATGAATATTAATATTTAGAGCTTTTTCACACCCCCAGAAAACTAAAATTTATCATTTTATATTGATTGGGATGATTCAGTAGGGGAGTGCATATGCATAAAATATAAAAAACAATCTACAAGCATAGATAAATACAATAAGGAAAAAATATCCAAATTAAATAAACAGCATTTGATTGTTTTCCCAGGAGTCGACCTGTATTCAGGTATACAGTAATTGAATAATCAAATGTAAAATAATACTGCGTAGTAATAAACATTTTATAAACTATACAATTTTTTTAGGCTTGAATGCTTTTAAAACCCTCACAGGCCTTAAAAACATTTTTATTGTTTTATTATTATTATAATACATAATAATATCCAGACTTAATATTGCGTATACTCTCGATGTGACTATTGCGAATGATCACATTGTGATATCCATGCGGAAAAGATATATTTGTGCAGCCCTAATGCAAAACATTTATTTTGTGTACAAAACAACTGAATATAAACATGTCTGAAAGCACAGCCGTTTTATTTTATTCTGTGAGGGAAAAAGGCTTTTATTGACAACATTTTTCATTTTAAATCTAAAAGAAATGACATCAGTAAATTGTAAAATATAGATTACATTTTACTTAAACTCATCATAACTATAAAATCAGAAATCTAGAGAAAATCATAATTGTCAAGTTATGTCTTTTTAATAGGTGTACTATATGCAAATAATATGAAACTTGGTATCTGTCATTATTTTTGCAGACACTATTATGTATTCATCATTATATTAGCATATTATTTTTGTATTATTTTCTAATTTAGTCGTATATGTATTAATAATTCGACATGTTAAATGCACTGACATTTTGTACTAAAATGCACAAGTCACCACTGCACTTGACTGTCAGTAATGTAACATGTCATAAAATTGTCGCGCGTGACATTAACAATGTAGATTCATTTGAAGAGCTTTAGTAGACACCACTTACACATTCACACGATGTAAGTACTTGATTTTAGGAAACTGTTAAGAATGTATTGGTACTTCCTACTAACTAACTACCTACCCTAGTAGCACTGCCGCTATCTCACCATAAACATGAATGTCCCTGAAACAGAGCTCATCTTACACGCTGTCAGCTAACCTTGTTTATGTCAAATAAAACAACAGACTATCTTAAAAAACAGAATCATGTGTATTGCTTACTCACCATCGTCCTGGCTAAAATGCCCAACATAACTGAAGTTCACTAAAACGCCCCCAAATCGAGGCCTCAGAGGAGGGACAGAAGCGATCACTGCGGTCAGAGTCCAGTGAACGAGAGCTGCAGGAAAGCACTGAGCGCCATCACTGCTGCACTGCTCCTCTCCGCCACTGGGGACGCGACTATCACAACAAACCAAACACACCCACAACCAGGGTTGCCACATCCACGCGGAAGTCTGCATTCTTTTAAACGGTTGATTTTCTTCCCTTGTTCGAGTAAGTTCTGACATATTGTATAAATATGATTGACTAAAATATGGTTTTACAATATTTCTTATTCAATCTCTGATAAAACTGCATTTGAAGTTAGGATTTATGAAGGAGGGTCAGTGGTAGTCTTTGAGCTGTGTTTATGATCACTGCGATATAGTGACTAAAATGTATTTAATGTGTAATACATTTTGTAAAGGTGCATAAAGATTTCAGTTTCAAACTAATGCTTTCAAATCAAAGAATCCTGAACAATCACAATACACAAACTAATAAGACTTGCTTTTAACACTTATATATGGAGTCAATCTAGGGCCATACATACTTGCCAAATAAATAAAGTTTTGCGAGCAAAAAATAAATAAATAAATGCAAATTTCCAAAAGTCGAAAAGCAAAAATAATTTTTTGAGAAATAAGAATTAATTTTGCTAACAAAAATAAAGAACTGCAAAGGAAAAAATAATTTTTGAGAAATAAAAAATAAATTTGCAAACAAAAAAAGAATTGCAAAGAAAAATCAAGCAGTGCAAAAAAACTAAAATATTTGCAATTTAAAAAAACAACTATATATATATTTGCTTCCCAGAGATGGGTTGCGGCTGGAAGGGCATCCGCTGCGTAAAATCGTGCTGGATAAGTTGGCGGTTCATTCCGCTGTGGCGACCCCGGATTAATAAAGGGACTAACCCGAAAAGAAAATGAATGAATGAATGAATGAATATATATTTGCAAAACATTTTTATAGTATTGCCTTCACCGAACCCGTCCAGTCAATTGCAACGCTCATTTTGATTTGCTTGTTAGTCAAACGTAAG
This sequence comes from Danio kyathit, assembly GCA_903798195.1. Taxonomy (NCBI): domain Eukaryota; kingdom Metazoa; phylum Chordata; class Actinopteri; order Cypriniformes; family Danionidae; genus Danio; species Danio kyathit. Next base: position 39,690,636 of record LR812523.1, on the reverse strand, counting down.
TTTGCGATGCGGTTTTTACTTTGCACCTCACGTTTCTGTGCATTTCACTTTGTGGCCCTGATTTAACAAGGGGCGGGAGTCAAGGGAACTTGGGCGTTTACAGCAGGCCTGGACCTGCCTTCATTTAAGTGACATCATCACCTGGAGACACAGTACCACCGAGGTGGTCTTACAGCCCAGTAGGTCTGGGCCTGCTGTAAACGCCCAAGTTTCCTTGTATAGTTTGGTTTGTAAAGGCAATGCTATAAAAAATGTTTTGCAAATATAATTTTTTTTTTTTTTTACTTAATTTTCCCTTTGCAATTCTTTATTTTTGTTTGCAAAATTAATTTTTATTTCTCAAATATTTATTTTCCTTATTTGCGATTTTTGGAAATTCGCATTTATTTATTTTTTGTATTTTTTCTTTGCAAAAACTTTCTTTTATTTTGCAAGTATATATGGCCCTAGATTGACTCCATAATAATGGATCATAGATGGAAATAGAACATTTTGAGTGCAGTGGTGGGCTACCTTTGGGCTTCAATTGATTGGCGATAAGGATTGTTTTGTTATGCAAACCTGGCAACCCTGTTTCCTGCCTCTTCTCCTCTTTTGCGTCATCTTTCTACTGAATGAACGATAGTGTTCACTGATAATCTGGAATACATTCTATTTCTGTACATAAAGAAGATACTCCGAATAAAAACTGTCAAACTGTTCAAAACTATAATTAACGCAAGTAAAACTCGCGCATTCCAAGGTCCAGAATACAGCACATTTTCCATTTAAACTCTGTGCTAAAATATCCATATATTTTTTTGAAATTCTCCAATCTATTTTGTAATCGACAATGCTACGTTGTAGCAGCTATTTTTTCCCCACATAATGTACTTGGACATACATGTAAATAGAAAAATATTAATAACCTTTTAAAATTATATTAGTACAAATTATTAATTGTAGTCATAATAAATCTTTTTAAATGTTTACAAAATTAAAATAATAATAATTGAATATACGCAGTTTAGAATATCTAATCCGATTCCTAAACTTGAAACCAAAGTTACAAATTAAGTATGTTACAAAATTATATAGGTTGCAGAAACAGGCACTTTTTTTTCTCGCAGCAGTTTACTTTCGCTGATCAAGTTCAAGGAATATATTTGAGGCGAAACTGCGGGTGAGAGTTGAAGGGTTGTGTTTTCATCACCACAGTAAACATGGCGGAGACAGAACAGGCGTCAGGTAACTCACATCAATCAAATCTTCATTTAAACAGAGCTTATTCAAAAGCGGAGACAGCAGTGATATGTGGAGATTATGTATGTCGTCGTGCAGCACTTGAAGGGACGAAAGGGACTTTACTTGTGCAGAAAAGCGCTCTCCTGTGGACTCGCCGCGCCTCATGTAATGAATCGATGAGAGTCTGTCACTTCTGCGCGATGGCGAATATTTAGGTTATTACGACTTGAATGTGAACGGTTATTATCAATTTCCATATTAAGGTAGTGTAATATATATTTTAGCGACAGTTATTCATATACTGGTCGAGCATTATACTTGGTTAACCCAGTGCTTCTCAGTTTTAAAAAGTAGGCTGTACTAACTTACGTTGTTATTTCTTCCCCTTTTGTTTATTTATAAGCTTTGTCTCTGACGGTGTGACGTTAATCAGAGAACAGTTTGTTTATATTGCCAATTAGGTCACACTACAGAACTTGCAGTCTAGACATTTGTTTTGATATTTGAGATGTATTTGTATGCCAGTGTAGTGACACGGTGTTTTGCCATAAAGTTAGCGATTAAAAACCATAAAACTACCAATCTGTAACGTAAATTTATTGACATTTTAGTTTGGCAAACGAGGTGCTTTAATGCTTACGCTTCCTGTGTACTATTTTTAACATCGAGGCTAAAAAGCTCTAGTCCCTAATGACAAAAAAAAAGAAAAATCAATTACTGCAGCACATCTCTCTGACATAGTGTAAAGACATTTCCTGACAACTTCAACGTGTAATGAAGTGTTGAATCTTTCATGAACACGTGCCTTTCAATTGTCAAGGAACATAATTGTGTGACATTGACAATGAAATAGATTTATCTTGGTTTTTTTTTTTGTTTGTTTTTTTTTTTTTTTGGTGATAAAAATGACCTAAATCACCTAATCATGGCTAGGCATGGGCCGGTATAAAATTTGATGGTATAATAACCTTGAATATAAATATCATGGTTTCACGGTTTTGTAATCACTGCTCTAAAATAAGTTATTTTTAAATGTCTGGGTAAAAAACTAAAACTTTTCCTCCTTTGAACACAAATTATATTTTGAGAAACATTTAAAATATTTTGGAAGCGTAAACCTGTCTGGCTAAATAATGAAAATAAATAATTGACTTTTGCTGTCTTCATTAGTTTCAACTTGAATAAGACATCTGTGGATATATTTTTCTGCTGGAGATACTGTTGTCCTAAAAACAAAACAAAAAAACGTAAAAATAAAAAGTCTTACATGTACCGTAAGAACCGTATAACAGAAAATTTTGCAGTTTTAAAACCTTGACTTTTTCAAAGCGCGGTATACCTTGAAACCAATTATCGTCCATGTTTAATCATGGTTCTGTTCTATGGTTTATAGAGCATAATTATGACTTTGTAGATATTTTTTTTTATAATATATGTATTTCAGTGGCTAGTATGATAAAAACACCTGAAACCGCTTAAATATGACAAGTGTTCTTCTCATTTTGACCAGCACTATGTAACCTAATGTTTTGACCATTAAAATATTCATTGTTATGAATCTAATATGAAGATTATCAAGTTAAAAACTTTTTTTCTAATTCATTTTGTTATATTAGTATTAGCATAATGTTATAATATATTGTATAGTATGTATGAACATGATTTGACTAAAAAAAAACTGGATGTGCCCTTCATATTGTCTCACAGGCTCCTCCCATGAGGATGACAAACCTCCCAGTTCTGTCAGTTTCAACTTCATGGTGCCAAAGAAGGAGATCAGCATGGTGCCTGATATGGGCAAATGGAAAAGATCACAGGTATGTTGTTCAACCAACTCTGAGGTTAGTTTATCTGCTGCCTTGAGAGATGGGAAAACAGCCCATTTTCAGGCTCTTTTCTAGTTTCCCTGGAGTTTAAGGATAATAATAGGAAGCTCTATTGTTTGACACACTTTTCTGCAGCTAGTTGCAGCAGCCACACCATTACGTTTTAAAGAGGCAGTTCTAAAAAATACAATTCAAGAGAAGCTCTCTATATACCACTCCTGTTATTTTTATTTTTTTATACTGTGCATGTTTAAAACACAGAAATGAAAATCAGTGACCTAAAAAGAGTGGCTTATTACTATTCCAGACTTGCGTTGTTGACTTATATGGGTAAGCCTGTTGAAATCACGCAACCAAATAAGTTCAAACTAGTTTCTAACCTACCATTAATCTTGAGGGTTTTAAAATAGTGTTTTTAACACACACACTCCCCAGCCAATATATCATGTACACCTTGCTAGAACCAGATTGGACACCCATTTTCAACTAGGTTAATGGAAACGTTCCTCTTACGTTTTTTTCCATATTGATATGACGGCATATCAATTAGATTTGTTGGCTGCACATCTGTGATGTGAGTTTCCTGTTCCAGCACATCCAAAAGGTGCTTTATTGGATTGAGATCTGATGACTGTGAAGGAAGTTTGAGTTTAGTGAATTCACAGTGATGTTCAAGAAACCAGTTTGAGGTGATTTAAGCTTTGTGACATGCTATCTTGCGGGAAGTAGCCATCATTAGATGGACACACAGTGGTCATATAGGGATGAGGTGGGCAGCAACTATGATCAGATAGGATTGTATTTAAAATAGGGATGCCACAATACTCGGTATATTGTTAAAATGTTTGGTACAAACTCCATGGTTTAATACATATGTGGATATTGGGGATTTTCTGTTTTGCATTACAATGTAAAAACTGTATTTTAGAAAGTATTGTCATCTACTGAAACAAGGCTCCCAGCCATAACGTCTTATTCTTGTCTTTGTTTTTAATATTAATCAATAAAAGAGAATAAAATCAGTCGCTCTGCTCTTGACTGAATAGCTATTTATCGCCGTAATGATTAACCTTCATTGATTTTATTCAGTGAAGTTTATGTACAGTATGCATGGTTATAGTTGCTAATATTTTTCAGTTTATGTAACTAAAAACTACTGTTGGGTACATGAAAAAGCACTGTTTATTTTAGTAGTATCTTTGCTATATTGTATTCATTTTTGTATTGTATTTTGCTTGTAAAGTAGAGTTTATTTGATGGTGTTTTTTTAAATGAACATCTCATGTACCCAACCTTACCTAAAGTGTGACCAAAAGCCGAAAACCAATCCGAACCATGAGAATTCTGTATTGTTGCACCCCTAATTTAAACAATGTTCACGTTTGCAAATTTTGAGACTGAACTGTTAATGCAAAGCAGGATGTATCCATGCTTTCATGTTGTTAACAACATGGTATTTTGACCCTTCCATCTGAATGCCACAGCAGAAATTTGAGACTCAAGTAGAAAAAAATCCAGTTTTCAGTGGCCCAGTTCTGGTGAGTGTGTGCAAACTGTTTGTTTTTAGAGATGCTCTTCTTCAGACTTCAACTGTAGCAATTATTTTCAATTGTTTTAAATTATATTCCTTTCTATCAGCTCAAACCAGTCTGGCCATTCTTCTCTGACCTGTGGCATCTCTGACCCCCTGTTAGTAGTTGATTAGAAGTACCTAGTTATTGGTTATTGGTTGATGTAGAGTGTTAATATTGTTATGCTAATAGTCATTTATATGTGTAGTACATGAATAAAAGAGAAAAGATGAAAGATTCACATTCTCTATTTTTGGAAGCAGAAAACTATTTATAATTACTTGCAAAAATCTGTTTTAAGCTGTATCTCTATTGGACCTAAAACCAATTGTTGTTTAAATCTTAATACCCATTGGCAAAGAGAATAGGATCTACATACACCATGAAATTAGCTCTAATACTGGTAAAAGGAACTTCTATAAATTCTCCAACTGGTGGGACCCGATTGTTTTTACCCGCTGTAGAATCAGCCACTTCAGGATGACACAGAGAAGATCCCCCCACATGCTTTATTTGTAAAATGCATTTTAACTCTCAAACAAGTTGTTCGATTGTGTTGGCTTTAAATATTGCAATTATTCAGTTTATTCTTTTAAAGTGATTTTTTTTTAACACTGTTAATCCAAATACAGTTTTAAGTAAAAATAAATTGTAAAAGCTTAATATAATCTATATCTGTAGTTTACGTTTTCTTGCCATGAAAACAACCGTAGAAGCTGCCATGGCATTAAACACAAACAAACTTGCAAAAATCTGTCTTAATAATGATGCTGCTTGTATTTGAGCATGTTTTTGTCTTGTGTAAGTAGGCATATGCAGACTACATTGGATTCATTCTGACCCTGAATGAGGGAGTAAAGGGAAAGAAGCTTACATGTGAATACCAGGTGTCTGAGGTGAGCTCTGTTCCTCTCTCTGCAATTGTGTGCTTTATTCCTGTCTCATTAATTCAGACATGGATGCATATGTTTTAATGAGGATTTGGAAATCAGCTCACGAAAATCTTCTTGTGTTTTTTTTCTTTTTTTTCTCGATATTAGACAGTGGAGAAGTTGCTTGCTTTGTTGGGAACATTAGATCAGTGGATCGATGAGACGCCACCAGTAGACCAGCCTTCTCGCTTTGGCAATAAAGCTTTCAGAACATGGTATGCCAAACTAGACCAGGTAAGCATCGGTTTGACACCAGAAGCACTTTTTGTACAAATGACCTGTATTTTCTGGAAAATACATCACTTCTGACTATATACTTGGCTAAAATTGCATTGTATAGATGTGCTAAAAACGATTTATTCTTTAAAATGCTGTACTTTTAAACTTGCAGAAGGCAAATGCTATTTTTTTTAGAGAATTAAACAGTTCATCAAACAGTTAATCATTTTCTGCTGGATTCCATGTCATATGGGTCTTCGTGGTAATAAACTAGCAGATGTGGCAGCAAAAATTTCTTTGAGATCGACAGAATGTTTTATTCAGCAATTAATTTAGATATATACAAAAAATGGCAAACTGAATGGGACAATTGTACAAATAATACATTGCAAGAGATCTACCTAAGCATAATTTAACATTTTTAAAAAACTTTTTAAAATGTATTTTTTAGGCATTATCAGACTCTCTATTCTAGATGCTGAATTAGTCATTCTAGGTTGACTCATTTGTATGTATTGACAAATTATGTACTGCCATAAAAATATTTAATAAATTGTGGAATTTTAAGAATTCTAGACAAGATTTTTGTACTTGGAGCGACTTGGATGTTTATACAAATGTATCCTCGGAAATTATTTTTTGTTATTTATCAAAGATTAAACTGAATTAAAAAAAACATGTCTAATGTTTTGGTAACACTTTAATTTAGGCCACATTTCATGCTATTAACTACTGGTTTATTATCTGCCTACTAATAAGATTTTAACTGTTCATCAGTAGTTATAAAGTATGATCTTCTTCTGCATCCCTAATCCTACCCAAAATCTAAACCCAACTTCTTTCTTACTAACTATTAATAAACAGCTAATTAGTAGTTCATTAAGCTAGAACTGTTAGATAATGGTTTGTTAATACTGTCAATTGTGACCTTAACTAAAGTGTTACCAATGTTTTTAATGTACATTTTTGTCATTTTTAAGTTTTATTTATTTATTTTGTATCATCTCTTGTAGAAATATGAAGTTGTTATTGTTGTGTAAAATTTTTTTATCTGTATCTGCTATGAAATGGGCATAAGTTGCTGATGTGGTAATAAATAAACAAACTTTAATAAACAATCTTTTAAACCTGCATTTGCACTTACATACAGTAACGTGAGTTTTCATCATCTATTTTACTGGTTGTTGGTCTTTTGTATTCAGTGCAGTATTTGAATTAAGTAATTGAGAAAGGTGCAAACTTTTCTCATGGGATTGTATGGTTTTCTCTTTGTGCTGTGCAGGAGGCAGAGGCTCTGGTTGCAGGAGTTCTGCCAGCTGAGCGTCAGGATGCTGCTCCAGAGATTGCTGTGTACCTCAAAGAGTCTGTGGGCAACTCCACTAGGATTGACTATGGAACAGGTTTGTGAGGAAATTTATCACTGTTTATTGTTATTTTATTTTATTTTATTTGTATGAAATGAGGCCTTCTTAAAAATTGCTACTTGTAAAAATGTTTGTTATAAAGAAACAAACAAAAACAAAACTGTTATCAGTTTGTCTTTTTTTAATACACTAATGCAGGGGTCCACACAATTCATTCATGTTGTCCCAACACAAATCAATTAAGTTAACATAACAAATTTAAGTGGATTGAACATAAAACATTTAAGTTGTCCCCATAAATGTCAAAAATTGTGTTATTTCAGCTCATTTTAAATAAGTCGTGTGAACAAGCAGCAAAAAATGAGTGTAACGTCTTAAATATCTTTTTTTAGTTTATTTTAGGGCTATATTTTTATATACCACTATCTACATTTACTCAAATTTGATAACTTTGGCTTTTGAGAAACCCAGAAATGCAAAAAGTGTCAATTATATACTCAAAAAGTATACTATATAAGAATATCAAAATGTAGATTTGTTGTTGTTGTTTTTTTTGATTACCACTAGAGGGTGCTGTTGAAATACAAACAGATGCTGTTCAGAATTAACACCATTCAGATACTGATTTGAAAACGATGCTTAGGCAGTACAAATAATAGTTTTCAGTAAAATAGTTTCATAATAACATGTGATTTTATAAGTATTTTTGGGAGAATGGTACATTAGTTGAAGTGTACCCGTCAAGGATGCTGAAATAGAATTAGGATTATTGTTGCATATTAATTTGATCTTAGCACATTATATTCATTTAGGCAATATTTGATTTAATTTGCTGTAGATTGAGCTGTTGATTGTTAGCACCCAAGCAGGAAATGCTAGCTGCGTTATATAGCATACAAAATAACATGTTTTTTTTTTCATGTGCAGGTCATGAGGCCGCATTCGCTGCTTTCCTCTGCTGTCTTTGTAAAGTGGGAGCTCTGCGCATGGAGGACCAGCTGGCCATTATATTTAATGTTTTTGACAAGTTAGTGTATCTTATGTCTTGACTATATATGAAAATATATGGCTGATGGCATCAACATAATCGTATGCATCATGCATTGTGATATGATTGGCACAGGTATCTGCGAGTGATGCGCAAACTGCAGAAGACCTACAGGATGGAGCCAGCAGGAAGTCAGGGCGTGTGGGGTCTTGACGACTTTCAGTTTATTCCCTTCATATGGGGAAGCTCACAGCTTATAGGTAAAACTGCAAGTTGGTGTATAATTTTGGCTTCAATTCCAATAATATTCAGCTGCAGTCCCGCAGACTTACACACGTTTCATCATACACAATCCAGGATACACGATCTAGGCTGGGGCGAACCATATATGGTTATGATGGATGTTAATGTTATTACCATGTTATTAACAACTTCTCGGACCTCGTCATCAATATATTTTTATATACAGTTGAATTCAAAATTATTAGCTTCCCTTTGAATTTTTTTTCTTTTTTAAATATTTCCCAAATTATGTTTAACAGAACAAGGAAATTTTCACAGTATGTCTGATAATGTTTTTTTTCTTCTGGAGAAAGTCTTATTTGTTTTATTTCGGCTAGAATAAAAGCTGTTTTTAATTTTTTAAAAGCCATTTTAAGGTCAAAGTTATTAGCCCCTTTAAGCTATTTTTTTTGATAGTCTACAGAACAAACCACTGTTATACAATAACTTGACTAATTAACGTAGTTAAGTCTTTAAATGTCACTTTAAGCTGTATAGAAGTGTCTTATTTACTGTCATCATGGTGAAGATAAATTAAATTAGTTATTAGAGATGAATTATTAAAACTATTATGTTTAGAAATGTGTTGAAAAAATCTTCCATCCGTTAAACAGACATTGGGGGAAAAAATAAACAGCGGGGGGGTAATAATTCAGGGGGCTAATAATTCCGACTTCAACTGTATATTGTTTATAAATAGTGCACACAATAAAATAGTGTATACTATTTCACAAATATGACGATTGAGACGGGCGAATGGGGAACGTTGTTTCCGATCGTCATTCAATATAATAGACTGAACAGTTTTCTATCGGTCATCATAGATGATCAGTAATTATTATCAATGTCAATAGAGTCAATGGCTGGCTTTGCTGAAACATTTTTTAAATATATATAAATATAAATAAATAAATGATCTAAATTGGACAGGTTTAATTTATATATTGGATTCATTATAGTGAAGGAAATAATAACAAGTTAATACGTATAGGCTACAATACATTTTTATATGTAACAAAAATCTTTTTACGTTTAATAAATGTATAACACTATATTAATATTTTACTCCAGCAATTTGAGTACTATTTATTTGCTTAATAAAATAATAGTCATTAGTGTTTTAACTAATTATTTTTATTTACACAATATGAGTACCAAAACAGCACAGATGTGAAAATGATCATTACGATACAATATAGAAATAACGACTGAAATTGGAAACCCTAAACTGTTCACAGTCAAGGACGGTCTTGATCGCCATGTTTGTGAAATACAGTAGGTGGCGGTAATGCTCCTAAGGAGTTAGTTGTCAGTAAAAAATAAAAGAAATCCGTGTGTCCTGGATTGTGTGTGCTGAAACGTGTGGGTCTGCAGCTGGATATATCTCTCCAATTCTGTACTGTTTAACATGTCTTTAAATGTGTTCTTACTTAGAAATGGCACATTTTCTTTAACGATAGCAACAACTTTTTTGTGTGTGTACACAAAAGACAATATGACTTGCATAGCTTTGTTCTCCTCCTTTTCCATACTATATATTTCTGGTTACTCTCATTCTTCAAATATGTTTTCTGCTCAACATTTCATTTTGGGTGAACTATCCCTTTAAGACCTAATTTTGTTGTTGCTTTTGATAACAGTCAAGGCGACACCCAGTGGTCAGAGTGAGTAACGGCTCTGTGTTTGTTCATCTATTGTGTTTAGACCACCCAACCCTGGAGCCCAGACACTTTGTGGAGGAGAAGGTTGTAAACGAGTACCACCAAGACTACATGTTTCTGGAGTGCATTAAGTTCATCAACGAGGTGTGTGTCATTCAGCGTTCGTTCATGTTTTGGGAGGGAGATGCAAAGACAGATTTTCAGATTTTAAATGAGTGTTTATCAGTTTATCTTGCGAGGATGATATTTTGATCACAAGCAGCCAGAAACTCATAAGTTCCATTCATGTCAATTCTTAGATTCTAAAGTTTAAAACTCTCCTTCTCTCTCAGAGAGGTTGTGTTTGGACTCCTCTCACATGAGTCATTTCCTTCCTTCCCTGCACGTTGTTGTGAATCACTCCTCAGGCCCCAAGGGTCCACCTCCTCCTTTCTCTTTTTTTCCCTCTTTCTCTCTTTCTCTTTCTCTCTCTCTTTTTCTCTCTCTCTCTCTCTCTCTCTCTCTCTTTCTCTCTCTCTCTCTCTCTCTCTGTCCTCTCCTCTCCTTTTCTCCATTCCTCTGTGAACGGCTAGTAGGGCTTTGGAAAGTCCGGCTTGCTGTGCGTGCATGCGTGCGTGTATGTATGTATGTGTGTGTGTTCAAGTGAAGCCACACAGCACTGCCATTCATAAAGTGCTCTCTCCCAAGGGCAGCCCACCAGCCCCTCTCTCTAATAAACTTTAATGAATAGGCCTCATAGTACAGTGACTTGATGGTGATGATAGTCAAATTACCAACAGTACTGAAGAGATAATCTTTTGATAATATCCTTATGAGTCTTCTGATGAGGCTTTACTTATGTTTCTTTACTTCACACACAGAGTCTGTAGGATTTGTTTTAAAGAAATGAACATCTTTATATAGCTACGATGCATATCATTTAAATAAGTGATTGAAAAGATATTGATACTGTTACAAAAGATTATTATTTCAAATATATGATGTTCTTTTGATTTTATTTTTAATAATATCTAAAAATGATTCACTTTAGTCCTTCAGTCTATTCATCATCAAAATAATTGTGTAGTTTTTAACTGGTTTAAAGGGATAGTTCGTCCAAAAATGAACATTTGGTCTCTATTTACTTACATTGTCAGGTGGTTTCAAACCTTTATGAGTTTCTTTGTTCTGGGAACACTAAAGAAATTATTCTGAAGACAGTTGGAAACCTGTAAGCATTGACATCCATAGTAGGAAAAACAAATGCTATAAAAGTCACTAGCTATGTTTCCATCCAAAAATGCAAATGAACTTTATGCACAAAACTGGATTATCCCATAAAAGACGTGCGAATAAAGCAGCATTTTCATCCAATGAGTCAAAGCAAACCAAATCGTCACTTCCTGATTAACTGGCGCCAAATATCAACAGTAAAATGGAATTTGCTTCGGTAGGAGAAGCTGCGTGAATCTTGTCTTCATTTAATAAATGACTTGTGCTTCAGAAGGCAATCCTGACACACAGTAAACATGTGGTGGTGTTTGAAGGCATGAGATGTGGAGCACAGACGCTCTTGCTTCTGGAGGTCATTAATAATATAATAACACTAATACTGAAATGGTTACGGCATTTTAGAATGACCAAAACAACATTTCAGATGTTTTACAATGTGCTCAGCCTGCTGGTTTATCCATTCACACACACTTTATCATCACATGATCTCTTATAACAAAATCACATGACTTTTTTTTTAATGCGCATACTGGAATTTGTTCAGTAAAAGTGTTTCCAACGTAGTTTAAGCGCATCTTTTGTTTATCGCATAAAAAGTTTATCCTACTCAGTTATGCGCATATGTTTTTTATTCGCATTTTCAAAATTGATGCGCATCTTGGCGTTTCCATCAACTGTTTTTTTATGCGCATATCCAAAACGTAGCTAATGGTTACAGGTTTCTAACTGTCTTCAAAATATTTTCTTTAATGTTCAACAGAATTTTTTTTTTTTTTTAAGAAAATAGTTTTTAATTGATGACAGAATTTTTATTTTTGGGTAAATGAAAATATCACGTGACACAGAAGACTGGAGTAATGTCTGCTGAAAAAAGTGTGGTCATCCCATGAATTCATTATATTTTAAAATATGAATTATTTTAAAATGTAGATTTTTTTTTGTATATTTTTTTTTCATTTTAATGCTATTCAACAGTTGGACTGTATTTTTCATCAAATAAATAAATCCTGAAGGGAACAATTTGTTCAAAAACGTAAAAAAAAAAAAAAAAAGATTCAGGATTTTGGTTATGTATGCTTTTAATGTCACAATTTTTATTTTTTATTTATTTATTTTTTTTTATAAAAAAATGTATTTATTCATTTTAATTTAAGTAGATCTGCCATAGCATGTAAAATCTGGTTTAACTACATTAGTATTTCTATAACTACTAAATGTAAAGAGCCTTTTAATAACTGCTGCTATATTGGTATTTATATTTTTTTGTTTTGGTATTTATTTTTCATGTGAAATATAAAATACATTATCTTTTCTTTTTTTTCTCTTTCTTTTTTTAAACTTTTTGCTTATTTTATGGTGAACAGACACAGAAATTGTATTTTATTTTTTTATTTTAATAACTTCAAACTGTTAAACGTCTTCAAACACAGATCAATGATGTGCAAATATCTTTGAATCTGAAACACTTCAAAGCTTAAATGTTGCTGATTGCACATTACATCTTAAATTTTCTATAATTTTCATAATCACTATGTATATATTTTTTTCTCTCTCTTTAGATGAAAACAGGCCCTTTTGCCGAGCACTCGAATCAGCTTTGGAACATCAGTGCCGTTCCCTCATGGTCCAAAGTCAATCAGGGCCTCATCCGAATGTATAAAGCAGAAGTAAGCATCACAATATCATAAACGCTAGCAAATATCAGTAGGTTTTTGACACTGTAATCTATTAAACGACACCAACTCCTCCAATACAGTATATATACATTTTTAAAAACTTGTAAACATTCTATTGAAAAAGCTCAATTTCAAGCTTCCAACTCCCACTCTCTGCATGTGACATTAATAAATGCTTCATTATAAATTGCCAAGCCATAGCTCCTCTGTTGCTCTGTGAAGTTTTAAGCCCAGAGCTGAAAGAGTTAATCGAGCAGGCATGTGTGTTGAAGGGGAAGAACCGAGCGCTTCTCCCCCTCCTCCAAAAGCCCACATCCTGTGTTGTGGAGAAGAGTTGCTGTTCTCCCTCCCCCTGCAGAGTGAAGCTGAGGGGCCAGTCTGTCTGCAGATTCCCCTCCTCCTTCCCTGTCTGTCTTTCCCCACCCCCGTATATATCACACACACACTCCTGCTCTCCGCCAGACAGACTCATGACTCTTTCTGATGGTGCTAAATGACTCTGCTTTGAGTATGAAAGCTCTGCATATGGAAAGTGTATATATATGAAGGGCTTTGCTTCAGTATCAATGCACTTTTGTCTTTTGTGTGTGTGTGTGTGTGTATTCCGTCATTGGTCTCATGTGTAGTTTGAGGATATTATACAAGAGTTTTTCATAACCCTAGATTTTTATTTAGCAAGGATTAATTATGATCAAAAGTGGCTGCAAAGAACTTTGTAACTTTATACCAGCTTTTCTGTTTTAAATATCGTTCATGAAAAATTCCTTGGGAAAAGTTTTTGCTTATCTTAATTATCACAACTCTTTTAAGGATCGATAACATTAGAAGTGTTTCTTATAGAATAATTTAGCATATTAGAATTATTTCAGAAAGATCACATAATGAGTAATCATGTACATGAGTTACATGTAATCATGTAAAATGTACTAATGATTCCACAAATTCTGCTTCACATGAATAAATTTCAGTTTAAAATATATTTAAAATGGAAAAGTTTATTTATTGTAATATTTTAAATGGACTATTCAAGTATTATTATTAGCATAAACATTTTTTGTTTTCATCTTAATCTTAAAGGTTTAAGTAATTGTGATTTGTAGTTTTTATGTTTATTTTTCAGCTATATAATTTTAATTCACTTTAATTTTAGTTAATTATTTTAGTATTATTTAGATCAGAGATGCTAAATTAGGGCCTGCGGGCCAAAGTTGGCCCATTGTAACCTTTGATTTGGCCCACCATCCCATCTGAGAAAGGACAATGAATGATGGGCAGGGTTGAGGCGAATGATTTTAACAGAGATTGTCATTTCTAGTTTAAAATGTATATATTTTTGTTTGTCCGTTTTATTTCTGAGCTACAAAAAAAGCCAACTAAAATTTAAATGTTTCATTTAAATGTTAATTGTTATTAAATTCTTTGTAAAAATGTAAACACTGTCACTTGACAGATAAAGGACAATGCAGAAGACACCTGTGAGCAAATCAAGGCAAAATCAGATGTAGCTTGGCTAGCGTAAAGCCTGGTTTATACTCTACGCGTTCACTTGAGTGCGCACGGGGAATGTGACGTCATCGCTGTGTTTGCGTAAGTTCGTTTTGGCTGTGCGCGACATGATTTCGGCTGGCGGAGTGCACAATTTTTTTTAGTTCGCACAGCGCCGCGTTTGATTTGAGTTTAATATGAAACACTTTTAAGAGATTTTGTCTGAAACAGTACGACTGTACAGATCCATCCATGCATGATCATAGGGATAACCAAATGACCAATAATTCTTGGCTAGAAATTGCAACAGCCATGGGAAGGAAGGAAGTTTTTGTTAAAAAGTTTGGAAAAACCTGAGGAATACGTTTGTTAAAGCCCAAAAGAGGCCATGGCAAAAGTGGAGACACTGGTACACAATTACAGAAATATGTTTTTCCACCAGTCATAGGTTTTACACTGATGTATGTATTACAATTTTGAATTTAAAACAATTTAATAGTTAAAAAACTATAATTCGAGAACAAATTATTTCTTTGATAACTGGAAAGGAATATTTTAACATATTGGTTTACAATATACTGATGCTCTGTTTATCTAGCCTTTATTGGTGATAATGGTCAGGAACGTTGGACCATTATTGCCTTTTTAGCATATCAGTGGAGGACAAACTAGCTAGACGGTAATGTGTAAAATGTGGAGTGGGCTAAATCTAAAAAAAAAAAAAAAAAACACCTGTATTTTTTAGTTATTGTCCTTTATTTCTTTATTCTTCTTCTTGCCCTAATAAAAAATTTAATTTGTAGAGCAACCCATGTTCTGTTGTCATTATCATTTTAATAAACTAATAGGTAAAACTGTCCGAGATATGAACAAAAGCAAGTGATGCATCAAAGTTTGATTAAAAGAAAATCTTGAATGGTTATAAAAATGCTTATAATCATTAAAATAATTTATAAAAATAATTGGTTTAAAAATATTGAACGATATTAATGATATGATGTAGTTCCGGAGACGTCCTACTTCTCTGTTTATGCATCTAACTTTACGGTGGTTTTTTTTTTTTTTGATCGAACCTTTTGTTTTAAAGAATATCTCAACGGCGAACGCATCAAGTATAAAAGCCTCATTCGTTTTGTGAGGTGCGCATGCAGTCAGCGGAGGTCCACAATGCAGCACCAGGCGAAAGTATAAATCAGGCTTAACTCGCATTACATTCAGGCCTGGGCACGCTTACATCATCGATGATGCGATGTTCAGTAAGCACTCTCGCTTAGCACAGTGGAGATTTCTTTAGTTATATCGTTTAAGTCGTTTGATTTGCAGTGACACGCAGTCAAATATATTTCGCCGAACAGATCAGCCACTTTTGACGCTCATAAACAATCATAAAGTCCTGGTGCTGCAGGAATTAGGAGGTTTGCTGAAGGTGCAGCTGTCGTGCAGTGAGGGGTTTGCGTCTTTAATAATCTACGGCAGTTTGCGTTCATTGAACAGTACGAATGATTAAATAATCCATATCAAACAGTCCCTTAAAAGTCACGTCTCGCTTTCAGTTTCGGGCTTAGGCACGCTTGCACTCACACTGCAAGCATACCGCGCCTGAGCCCAAGTGAACCGCGCTCAGGCCCACCTCTTCCAACCGGGCCAGGGCCGCCCAAGTGAACCGTGCTTGAGCCCGATTCAGAGCACTCACACTTCTCAAACGGTCCGGGAAATGGGCCTGGGCACGGTGCAGATAGCATAGTGTGAGTACGCCCTTAGATTAAATTACAGTGCTTATAGAAAATCATCATACCCTGTGAAAGTTTAACTACATTACACCCTGCTTTCTAAAGACCTTCCGAATAAAGTTGTAGAAAGTCAACGGTCAGAAGGCTAAAAAAATATTTTAAAGGCTAAAAAAGGTTATTTGAAATGTGATTTGATTTGAGTCTGTATGAAAAATAAAGTAATTATTTCTGCGGTGTGATTATTTTCTATAGGCACTGTACATAAAAATGCAATTTTAGTTTCTTCGGTTTCAGTTTCTTCTATTTCTTGATGAGAGTAAGACTGAAATAATTCTGTTCAGCTCGTCAGACTCTTCTATAGTTAATCTTGAAAAATTACATTTTCTATGAAGCCTTGGGTAAAAAAAATATGGATGTTATTCCGTATGATGTCTTGAGCTTTGACAAACAGATAAATGCAGTAGTTATCTCCTGCTTCTTTCAGCTTCAACACTTAAAATAGTTAAATCTATTCTATCTAGAAAAAAATGTAGAAAAAATAATTCACACTTTTATTACCACTAGTTTGGATTATTGTAACTCACTATACTTTGGGATAAGTCAGAAGACCTTATGCCATTTACAGTTAGTTCAAAATACTGCTGCAAGGCTTTTAACCGGTACCAAGAAACATGACCACATTACACCAGTTTTACGCTCTTTGCACTGGTTGCCTGTGCACTTTTAAAATTCTTCTTCTAGTTTTTAAATCTCTAAATGGCTTGGCACCTTCTTATCTGTCAGACATGTTGATTGAGCATCAGCCTGGTCGGTCTCTTCGGTCATCTAACCAGAGATTGTTATGTATCCCCAAGTCAAGGCTGAAATGCAGAAGTGACCGTGCCTTCGCAGTAGCTGGTCCTAGGTTGTGAAATGCTCTGCCCCTCTGTATTAGATCTGTTTCATTTCTGTCTGTTTTTAAATCTAGTTTAAAAACTTACCTCTTTGATTTGGCATTTTATCAATGGAAATTGTCAATTTTAGCTATAATTTTATATTTTTCTTTGTTGTGATGTGTATTGTGCAGCACAATGGTCACCCTCTGGTTGTGTTTAGTAGTGCTATATAAATAAAATTGTCATTGACATAGCAACAACAAAAAGATTTTAGTTTTAGTCAACTGAAATAACCCTGCTCTGCATACAGTCTTTTATTCCTGTTTGGATACAATGGCAATTTTGAAATGGAGCAAGTCTATTCTCTCACTGCAAAGTTGTATTAGACAAGCTAACTCTTTCTCTGTCGCCCTCTCACAGTGTCTAGAAAAATTCCCCGTCATCCAGCATTTCAAGTTTGGCAGCCTCCTCTCCATCCAGCCAGTCAAGCCATGAGAAACAACAAAACGAATGCACACCTCTTCAGAGCACAACCAAGACTCCAACTCTAGACGAAACTGCTTCAATCCCATGTTAACAAACCTTAACATGTGCTCTCTTTACAAGAGGTGAACGATCTTGCTCCTGTAGATCTATTTTCCTAAGGAGTTCAGTTTCAAACCTGCTCTAATACATACTACCCAAAATAAAGTAAGCAAACCTGTTGACCTTGATCATCCGGTTCAGGAGTATTTGAATTGAACTGAACTCCGCAGGACAGTTGATCTCAAAAGCTTTGCTCTTCACAATCTATAAGTTGTGCAAATCAAATCCCACTTCTGATATTCCTCTTAAGTGATGCAATTTGTCTCTATGGTTTTATTTATCTACCCCCTCATGCAAGCAGGAATTTGAACTGCTCAGACACCTGCAGTGAGCAGTAATGCACATATATATATATTTTCATCTGGCATTTATATTTATTTATGTGTATATAAAGAACAGCTTGTCACAGTGAACGGTTGAAGGCTTGGTTTTGGTTTAATGGGTTTTTATTTCCTGTGTGCAAAGATCTGAAGCCAACGAACAATAATGTGTGTTTGTGAGATTTTTTTTTGGAGCATCATTGTCTTAAAAAGCACTTCTTAAGTAACTTGCTATTCAGTTATCAAAGATTGCTGAGGCGTGTTTGCTGTGAATAGTATTTTTTAAACTGTGTAAGACATTAGGAGGTTGTCAACCATTGTAGTTTTATATTTTTGCTGTGCTTATTTCTTTCATATTCACTTCACTGCATATAGGATGAGTAATCGGTGTGTAAAAATGTCAAGAAATCACTTAAAGCTAACAGTTTGGTAGCAGCCACATGTAGCTAACACCATAGTCTTCCATTGCTAAATCAAAGCAATGAATTGAAATCCGGAAGTTTATTATTATGCTACATCAGTGAAGCGTATTTGGTTTTTGAAGTTCATTCTGTGTAAATAAATGGGTTCAGTCTGCTTCAAAACCACTGGGGTTATCATTTTAAAAGAAAGAAATGAAATCACTAAAATATGGGTGTGAAGCTGTTCAAGTGTTAGACCTGAGAGAAATATCTGTGCATACTTTTACACCGACACAAATATTATAGTTCACAGAGGATGTTTTCATGGCTGTGCACATTATTGCACACACTTTAGATCAGGAATGCCCAAACTAAGCCAAAGTTGGCCTGCAGTAAGCCATCTGAGAAGATAGGAAGAATGATGGGCATGGTTTAGATGTTGTCATTTATAACCTTTTGTTTGTTTGTTTATTTGTTTGAGTGTTAAAAGCTAACTAAAATTAAATGTTTCAATAAAAATGGTGTAAATTAATCAGATTTAGTTTATATATACATATTGTCACCCGACAGATAGAGGACAAATCAAAGCAGACAGATTCTGCTTGACTAATGTATTCATCATTGAACTCCACTGTGTTATAAATATGAATGTTTATGTTGTTATTGCAATAAGTTATCATTTTAAATGTTAAACTGCATTAGTTAATATGGTTTTAAAGTAAAGTTTTTTTATTTACTTTTAAATCTTATGAAATAAATTAGGAAATTACCCATGGCAACTTGAATGTAATATAGCTTGGTATATTTACCTTCGGCCCACGGCTCTCAATGATATTTGGCTTTTGGCTCTTTATAGACCATTTTTAAGGATGTAAACAAAAACAATAGTCCCAGCGTATTTCCTGTTTTACATTTTTAATTTTTGTAGCTTCTGAGAATTCAAAAAGAGCCACAAAAATAATGGTATGATCGCTGTTTTAACATGAATTTATGTTTGAAGTGCTTGTTAAAGTAGTTGTGAAATAGTTTGATAACAAGCAGGAAATGTTCATGGGCCAATGACACGACCACATTGAAATGGTCTATGCGAAAAGTTTGGTAAAAGTTAATGGAACCACATCTTTGATTCAGAATCAAATAAGTTGAAATATGAAGCGGATAAAAATGGCCTTTCAGAATGCTTTTACACTTGCACATTTGCACTCTGTGTTCATTTGGATCCGGTGAATGATGTTTTCTGAACTTGCACACATGGGGCATGTGGCATTTGCTGGCTAGCCAGTTAAGTTTTAGTTTATTTTGCACCAAGTCTGGGTGTTGGGTACCATGAAGGCTGCTCCATAATTCCTTGGCAATAAAGAGTGACTAAAATCTAGCTACCTTAGTGTTACCTAAAATCCAAGATTGGTGCAAAGTAAGCTGAAACTTAACTAGCAAGCTAGCTAATCCAGTTTCATGGTATATCCTGAGTATTAACACAAGTAAAAAATATTATCTGAAAAACATTTTTGATAAATTGCATTATATTCCTGACAAATAGATACACGTGCCTTTCTGTTTAGGTGATGTAAAAATGAAGAACATTTTCTAAATCTGAAGTACAAAAATGAGATATCAATATCTTCTGCATAGTGGTTTCCTAGCAACAGCTGGCACTCAATCCATGCAGTCAATGATGCAGTCAAACCATGGTTCGGAACCAAAAACAACAGTGTGAACACATTTACACACAATTGAACTTGTGTTAGGACCAAACAGTCGACTTAAGAAAGCACAACTATACATTTCTGTTTTAAATTAAACTGGGCTGTCACCCAAAATGAAATTTCACTCAACCTCAAGCTTTTCTGAGTTTCTTTTCTTTTTTTTTCTTTTTTTCCTGAATGCAAAAGAAGATTTGAACATTTGAAGAATGTTAGAAACTGCCATGAATAGGAGGAAGAAAAGTCAATGTTTACTAATTCCAAAAATTCTTTAAAATGTTTTCTTTTGTGTACATCAGAAGAAAGAAACTCAAACAGATTTGGAATAAGTGGGAGATTTATGACAGAATATCTTTTAAAGCTTTTAAATGTATATAACACTATTTTAAAGACTTGGTAGGCCTAAAGAGATTGTAGAAACCACTACAATTGTAATGGTCTCAATTATCTACCTGGAATTACTTAGCTTTTCTAAAATGCAGTCCAGGGTGTTAACTGTTATATCAATCCTTATGGACACCAAAAACAAATCTTGAGTTAATATCATGACAATTTAGCTTAAGTGGTGTGTAAAAACTGGTCACCGATTTTTAACAGTGCTGTTGATTTCACAAGACTAATTTTCTAAATAATTTTGTCTTAAATTTGGCTTTTTGGGGGATTCATTGGGCTAATAAAGGAGCATGACACTGATAATTATCTGCTTTCTAATCTCCACAATTAGGTTAGGGTAATTAATCACTAACATTGTGACTCTTCTAATTGTACAGGCAAGATAAACAATTTGTGAATTAGGTAACAGTATAGTTAACACATATTTAAAGTTTCAGCATTGTCCTGTTTTGTGATAAATCATCCTCAACTAAACGGTTTCATTACTGAAAGAATTTAGGCAAACTATTAAATTATTATTATAGTTTTTTTATCTGCATTTTATCTACGTTTTAACTTAAGAACTTGGTTTGTAAAACAAGAAAGCCTATTATTTTATTTCAAGAACCATGGTGCTTTAATATTGATTTAATCAGTGATTATATTTTTCACATACAATAAAGATAAAGCAAAGTATATATGTGGCTTCTTTTTTAACATCTGCAAAGGCTAGCCACAAGACCTACACTCAGTTCAGGCCAATTCCCATTGTCTATTTTCAGTTGAGTCACTTTCTGTGGTTGGCAAATCCAGCATCTGCCCAGTCACTGTAGTTTGGCCGCCCCACTGTGAGACTCGGCTCTGCTTGCTGAGTAATTGACATGAACGCATGTCGAATTCACCCCCCAACACCCATCTGCCTCCCCCGTCCCCATTCAGCTGTATTCAGACGCGGGCTCCACTGCTGAGTTCAACAGGCGCAGTTGAGATAAGGCAAGATTAAAGTCGTGCCTTTTGTCTTCATTAACATTTGATGTTACCATTGAGCCGGTTTCACCAGGCTGCTCATTTTGGAAAAGTACAAACACAGGCGCGTTTAGTATATATATCACGTCCAGGAACTAATGAAACACGTGCTATCTGTGTTGAATGTTGTGTGCGTGTATAATCGTAAGCGCACGGGTCCTTCTTCCTTCTCGTAAAACGAATACATCTGCATTGGTTCCGTGCGCGCGCTCGACATGTCAGCGTTTCCCGCGCTCGCCACGCGGAGGAGCTCGCCACACACCACAGACCGAGTAAGCGCTACATCTCCTGTCAAAATTAACCGAATATAACAACGGGCTTTTTATTAAACACATTTGTTAGCGTTAGCATACACGCATTTCCCTAAAGCAACCTATTAAGAACAAAACAAACGAGTTCAAGTAGAACTCATCATATATAACCGACGTGAATAAAGTCATGTTAAATCGTTGAGTTGTTTCACAATCATGTCCGTCGCACTCCAAAAAACAAGCTTAATACATAAATTTTACAACACGGAGAATGTTACACGCATTATAATGTAGCACACAAACAAACCCCGCGACCGAATTACCTGCGATTCTAAGCGAAACGTAAATACGCGCGAAGCGGCTATTCTCGTCGAAAATAGCCAATACAACGAGCTGATAACAGCCCATGTATGTTGAGGTTGATGTGTCGGGTGTACTGCGGTATCTCAGATTGAGAGGAGTCGAGAGGTTTCGGCTGGAGATGAGAGAGAGAGAGACCGGAGAGAGGACAGGGAGGGGAGGGTGGAGGGGGTTGCAGGGAGCAGCGAATTCGAGGTCAGCCCGAGGTGCCGCTACATAGGCGCTCTAATACCTTCATTCATTGATTTTGAAGAACACCACCATGTGGCATACAGCAGAGATAACACAGCCTGCAAGTTTACTGAGAGTTTCTGGCTAAAAAGTGCGCGCGCCTTGAACACAGAGCCCGCCACTAGAATGTGACGCGTGCGGCAGGTAAAAGTTACAGCTAGTTTTGAATGTAGGATTTGTGCGTATTACTTTGCTTTATTCTCTTTGAGGTGCACTTTTCCTTTCTCATTAGCTGTTATGGCCTAATCTAAGGCTGAATGTGACAGTTTGATTTACCTCAGGTAAGGGCATACATCTAAATATTAAACTTCAGGTGATCCAAAACAGGTAAACAAGGGGTGAAAATATCTAGTCTACATTTGAAATCGTGCACAGTTAAGGCCACAGAAATACTTGATGGAGTTGTGTAATAGTTCTTTAGTTGTAGTTGTTTTTCTGTTTAAAGTAAGGGGTATGAGATATGGCTTATATATAATGACTGTGACAGAAGTGATAAAGATGTAGAATGTTTGTGTTGTGTTGTCAGGTCAGGCTCACTAATTATGAGGCCTACATTTGTCAGCTGTGGAGAGACACTCTTGGTTGATTGAAATGTGCAATAATGAGACAATGCAAAAGAAAATAAGTTTGATTTTTTATTAAGGTTATAAATTTTAAACAAATACTTTCTAAAACAGTTTTACCCGGTGATATACAATTTAATATGCACAAAAATACAAGAATACCAACAAAATATGGAGAATACGTCTGAAAACGTCTTTAATTCAATACACATAGTGCTTATATAATGTGAGGACGTATGGCTAATTTATGAGATTGCCTTTTTAGAACAAAAGGTCTAAGTTTGTAGAAAATAAAATCAAACCCACAAAACCAAGCAAATGCTGGCATCATGAATTACTGTGAAGGCTTAAACTTTTTCTTTTTCTGAGAGCAAGGGGGCGGGAAATGGTTAACGCTGGAGACTGGATAGTCAACAAAAACACCTGGCAGGTTAAATCACGGCGTGCATTATGGGAGTTGTAGTGTTAATTGATGGCCCCAACGTTCAGTGTTGATGAGGTGACTGGCATAGGAACTACAAACAAACTCAAGAGGAACTGGAGCTGTAGGTCAGTGCAGTCAACAAAACGCACCAGTCCTCTCCACTTTCAACAGCACATTTGAGAATACAGAAAACAACAAACTCAGACAGGGAGGGGGTTCAAAATATTGCACCTTCATTAGCCTAGTTGATTGCCTTATATGATATTACAGAATGTAGTCTGTGTGCGCCAGGGCTCTTCCTGTAGCTCTATACAGCACGAGCTCTTGCTGTAGCCTGTTCTACTGGTAAACTGGTCAGACAATATGACACGGCTGCCCAAAGAGTGAGAAATAAGCGTGCAGTGGGTAGGCTTCCCCGTTTGCAGCCCGTTATTCCCAACATTACGTGTGAGTAGTAATGCTCTTTTACAATACATCTTTGCGAAAGTTCCTGGGGAAGGGGAGAAAGAGAAAAGAAACAATCCACGAGCGAAACATTCAGAGACTTCCCATGTTTGTGGCCATATAGCTAGCAGTCTGCGTTGGGTTTAAGGCAACGAAATTCAACTTCGTTTGTTTGTAATATCGACATTTGTTTTTAAAGGATACATCACAAGTGGTAGGCTACAACCACTGTCCGCCTCCCCCACTGAAACGAAACCAAAAACAAACCTAAAATAAAAACAGAAAGGCTTAAATAACTTTGCTGCAAAAATAAAAGTCAATTTGTCTTAGACTTTGTACAATTTCATAAAGTATCTGTATTCGCATTAACCACAGAGTCAAAAGGCTACAATAGCTCGCGTCCAAGCCCCTAAACTCGCCAGGGCTTGTTTGCTACAGAACTGTCCGTTTAAGGCTTGCTCCAAGTCCGCTTGTCTGCTCACTAGTCCCGAAAACCCCGAGCCGAAGATCGAGATGAGGTTGGAAATGTTCGACGTGTCCAAATGCTCCGTGCTCGCGTATGAGGAGTCCTCGAATTTCGCTCTTTTGCACGGCGTAAAATCCGGTGCCTCCTCGATCTCGGACACGTAGTAACCAAAGTCAAGCTTGCGTTTCTTGGCCGGGCTCTGTGCGCCCTGGCAGCACTGTTGGAGCGAAGCGCAGCAGTCCTGGTGCAAGTACCCGTTCTCTACTGTTGTAACGACATGCGTGTCCAAGTCGAGCACTGTAGTTTTGTTGCAGTGCATGTTGTTTACCGGCGAAAAGTCACAGTTGGACACGGGGTAGGCTTCCGCGCAGCAGCTGCGGTAGAACGAGGGCTCCGGCGCCGCTTTGCACACCTCCTCGCTTTGGAGAGCCAGGGGCACCGAGCAGGCGCTGGCCGGCTGGATGTGCTGCGCCGCCGGAGGAGTCTGGTGACCGACGGTGGGCAGGAGCGCGCCGCAGAGGCTCGCTGACTCGCTCGCGCTGCCGCAGCAGTCAGCCGTCTGCTCCTCGCAGTCCTCCGCCAGATCCAGCGGGTTCAGCTCCTGGATCTCGTTGCAGACCGTCATCACCTCCTCGTACTGCTGCATCCTGTAGATCTCCGCGTACTTCTCGTTCATGTAGACCTGCCTGGCGTTCCTCAGCACATAGGAGACCAGCAGGTTTTTGTGCAGCTTGATTCCTCCTCTCTGCGTACGGGAGTTGTGGATTTTCCGTAAAGATATCGAAATCAGACTTTGTGCATCCACTGCACACTCCATGGTGTTGATCATGGTCGGGCTGGTGATGCTTTCCCACCTCTCCGACGAAGGAAACTAACTTTCTTTTAGTCAGAATCACGATATTTCGTTCGGGGACGAAGGCTTAAGTCAGCTCTGTGGAGAAACATTGAACGCGGTCGTTTCTGCCTCAACGTGTGAGCGTAGGCAATCATTAGCCTGCGCTTGCTGCCATAGTATATATATGGCGAAGAACTTTACGCCCACTTCGCCCTCGGCCAATCAGAGGCCCAGAATGCCGTTGAGTGACAAGCGGATTCCTCTCAGAGGTTTTGATCTCGTCCAATCGCAGAGAGGCGGTTCTTCTGTGCTATTCAAATTCCAAACTGACTTTACCAAACTGGAATGTTCTCATGAGGCGCATTGTACATCGGAGTGCGCGCTCTTGTCATGTGTGCCGGAGAGACAACTTGAAGGATGTCACACAAGTTTACTAACATACTCAAAACTAAATTAGAAAACAACAAAGCACTGTATGTTTTACATGCACGGGCTGGAAAAAAAACTTGGTTAAATTATTAAAGTAATAAATTATTAGATGGGAAAAAAATTACTTTTTAAGATTATACTCTAGGCCTAAATTATACGCGCGCACAACTTGAATGCAAACCATGTTAATAAATTACTTTGTAACTTAATTACAGGTCAATGAGAAAATGAAAAAAAAATTGAAGTGTTGGATTATATATGCTTCATGATAAATAATAGCTATTAACGTTACTATACGTGCATTACATATACTTTTGTCTTATTTTACGTTTCTGTTCTATGCATTGATATGTACAAGCTAAAGCAACGATATAAAATGTTAATTATGTGAAAAATAATATAATATAAAATAAAATAATATAATGTAATATAATATAATATAAAATAATATAATATAATATAATGTAAAATAATCTAATCTAATATTATGTAATACAATATAACGTAATGTAAAATAATGTAATATAATATAATGTAATATAATGTAAAAATATATAATATAATATAATACAGGCGACGCAGTGGCGCAGTAGGTAGTGCTGTCGCCTCACAGCAAGAAGGTCGCTGGTTCGAGCCTCGGCTGGGTCAGTTGGCATTTCTGTGTGGAGTTTGCATGTTCTCCCTGCGTTCGCGTGGGTTTCCTCCGGGTGCTCCGGTTTTTCCCACAGTCCAAAGACATGCGCTATAGGTGAATTGGGTAGGCTAAATTGTCGTAGTGTATGAGTGTGAATGAGTGTGTGTGTGGATGTTTTCCAGAGATGGGTTGCAGCTGGAAGGGCATCTGCTGCGTAAAAACGTGCTGGATAAGTTGGCGGTTTATTCCGCTGTGGTGACCCCGGATTAATAAAGGGACTAAACCAAAAAGAAAATGAATGAATGAATAATATAATACAAATCAGTTATGCTAGACAGTACCATAACTTTAGATATATAAGACTTGAAGATACTTAGCACAAAATGAACATAACACTTTCAGCAATGTTTTGTTGTTCAGATACATAAAGTATTCATTGAAAAACACAAATTATTAAAAACAACATTTATTAAGTGACGCAGTAGCGCAGTAGGTAGTGCTATCGCCTCACAGCAAGAAGGTCGCTGGTTCGAGCCCCGGCTGGGTCAGTTGGCGTTTCTGTGTGGAGTTTGCATGTTCTCCCTGCGTTCGCGTGGGTTTCCTCCGGGTGCTCCGGTTTCCCCCACAAATCCAAAGACATGTGGTACAGGTGAATTGGGTAGGCTAAATTGTCCGTAGTGTATGAGTGTGTGTGGATGTTTCCCAGAGATGGGTTGCAGCTGGAAGGGCATCCGCTGCGTAAAACATATGCTGGATAAGTTGGCGGTTCATTCCGCTGTGGCGACCCCAGATTAATAAAGGGACAAAGCCGAAAAGAAAGTGAACAAATTAACATTTATTAATGGGTTAGAAAATTCATGAAGTTCATACTCTGTACAGGAATGGTAATGTGAACTATACTGATATTTTTTTCAAGTCTTGCATTGTTAACAATTTCCTGACGAATCTACAGTAACTTACTGGCAGCAGTTCAACAGTAACTTAAATCAGTTACATCAAAAATACTGTATTTACATTTATAGCACCATTTATCTTGCTGCATATGTATTTACATAATTGTATGCATATCATTCATTCATTCATTTTCTTTTCGGCTTAGTCCCTTTAATAATCTAGGGTCGCCACAGCGGAATGAACCGCCAACTTATCCAGCACATGTTTTACGCAGCGGATGCCCTTCCAGCCGCAACCCATCTCTGGGAAATGTATGCATATCTTTACTGTAAAATATACATTATTCAATATACAAATATTCATTGTCACAACGCGACTTTAAACAATAGTGACATACCGCATGACTGTTTTACAGTAAAACACAGTTCATATCACAGTTAAATACTGTGTCATTTACAAAAATTGTTAACAATATGGCTGAAGTCAAACATTATAAATGAAGTTTGCTCAAGAGTATTTCAGCAAAGAATAGCAGCAGATGCACAGTGGTTCAGATCAAAAGATAATAATTTATAGTCAATAAATGATGTTTAGTAACTGCTATGGTGTCAGGACAGAAACTGTTGTACAAATTTCCACAAAGGACTGTGTCAAATAATTGCATCATCCTAATAGATTGTTTCTACACTAAATTTTCACCTTTTGAGTCAATAATATTCCAGACAGAACGACCTCGTTCCCTATCTGCATTTGCATGTGGAAAAGACTGAAATTTTTCTAAACATCAGATTTGGTTCTGTACATGCCAGACATTTGCTGCATCCTCAAATTGTTTCATATATTCATCCCACCAGTGTGATAGATCATAGCAGAGAGAATCATGCAGATTTTTCTGATCATCTCTCTCTTTCTCTCTCTCTCCACAGTGAGTGCTAAAGCTTACAGCTCCGCATCTTAACAATGCTTCAAATCAGGAGGACCCAAATCTTCATAACGTACACAGAGTACAAACAAATCAATAAACAAGTAAGAGTAACAACACACACCATCAAACAGAGATGAATATGAATATAAGTGTGCAGTGCAATCCTGTTGAATAAACAATCAAGCATGAAACAATTTCAGAACACTGACAATTAAACAGATTTTTTTTAATTATAATTAAAGACAACACATATCTTATAATCTAATAATGTGGAAAAGATAAAACTGTCCAAACTACAATTGTATATTTGTTATTTGAATTTTTACTACAGTTTGAAGTCATATTTATATGAAATATGTAAATATTAAGCTAACTATTAAGAGCACAATAGTTGTGTTTGGAAATTGCAACATTATTTGCGGAAAACATTTCAGTGCTTTTATATAAAACTTTCCTGAAAGGATTTAGAAAGTTCTTAATTAATAAACATTTGTAATGTAGTCCTGAAGCATAAGATATAACTTGCACTAAATAAATACAGACCTTAAGTTTTGAGTAGTGAGTACTTTACACTGACTGCCTAATTAAGCTGTCAGTTGCTTCGTCGGTTTTGTCATTTCATGCAACACATTTGTGTCTATCCACTCAATGTTACTCTTTGGAAACTTAAGATACATTTATAATCTATATTTGTCATTGCATTAGATAACAATCAAACTATGGTATTTGCAAATGTAACAGCCTGATCTCACGAGGAAACGTAACTATTTTTCCTTTAGTGGCTAATTCGTACAAGTTCGTACCCCGCCACTAATCCCAACCGTCATTGGGGATAAAAGAGATGAGATGAGATCGTACAAATTCATACGAATTAGCTTCTCAATAAAAAAATTACGAATTGCCATTAGATCGTGTGACAGCAACGCTAGACTAACGTTTTCTTTTGTAATAATTATAAAATTAGCTTGTTTTGTTGCATATTAAGCATATATTTTAGAGCATATTATATTTTTTGCCACATATTAAGAGTGTTTTTTTTCATTACATACAGGTAAAGTTCATTACATTAACCATATGTGATTTTAAAAATGCACAAATAAAAAGGTTTGTACTTTGACTGAACAGCTATGTTATATCCTGCCATTTGATAACTATGCTAAGGATGTTTAAGCTTTACACAGATATTTAGTGACCAGAGAATATTAGTCCTAATGCAGGCTAATTTTATCTAATGGACCTCTAAACATAGAGATAGATGAATATGCTCCACCTCTCTCTTTTACTGTCAGACCATTTTGTTATATTTCCTCTTTCTATCTATCTATCTATCTATCTATCTATCTATCTATCTATCTATCTATCTATCTATCTATCTATCTATCTATCTATCTGTCTGTCTGTCTGTCTGTCTGTCTGTCTGTCTGTCTGTCTGTCTGTCTGTCTGTCTGTCTGTCTGTCTGTCTGTCTGTCTGTCTGTCTGTCTGTCTGTCTGTCTGTCTGTCTGTCTGTTTACAGTCTAACACTATCTATCTATCTGTCCGTCCGTCCGTCCGTCCGTCCGTCCGTCCGTCCGTCCGTCCGTCCGTCCATCCATCCATCCATCCATCCATCCATCCATCCATCCATCCATCCATCCATCCATCCATCCATCCATCCATCCATCCATCCATCCATCCATCCATCTATCTATCTATCTATCTATCTATCTATCTATCTATCTATCTATCTATCTATCTATCTATCTATCTATCTATCTATCTATCTATCTATCTATTTACAGTCCAACACTATCTATCTATCTATCTATCTATCTATCTATCTATCTATCTATCTATCTATCTATCTATCTATCTATCTATCTATCTATCTATCTATCTATCTATCTATCTATCTATCTATCTATCTATTTACAGTCCAACACTATCTATCTATCTATCTATCTATCTATCTATCTATCTATCTATCTATCTATCTATCTATCTGTCTATCTGTCTATCTGTCTGTCCGTCCGTCCGTCCGTCCGTCCGTCCGTCCGTCCGTCCTAAATTTCTAGCATTGGTCATCTTTATAGGACAATATGCTGACATTAATATCAATATACAGTGCTTCATCAAGGGGAAGTGGTATCATCTTAAGCAGTTTCTTAGGGCAATATAGGCTGGCTGACTTTTTTTTTCAAAGCAAACTCAAATTTCCTTTTACACGGGTGGAGTAAGTGTGAAATTCAGATTGTTGGTAGATTGTTACAGTTAATTTCACTGTAATTTAAAATTGAAATCTGTTTAATTGTTTTTAGATGATCATTTTAAAACTAATTCATACATATTTATTCAAAGATCTGTCTATTACACATAGATCAGGTCGAATATGAGCTAAGTAAAAGTATATCACATGGCGTTTCTTTTTTCAGCGTTTAATTTTTCAAATACAACGTTATGTTTTATTCATGCGCAACTAGAATATATTGTCAATTTACCTGAAAGATCACAGAAATACTTTACATTTTGTTATAAATCAAATTTTTTTTTTCATTACCAATTACTTAAATGAGTTAAAATGTTATTCATAGCTAATAAAATGTGTTTATTACAATGGAAACATATAATGCTATGAGAACAATCTTTGGATGTGTATCACTTCAAATTTAACTGAGCCAAATCAGTACCTTTGAATTTCTTATGTGAATAATCACACTGAAACAATTGTTTTAAATACTCTCTCACCATACAGAACACCAAATTTGTTTGAGTTTGAGTCGAATGTAGAACTGGGACCTGTACCTGTACAAGTTTTTTTATATATAGTGACATGAATTTATTTTCAACACATGTTCAGTTATGTTTAAGTTTCATATACTGACAAACAGAAAGAAACCATAAACAGCACTCCAGTGACAGTGAATCATCACTCGGTGTATCTCTCCAGCTGTGATGGAGGTCACTGGCTATGAACTTCCATCATCAGAAAGAAAATTAATTCTCTTCTAAACGCTTCATCGCAAAATATATCAGATTTATTATTGCTATTTGAGGTAAACAGCTCTTTCTTGTTGTCTACTATAAGAGAAGTGATTCCTCTACATCAGTAACATCCTTCGCTGGGGTCAGAACAAAGACTACAAAACATGTTCATGCAACAACAATGCAAAATATGTGAAACTAATATTCGTTTTAGATAGAGTTAAGCATTTCATAATATGGTCAATCACACTAATTTTAGCTTTAACATTTATTTGTGATCTTTAACCATGAAGTTTTTGCATTTCTATAACAAATATATGAGGTTTAAAGGACGTTTTAACCAGGACGTATAGACGTTTGTCTATACATGAGACTATATTGTTTTTAAGATAAAAACTAAGTATCCTGCAATGTGGACTGTGGAAAGCTTTAATATTGTGGAAGCCTTAATATTGACATATTGACGTCTAATATTGCTTTAATATTGACATAGACTAATCCACATAGCTAAAATCTTTGTGGAGACTCACCTTATTGTATTTTCTGTTCTTTGCTGCGTCAATAACAAATAATCAAACGTAAAAAAGTAAAGTGGGTTTTTTTTAAACGAGCGTAATTCTAAATTAATTGAGGAAAAACTACATTCCCCGGTCTTGAGGCGTCACTAAAGAACTTTTATCAAAGGAGGAGCATTGTGGGATTTGAAGTGTGATTTGCGTTGCTCAGGACACTCGCGGGCATTCCGGTGGCAGGAGGACCAGTGGGTGAAAAATCAGGGCGGAGCTTCCCCCGCTTGGCAGATGGATGCCTTCTGAACTTAAAGGCAAAGTAATCAACTTAACATAAATCGCAAGATGCAATTTCACAGGGTCGGACGCCACCATACGTTCTAGATTGTCCTAGACATTTTTTGACAACAGTAGACTACTATGGCGTGGCTGATATTGCTGCTGAGGCAAAAGTAAGGCGTAAACGAATAACCCACGAGGCAAGTGCATTGATCTGTAACATATTCTTCTTAATCGAAGTCTGGTAGATTTAATTTTCCGGTATGACGCGTTGATGCTTTGTACGTTACGGTAAGATACTTCTGAACACTGTTTTATCATACAAAACTAGTTACGTGTTTGTGCTTTGTTAATATTTAGTCACGTTTTTATGTGCGCTTTTAACTGTGACGGTTCAGGATCTCGACAAATAAATAAAACGTTAATGTATGCATTTCAGTTTGTGAGGTGTTTTTATTAACTTGTTTTTAATGCGAATATATTCTGTACGTTCCTTTGGGAAGAGTTTTTAAGATGGATATTTAGTTTTTCAGGAGCTATTTACTGCGCTCGCTGCATGGTAAACCCCATACACTCTTCCGTGTGTCTGTTGCGCAACTCACTGTCGTAATAACGTGGAGCAGGAATGGGGCATTTTCCCGTATAAGACCACATAGTTTATGGTCAAGCAGCATTTTGATTATCATTTGCTCAAGGCGAGACACTACGAGCAAAAACAGTTTTAATCAGTTTTGAAATTTTGGGATTTTTGGTTCTTTCACCAAAAAAAAAAAAAAAAAAAAAAGACTTTATCAATTGACATCTGCAGATTTGATTTGCGATACATATTTTTGTACTTTTTTCCCCAAAAAGATTTTTTCTCCAAAGAGCACTGAGCCATGTAAAGTTGTATTGTTTTGTGTTTGTTTATACACTACCAGTCAAAAGTTTGGGGTCAGTTTTAAATAAAATTATTCTGTTCATCAAGGCGGCATTTATGAAATGTAAAAAAAAAAGTAAAAGTGTTAAATATTTATTAAATATTTATTTATTACTCATTGTATGTATTTTCAAATGAAACTATTAGTCCAGTCATTATTGCTTTTATTACTATTACCATTAATAACAATAATATTATTAATAATAATAACAATAATAATTAATATTAGAGTGATTTCTGAAGGATCATGTGACTGAAGACTGGAGAAATGAAGCTAAAAATCCATCATAAAATCACTGGAATAAATTATTAAATAAAATTATACACTACACTTGAACAGTGGCGACGCAGTGGTGCAGTAGGTAGTGCTATCGCCTCACAGCAAGAAGGTCGCTGGTTCGAGCCTCGGCTGGGTCAGTTGGCATTTCTGTGTGGAGTGTGCATGTTCTCACTGCGTTCGTGTGGGTTTCCTCCGGGTGCTCCGGTTTTCCTCACAGTCCAAAGATATGTGGTACAGGTGAATTGGATTGGCTAAATTGTCCATAGTGTATGAGTGTAAATGAGTGTGTATGGATGTTTCCCAGAGATGGGTTGCAGCTGGTAGGGCATGCGCTGCGTAAAACGTGTGCTGGATAAGTTGGCGGTTTATTCCGCTGTGGCGACCCCGGATTAATAAAGGGACTAAGCCGAAAAGAAAATGAATGAATGAATGAATGAATGACTACGCTTGAAAAGTTGTTTTATAGTGCAATAACATTTCTCAATTTGACAATTTGTACTGTATTTTTGATTAAATAAATGCAGCCTTGGTGAGCAGGATAAGCTGATTTTAAAACATTTAAAAATCCTACTGACCCCAAACTTTTGACCGGTAGTGTGTGTGTGTGTGTGTGTGTGTGTGTGTGTGTGTGTGTGTGTATATATATATATATATATATATATATATATATATATAATGCATACATCCATACATACATTCGTGTGGGTGTGTGTGTGTGTTTACAATAAAAATTACAAATAAAATATGGCATACTTTTGTTTACCTATATTCTGGTGATGTATATGTTCATACTTAATCCAACTGATTAACTATGTGAAATGTTTTTTTTTTTTTCTGGCTGTTCTCAGTTTTTTTGGAATTATAAAGTGATGGAAAGAGATACCAAAACTTTATTTTAACCAATATTCAGCTTTATTGTGATGTAAACTATTACAAATTTAATTAAACAATGAATCGTTTGCATTTTAAAACATAATATTTTAGACAATGAAAATGTTTGTACATTAAAAAAGTAAAATCTTAATGCAATCGATCAACTGTGGAATATGCAGATACATATTAGGTTTTTTACCCTATTCGTCTTGCCAACATATCAAATTATTAAGTAGATTTTCTTTGTACTAGTGTTTAAGACAAACTGCTTAATTTTATGACTTTTTAAATCATAAGCTCTCGTGTCTCTTCTGCATTTGCATTTCATTTCTTGTCTAGAGCAGAAACAAGACATAGCCTATATTCAGGCAACATTTTGACTTCTCCTTTGCTGAAGTATTTTTAGCCCCAGTTCACAAATTGTGTTTTATTTCCCCTTTAAGAGCACGAACTGTGCTGAGAGGGAGGTGTCAAGCCCAGAGGCTGAATTTCGGCCAATTAAAGTCGTCGAGCCCCTCTGCAATACGTCATCCCGCTAAGGGAGGGCTCTGAGCGTGAGCGATGTGTGCGGTTTCCAGGCAACCACTTGTCCTGACCTCCCCATCCCCATCCTCCTCAGGCAAGACTGGTTTCCATGGCAGTGATTGTATCTCCCCACATGTTTCTATTCCCGTAAAGCAGGCTGAGTGAACGGTCGGAAAGTAGCCTGCCTTTACCAAAGTCTGCCCGACAATTTCTGTTTGCATTAGTTCTGCAAGAACACAGAATGCAGTAATATGAAATGATAGGGTTTTTAGGCCAGGGTAAAAACATAGGGTGACGGCAACAATAAAATGGACAAATAAGCTTTATGGTGTTGTGCTTTTTAAAAGTAATATAGTCATAATGTTAGGTAAACATGACATGTTCTTCATGTTTGTCTAATATATTGTCTAATATAAACCATGTGGGTGTGGCTAACACTCAGGTTCGACTATGTCTGAAAAAGCACATGGTAAGTGACCGTACATAGTTTAACTCTAATAAAAATTTAAGGTTTAAATTGTTATACAAACAGTATTTGCATGTACAATATAAATGTGTATTATATCTGTTCATGTAGTTATTATATTTCTATTCATTATATATTTTTAAAATATATAAGGTTTTGTTACTGACCCAATTTAACATAACATGTTAGATAAAGTGGGACAGTAGCATTCAGCTAGTGGGACATTATATTAAATAAAAGGTAATACATTGCTTAATGTGAGAAGTTTGATGAAAAATGTCAGAACAGCAGGCAAGAACAGAAACAGAAGAGGTAAATCGAAGGGAGAAGTACAGCCGTATACTGTTGAAGTTACTTAATCCACCTGTATTTACCAATGGGCTCTATGCACAGCTAGAGATTTAAAGCCAATGATAAACTTCTTGTGAAAGCTTAATGTGACTATTTTCAATTTCACAAGGTTGTTTTTCAGCATCGATGTTGTAATGTAATTACAATACATTCAGTTAAATAGACTTAAGCATTCATAGTTGTTCAAGCGTAAAATGAGATGAAAGACTGTTGTAAGCACTAGTGCCATCAGTAGCAACAGGCTAGCGCAGAAACTCCATTGAAAATACATATTTTAAAGACATGGAGGGGGGAAATGGAATTTAATGCAGTGCTTCCTGTCCGATCTGAGACCCACTTTATATTGTATATCTATCAGGCAGTGAAGATCGCTGATTTTTAAAGAAATCAGATCTTAAACATGGCAATTTTGTGATGGAAAGGCAGTTTACCGGAAGCCCTTGAACTGCCTGTCTGAAAGTTAAAAGTCTTTGTGCAAATAGCCCATTGTAGACTGAAGTTCAGTGCTTATTTTAAGAACTTTCATTAACATTTGTATACATATTTCTTGATTAAAATCCCAAATTATAAATCAATTTAAGAATTTTGTTAAATTAAAGCAAATTGGAGCATCTGAATCTCAAATCATCACAAATGAATGTTTTAACTTGTCTTTTAACACTTTGAATAAAAAAATGAATGGACCCTTTTCACAAGACTGTTATGAAACATTTATTGGTCATCATAATCTTAAATCCTTGAAAATTTTTAATATTTAGATTAAAACGATATTTAAAAAAATACGTATGTGTATTCACATATGTATTATATCATCTTTGTATTAAATTACAAAAAAAAAAAAAAATGACCGCTTGTGTGAGGCATTTCTAATGCAGCATCCATGAGGCAGGACAGTAAATCTGACATTCTCTCTTCTGTCTGTAGTTATCAGTCTCACACTATTTTTTTTTCCCTGAAAGTCTTGATAACACCATCGTGAAGTTTTTCTTTTATTATGTCAGCAAATGGCACTGTAAAAAAATATTTGTTATGCTCTCCCATTGCTAAGCTTACCCAACTCTGAAGACCAAATGTGAAAAGGGTCTATTGAAAAATATGATTTGGACAATGTCTTGTTGCAAGTACATGTATTTTTCAAGCACAAACTAGGTAAAAATGTGTCCCACTTTACCAGCTGTTTACTGTCCCAGTTTACCTGAAAACTGCTGTAGAATAAAAATGGGTTCATATTATTTTCAAATCTCTGTATGTTTAAACTATGATTACATCATAGTAGTAGATTTACATTTTTTTTAAAGGCATAGTACACCCAATAATATTTATTTTTAATATTTATTTTTAATATTTAATATTTTGAAGAATTGAAAATGGTAAACATTGATTTTTGGTCATCGATTTCCAACATTCTTCTAAATATCTAGTTTTGTCTTTGCCAGAAAAAAAGAATAAGAAGACTAAATGTTGAGAATTTTCATTTTGGGGGTGAACTATCCCTTTCATAGAGTTTACCAAAAATTTGTTTACCTTTCATACACAGTTTTTGTTGACTTCACCCTATCTGATTATTTTAACTAACCCATACACGTTAACACAATTAATAAAATCATAAGGAGTTGAAAGCATGAAATTTTAAATGGTTTGAAATTGTCTGCTGCAGGTCTCATAGCCTGTATACGGCAGCAAATAAACCGAGAGCACCTTTAATCATCCAGTTAATTAAAATGCAAAATTCCCGCTTAAGATACTGTAATTTTAACAGAATCAACGACTTTCTTATGAAATGTTTGCGAGTTGATGTCATTTGTGACTAATGGACTCACTGAACAGCCTTTCCTGTCTGAGCCTTTCTAGCTCTTCTGGAATTTCAGCTTCCTGTAACCTGTTGAGACTCATCTGCATGCCACGGACTGAGGGTGTGTTCACCAAAGGGATGGGGGTGGGTGAGGAGGGGAACCGGAGAGATACAGAGAATGAAAGAAAGAGGGAGCTGTATCTCTCCCTCACACAGGTACACACACACACACACACACACACACACACACACACACACACTCAAACTCTTTTCTCGCTCTTTTTATCTTTTGCACAAATGCACACACACACACACACACACAGTGTTTAGGCATTTGCTCTATAAAGAACAGCACATTATTGCAGGACATTTTTTATATTAGGCTTTAGATATTTGTTTTGTTAGCTATTTTGTTCAAGCTAATTTTTATAGTATTACTTACAAATTTAGTAGTATTACGTACCCAGTGTGTAAAGTAATTTCTTCTTATAATATAAGGTGTTTACTTTCAATCAAAATTATCATTACTAAATTATGATTACTAAAAAGCTGTCATTTAAAGATAATGGCTCTTAAAATGTGACTGATTTGAATAATATAAATCTTCTATAATATACACATTTTAGCATATTGCAGAGTCTAAAAGTGTTCACATTATGGCTAATATACATTTACAAAGTTTGTCTCAAGTCCTAGATCTGTCTCATTTATTTCAGATTCTAGAAAATACCACATGCTGTAGAAAAAACAGCCTTACCAATCTTAATGTCTAGAATTTCCCCCTTTTTCTTTGGCTCTGTCCTTGATCTGGTAATCAATTTCATTGATTTCAACATGAATGACAGCCTTGGTTCAAACCAAAATACAAATAATGACCCCTAGGATTTTACAAATACACACAGACTTTGTATAATTTTTGCTCTAGGTAGAATATCCTCTGGTTTCATTTAAAATGAGATTATTTTAAACATGGCTGTAGTTTTGTGCCTGGACTCACACTGCCAGAAATTATTCTCCTCACTACCCTCTTCAGTCGAAGGGGGGTGCATTTTTGATGGCTTCTAGGTGGATGTGGACATTGAGGAGCGCGCGCACAGACGCGTGCACGCGCCATAGGTAAACCATTGCGCACTCGCGTGGCACATAGCTGTGTGAACGAAATAAAGAAAATAGGCAAAAAACATTATATGTACTATACGTATTTAGGATGCGTTAAACGTTTAACCTATTAATTTTTAAGAGTAACATTTAACAGTTAATTGGCTATTTAAGTAAACAATGCAATCGAACCAGCATTTTAAAAAACACAGATCTTACTAAATAAAATAAACTCTATAATGGGGTATAGACACGCAAGTTAAATGTTCCACATGTCAGGATGCATGTTTTACTTGCGTGCCTACTCCTCCCTCCAGCTCAACAGAGCGTGCGCGAGCTCGCCCACGTGTGCGCGCTGCAGGGTGACAGCGGAAGACAGAGGTTGCGCTTGCAGCACGCGCTACTTCAGAGGCATGAGAATGGGCGAAATCGCCGCAAATGTTTATTTCTAACAAAAATGTAATTCGCATTGGTCCGTTTCCACAGATATCCGAGCAGCCCGTGGTAGTGTTAGCAGCACGGGCATTCTCAAGAGTGCAGCTTGTGCCCTATTTTTATCCTTCAGCTCGTGTGCGTCACGAATCCAATGGCTGTGGTGACACTTTGCGTTGATTTCGAGGTTCGCCTACTAATGCTCTCCTGCAGAGGGCCCATTTCTCCTTGAAGTGCTTAGACCGCTGTGTGTGAGTGAAATATTAGAACTAACAATTTCCCCTGCAAATGCGAGCATCAAATCAGCTCTGCCAATAATGGCATGCTCAAACGGCCAGCAGGAAAGAAGAAACATCTAAGAGATATTAACAGCATTTTCACAATTTATGTGCTACTCCTAGGATTTATGAGAACATATTTGTTCAGCATTTTATATTAAAAATAAAATCTGTTTTAAACTGATATAGAATTAAGGGGATAGTTGACCCAAATATTAAAATTATTTTATTTACTGGCCCTTCACTTGTTCAATGTCTGTATGAATTTCTTTCAGTGCATGAACACAAAATAAGATATTTTGCAGAACATAGGTTTCTAAACATGAGTTTGTCCCTGTTGACTTTCATAGCATGTTTTTCTAATATGGGGGTTAAGCTGTTTTATTATTTATAATTAGAAAAAATATCTAATAATAAATAACTTTGGAGCAACTATAGGGTGAT
Organism: Danio kyathit; assembly: GCA_903798195.1. Taxonomy (NCBI): domain Eukaryota; kingdom Metazoa; phylum Chordata; class Actinopteri; order Cypriniformes; family Danionidae; genus Danio; species Danio kyathit. The sequence continues at coordinate 39,651,522 of LR812523.1, read as the reverse complement.
TAAATGGCGAGTATTTTTTTTGGGACTAACAATACCTTTAAATTAATGATTATATTTAAATGTCAACTCAATATAAGATACAGTAATGTATGTTTTAAAAGTAAATATATTATTAACACTTTTATTATTTGTGTCAATACGTAATTTCACAGATGTTTTAACGAACATTGCACATATCACATAATTATTTATTATTTATTATTATTTATAAGACTCTAAACATATGTTTCGTACAATGTTTAGCAGCACACAGCGCCTTTGTTTCTCATGTTTTTATGCACACAAGCTCAGATGCACCAGAGTATGTTTTGAATGCAAAAAAAAAAAAAAAAAAAAACGTGGCCTGCTCTCCTTCAGAAGCTTGCAGCACTGGTTGCTGCTGGATGGTGTGTTTGTCCCAGTAGGGAGTTTCAGTACTGAAGAAACTATTGTCAGGAAGTGGCGTATAGCTTGGTCACATCTGCAGTCCACTCTTCATACGCTCCCTCTACTGGCGTCCACTTTGACACTCTCCCGGCCAGAATTAAATGGCTGTTACCGTACAGAACGTGAGGGAGGGGGGAGTGAGAGAGCGCTCGTGTTAGCAGTTATTGCTTGAATGTGAAATAAAAGATCAGTGTACATAGATTGAAATTTATTTTTAAGTTCAACTTTGACTCTCACATAATATTTTATTCAATGTTAATTTAGAAAAAAAATATTTGACACCAATTCTTGTCCCTAATTATTTTTAGTCCAGTATTTGGGAGAGAAATATTAAAAGCTATCAATGCATCCAGGCAACAAAAAAAAAAGCATTTCCTGTTCATAGTTTTGTTAGCCAAAAGGATTAGCTAGACATGTTTGTCTGCTGAGAGCAGAGAGAGGAAGACGGAAAGAAAGAGAGGGAGGGGGGGTCAAAAGCAGACGCATAGTTGTGTTTCAGACAATTCTTTCCTCCAAAGAGCTTTGTAAATATGACTTTTTTTTTCTGCGTTAACATAAAAATACTATAGAAAATCGATATGCGACATATTTAAAATATTAATTTAAACAATGCTTAAAAGCATACTTAAGCATACTTGATACTTTAATAAACTGGACATTTGAAGAAAAATGAGAGACGTGGTCTTGGAGTTGGTGGAATCAGGTCAAAGAATTCCTGAACCATGTTCGGGAAATATGGAACACCCGGAATTCCAGGGGTGGGGCCATAGCGAGAGAGAGAGCACTCCATAAACAAATACCCCGGCAAATGTTAATCGAACACACATGCTCTCTCTCACGAAGAAGAGGGGGAGAAAAGGGAGGGAGCGGGTACTTTCCAAGTCTCCTAGAGAAAATCTCCCTGAGTTTGCAAAGTTCTTGTTAATGTGTGACTCGGTTCTGTTCCGCAAAGACTGCAAAACCATAAGATACGTTGAAACACATTTGGTAAAACTTCCATCTCTTTAGACTATCTGATGAATTTGCATGTAAAAAAAAACATCATCTCTGAGAATAAAGTAGCTGTTGTAAACATTTGACAAACTGTGAACTTAAACCCAGACCTCATCAGAAATAGAGTTGTGTCTTTCTATAAAGTCACTAATGCTCATTGAGGTGAAGCACTGTTTTTATCAGTAATGACTGCTTAAATTAAATGGTATTCACCTTTTCCTTCAGTGTCAATATCCAAAGCAATTTGCTCAGATCTTGTGACTGTATATAGAGCTCTAGTGTGGGTTGCCTGAATCTAGGGCAGAGAGTAAGTACTCCACTGAAGTCAGCACTTAATGTAGCACTAGTAAGCGCTCTTATTCTCATATGAGGGCCGACAGTCAAAACTGTGCTATATTAGAGCTGCTGTCTGTCTCTTTTTTGGAGAAAAAGCCCGTAAAGCCTGTTTGAATATATTTGAAGCGTGAAATGTTTCACCACAAATAAACTCTGCATGTTATTTGTATGAAATATGCCACAAAGTATTAAGTTGTAAATATATAAGTGTATGATATTTAAGTTGACTTATTTCAGCATAATAAAAGTGTTAAATATGTCTATAATAGTAGGTTTTATTTATTAATAGGATGGCTAAAGCAAAAATTTTAATTATGATTGCAAACCACTTTCTTTTTTGTTGAACTGAAAATATATTTTGAGGAATGTTGGTAACTGCTAACCGTTGACTTTCAAAGGGTTTTCAACATTCTTCAGAATATCTTTTTTTGTGTTCAACAGAAGAAAGAAACTCAAACAGGTTGGGAATAAGTGGAGGATGCGTAAACGATGAAAAACATTTCATTTTTGGATTCATAATTCCGTACAAAGCTGCAGCTTGTAACATCTTTGTTCAAACTTAACCACATTTTAATGAGCAAGAACATTAATCCATCCCCTAATTCATGTTTGTCCCCTTTTCTGATTCACAACATTGAGCCTAAGTGTTTATATTTGGAATAATTTAGACCTGTCAGGTTACTTCATGCCATGGAGTAGCCCAGTACTTGTCATATCCACAAACACAACTGTGGCTACAGTGTTCTTCCGCAAAAAGCACGCAGTTACATTTATGAAATCGCAAGAGCACTAATTACATACTAGTTACATACCGTAGCTTTAAGCTAATTCTTAAAGGTGTAGTTCACATGAAAATGGGAATTTTGGCATAATTTATTCCCACTGTAATCACTTTTTACACTGTGTTTTTGAAAACCAATTGTAAACAGTTGCAATACAATACAAAACAGTTTAAACAATGTTTAAAGCATTGTATGTTCCACAAATGTTATAGGCCTTTAATTTGGGTATCTTTACTCTCTAGAACAGGGGTGTCAAACTCAGATCCTAGAGGGCCGCAGCCCTGCACAGTTTAGTTCCAACCCTGCTTCAACACACTTACCTGCAGGTTTCAAACAAGCCTGAAGGACTCAATTAGTTTGATCAGGTGTGATTAATTAGGGTTGGAACTAAACTGTGCAGAGCTCCGGCCCTCCAGGAACTGAGTTTGACACCTGTGCTCTAGAAGATATAGCACCTGACATAATATTGCTATGCAACAAAAATAATGATCTGCTATCGCACAGTGATGTGGTGAACAGCTCTTAACTTTTCCTGATGATTCAGCACCCCAAAACCATCAATGAGAATCTCAACCTTACCATTTTTTGACCTTCTCACTTTTATTAATGTTTAAACTCATTTATTCTTTAATTTTGCTTTGGCTTAGTCCCTTTATTCATCAGTGGTCGCCACACCGGAATGAACTGCCAACATATTGTCACAAATACACAGGAGACCCAAATGCAAGATGATTTATTAACAGAGATAACAGGAACAACAACTGGTATAGATCTCACCAGATAACGAAGAATAGGGTAGAGCAATGGTGCTTCTCTCAAGGAAATACAAGACGCTAAACAGCGGTAATAGTTCTTCAGAGCAACAGATCCAGAGTGAAGTCTATCACTGATATCTCACCAGATATCAAGGGAAGGGGTAGAGCAATGGTGCATCTCTCAAGGAAATCGACACGCTATACAGCGGTAATAGTTCTTCAGAGTAACAGATCCAGGAAGATCTCTCATAAGTTCAACCACGCCAAACAGCGATAGCAGTTCTTCGATGAGACAGATCCAGAGAGATCTCTCATAAATTCAACCACGCCAAACAGCAGTAGCAGTTCTTCGATGAGACAGATCCAGAGAGATCTCTCATAAATTCAACCACGCCAAACAGCGGTAGCAGTTCTTCGATGAGACAGATCCAGGGAGATCTCTCATAAAGTTCAACAACGCCAACAGCGGTAACAGTTCTTAGGAGAAAAAGCAACAGTCTCTATGAGGACTCACCACCAGCGGTTTCAGCGAGAGCTGCCTAACAGGAAACAGAACACAGACGTGAACACAATGAACTGACAAACACTATCTACCAACACTGAACATATAAAGGCTCGCGGTAACGCGCATCACCTGTGGTTAATAGATAACAGCTGAATGAGACTGAGTAGCAGCAAGACACGTGATCGCTCAGCTGACGAATGTAAACACACACAGACACTCGGTGAAGATACACCCAAACAAACACACCCACATCCACACACACACACATACAAGAGAAACAGACAGATCCACAACCGTGACACATATGTTTTACACAGCGGATGCCCTTCCAGCTGCAACCCAGTACTGGGAAACATCCATACACACTCTTTCACACACATACACTATGGACAATTTAGTTTATTCAGTTCACCTATAGCGCATGTCTTTGGACTGTGGGGAAAACCGGAGCACCCAGAGCAAACCCACGCAAACATGGGGAGAACATGCAAACTCCACGCAGAAATGCCAACTGGCCCAGTCTGTACTCAAACCAGCGACCTTCATGCTGTGAGACAACAGTGCTAACCACTGAGCCACCGTGTTGCCTAATGTTTAAATTGTATAATGTTAAATGTGTTGTTTGAAAAAAAAATCATTGTTTTCAACAGAAATGTTAAGCAGTTGTTTTCAACTTGCTGGGTTCCACACAATTCAACTTAGTGAATTGAAGTCGGCGCCAGTGGTGTAGTGGTTAGTGCATCAACACGCACTCCGGTGCTAACGGCGACCCGAGTTTGATTCCTGCGTCGCGGTCCTATGCCAATCCTTCCCTTCTCTCTGCTCCCCATGCTTTCCTGTCAATGCTCTATACTTTCCTATCCATTGAAGGTGAAAAACCCAAAAAATTATTATTATAAAAATAAAAAAAAACTTAGTGGATTGAACATAAAACAGTTAAAGGGGACCTATTTTGCCGCTTTTTTCAAGATGTAAAACAGGGGTGCTCAACCCTGTTCCTGGCGATCGACCTTCCAGCTGATTTCAGCTCCAACCCTGATCAAACACACCTGAACCAATTATTTAGACCGTGAGGAGCACTTGATAATTACAGGCAGGTGTGTTTGATAAGGGCTGCAACTGAAAACTGCAGGAAGGTCGATCGCCAGGAATAGGGTTGAGCACCCCTGATGTAAAATAAGTCTCTGATGTCCCTAGAGTGTGCATGTGAAGTTTCAGCTCAAAATACCACATAAATTATATTTTATAACTCTTTGAAACTGCTCCTTTTACACTGTAATAAATGCTGGCTTCCACACAATCGATTTGGGACAAAATGAAGGAATTAAGTTTGCTTATTAGTTTTTACAAATTTAAGTGGATTGAACTTAAAGCTATCAATTTGTCCGCCAAAAACTCAAGAATTGTGCTGTTTTGTCTCATTTTAAATACGTAGTTTGAATAAACAGCAAACTTCATTTTTTTGAGTGTTCGATCCAAATTGTGCCATTTTGGTGACTGTCGCTTTAAATTTAAATGAGATTTTGCTCACTGCCCTCTTTTCTAAAGAAGGCGGAGCTCCAAACACCTGTGCATTACAATAGACGAATTACCAACCTACGTCACACATGACGTCACACAGGTTCCCGGTTGCAAAAAGAGACCAGTTGCAATAGCCAACATGTGGTGTTGTGCGGTAGGATGCCAAATTCGAGTCCAAAAATAGAAAACTTTATTTTTACCGTACACCACACTGCTTTTAATGCCAACCGCAGACATCTTTGGCTAAAATGGAGCTGAATGAAGTGAGCATCCTCATTAAAAATGCTGGACTCTGCAGTTCTCATGTTATATCAGGTAAGTTCACGCTATGCTGAATCATACACATTACTCGTTTTTAATTGCAGCAATGATTTCAGCAAAAACAGTTAAATATGGCTAATTAAACTGCGGACACTGAACGCTAAGAATGAAACATGAAAGTTTAAGTTCACATACCCTGCCGTAAAGGTGCCGTTCACTGTCAGAATGCAGTTTTGCTTGTTGATGATTAATTACCCAGGCATTGTATAGTCTCGTCTTTTTTCCTTGTCGTAGGCTCAGCAGAACCTCGGTTTTTAGCACTTCATAGCTTTAAATCTGGTAATCATGGAACATTATCTTTGCACATGACCACACAGAACTAAATTGTTGGCATCCAAAGACTTTAACTTCTCTCTTGTAAAATCACGTGGAGTTTCAATGAGATAGGTGTGTATTTCGGGCTGGATGTTTGGTCATTTCATCTTATCCAATATCCATTGGGAGAGTGCTATTGCAGATGGACCTGTCAGATGAACGGCGCTCACTTTAATGTTAATTTTGCCGAATAACTGTGCTTATCACTGGGTGACGAGCTGTTATAATATGCTGAAAGCATTATGTAAATAATATACATAATATGTAATCAATATAACTTATTTATTTTTTTATCATTATTTTTTAAGGGTTTTCACCTTTATTGGGATAGGACAGCGGAGATTTTACAGACAGGAAAGCGTGGGGAACAGAGACAGGGGAAGGATACATGATAATTCGTCTATAGTGGCAGATTCAAAACAGGACTAACGTTATCTCTGCGAAAAACTTAAAATGTCAAAAAGAAATAGCTCTGAAGAAGGTAGTTTATGGAGACTAAAGTGTTCATTTTTGTTTCTTAAAGGGGGTCGCACACCGGATGCGCAGCTCAGCGCCACGACATGGCACGCACATGACAGTTGGAAGTATTGCACACCAGACGCGCACATTCAAATGTTATTTAATATGAAAGTATTCAGATGGTGCTCTGTGGCAGAAGTATGAACAGTGTTTTGAGTCGTAGCAGGGCGCTGCGGACAACCGCCGACTTGCAGTGATGCTGTGCGTACCCTGATAGAAATCTATGTTTAGAATTCTAAAATGCATGCCGCTGCGTGGCGTGTCACCGAGTAACGCATCCGGTGTGTGACCACCTTAAAACTATACATTTATAATGCCTCTTAGGGTGCACTCACACACGTGCCCAGGCCCGTTTCTCGGATCGTTTGAGTGTGAGTGCTCTGAATCGGGCTCAGGCATGGTCCACTTGGCCGGCCCTGGCCCGGTTGGAACAGAGGTGTGCCAGAGCGCGGTTCACTTGGGCTTTGGCGTGGTACGCTTGTGTGTGAGTGCAAAACGCGCCTGAGCCCGAAACTGAAAGCGAGACGTGACTTTTAAGGGACTGTTTGATATGGATTAATTAATCATTCGTACTGTTCAATGAACGCAAACTGTCGTAGTTTATTAAAGACACAAACCCCTCACTGCACGACAGCTGCGCCTTCAGCAAACTTCCTAATTCCTGCAGCACGAGGACTTTATGATTGTTTATGAGCGTCAAAAGTGGCTGTTCTGTTCGGCGAAATATCAGACTGCGTGTCTTTGCAAATCAAACGACTTAAACTATATAACTAAAGAAATCTCCACTGTGCTGAGTGAGAGCGCTTACTGAACATCGCATCATCGATGACGTAAGCGTGCCCAGGCCCGAATGTAATGTGAGTGCGGGCCGTTGAGGGAGACGGGAGGGGGGACAAGCGTGCTTCGGCCCGGTTCAAGGCAACTGTACAATAGTGTGAGTACACCCTTAGTCACTGACATTATCTTCAGCAGATATGGTTCAAAAAACTAATATCGAACGGCTGCTTCTTACTCAGAGCTTTCTATGCTAATGAGGGAGTAATCATCACTAATGGATGGGGCTTTCCCCCTCTGATGACATGTACAAAGGGTGAAATGTCAGTCAAATTGTTTCTGCAGACAAGTTGGTCACACTTTATTTTGATGGTCCGTTTGCTGAATATAAGTTACATTGCATCTACATGTCAATTAATTCTCATTAGATTATAAGTAGACTGTTAGGTTGTGGTTAGGGTTGGGGTTAGTGTAAGTTGACATGCACTTGCAAAGTTTCTTATAGTCAGTTAAATATCTGTTGAAGGACTGTTAAATGTCAGTATCAACAGATATTAAGCAGACAGTCTACTAATACTCAAATGGACCATCCAAATAAAGTGTTACCGACAAGTTTTATCAAGTGAGATTATAGAAAATATAATTAATTAATCTTTACCATTAGAGGCTGTCTAATACTTTTGCCACACAAGTAATTAAACCCCTTATAAAAGTTGTTTAAAAAATGTTTTACATAACAGGTCCCCTTTAAGTTGCCAAAATATAAAGAATTGTTGCTCGTTTTAAATAAGTAGTTTGAAAAAACAGCAAATGTCATTGTTAGTTCTGAACTATGACACCAAAGACAGGAGTAAAACTGATGAAGAGTCAGCTTTGACGTCTCATGAAGAAATTACATTTTAAAATATCATAAAACAGAAAACTTTTATTCTGAGTTGTAATAGTGTGTAATATGTATGTTACAGAAATGAATAATAGTAGCCTTGTTCACTCTAAAGTGATGCTTATGAAAACAGTAGTGCATCTTTTCCAATAGCAGAAGACTAGTTGATTCAAAAATGAGGTCAAACAGCAGAGTCCGTCTTGGATGTGGTGGAGAATGAAAACGACTACCATGAAATGTTCCAGAGGAATTTCAGGAGAAAGTTCTGAAAAAAAAAGCATATTACTCAGAACAGCATTATGAAGCTCTGTGCAAGTTTATGCATGTATGTTAGTGTGTTTGTGCCTTTTGTGTACATGTATCTGCTTGTGTTTGCACTGTGTGCTGTGCGGCTCCTCCGGTCCTCGGCTCACAGGGTGTGGGTGAGCTGTTTGAACTCGGTGGTTAAGCTGGTAGACTGAGATGAATGCAAGAGGAGCTCAGTCTCCTCTTTGAAGTTTGACATGGGGGGGTTTCCCCTCCCACCAGGAGGGGCTTCAGCCGAGAAAGAAGGAGAGAGAAAAACTTTACTCTTGTTTTTTGTGAGAAACACTAGAGGTCCAGCTTGACTCTCAAATTGTCAGAAGACTTGTGTGTGTTTTAATTACTTTCTCAGAGAGTAGCTGCACTGCTAAGCTACACTTTCCCCTTGGTATCAGGAAACTTTTCAAAGCTGAATGTTGAAAAGCTCAGCTTTTAATATTGTGTCAAATATTCTACGTCGTTGTTTTTTGCTTTACATGGTGTATTGTGTTATTTGTGTAAAATAAGACAATGGATTAAAATAGCGGGGAAAGTCCCTTTTAAAGAAATTAGCACATTACTTGAAGACCTCCCACTCTTTCTGTCTGTCACACACACACGCACACACACAAAGACGTAAGCAAGCTGCGTCGTGTTTGAGAGAAAGCTAAAAGAGAGGCCTGCCCAGGTGTGCAGCAGGAACTGAAGATGATGCAGGTACGAGCAAGCCTTCGACGGATCTAGCAACAGATTCAGGGACTCTGCTCTGGCTTGTTATCCCTCATCTGTCTCTCTCTCTCTCTCTCTATCTAAAACACAGTTATATTTGTTAGACACAGTCGAAATCTAACCTTTAGCCACATATTTGTCAATGGCTGGTGGCTTCAGAAAATTGATTATTATTGATGATTATTGTTTTATAGACGTGTAGAACAAATTGGAAAACACATCTAAAACAAATCTAAATGGCATATTATTATTATTATTATTATTATCAGTATTTTTTTATATATAAATTAACATTTGTGATTGTTTTAATTTTTACCTTCAAACATAACACTGTTGAGCTTTTATGTAGGCAGAAAAGTGCAAGGAACTTCAATATTGCAGTTTACTATTGGTACCTATTGATTAATAGCCCATACTCATAACAGACTTGGGAAGAGGTTTGGTTAAAATATATTTTACTTAATTGGATTAGTGATAAATCTCCATCATTTAAAGGTTGGCACAAGATAATTTTTGAGTTAATTCCTCTGGAACATCTTACCTAGGATTTACACAAAAGTAAGAACATTTTTTTGAAGTTTGGACACTGTATTATTATTTAAAAAATAAGCAATGTTTTTAGCCCTTTTTCTGATCTGTTGTATTTGGGGTAGTCCTGTTTTATATATAATCTGAGCTTATTATTTATTTTTTTTCTTTACCCTTTTTTATTTTCTATTTCCTTTTTTTTCCTCTCCATTGTTTTGTGTTGATATTTTTCTTTGTGTGTCTTTTGAAGATGTATTGTTATGTCTGTATTATTGTGAAAATCTAATAAACATACTTGTAAAAAAATACAGTTGCAATCAGAATTATTAGCCCTCCTGAATTATTCACCCCCCTGTTTGTTTTTCCCCCCAATTTCTGTTTAACGAAGAGAAGATATTTTTTTCAACACATTTCTAAACATAATAGTTTTAATAACTCATTTCTAATAACTGATTTATTTTATCTTTGCCATGATGACAGTAAATAATATTTGACAAGATATTTTTCAAGACACTTCTATACAGCTTAAAGTGACATTTAAAGGCTTAACTAGGTTAATTAGGTTAACTAGGCAGGTTAGGGTAATTAGGCAAGTTATTGTATAATGATGGTTTGTTCTGTAGACTATCGAAAAAAAATATAGCTTAAAAGGGCTAATACATTTTTACCTTAAAATAGTGATAAAAAAATTAAACACTGCTTTTATTCTAGCCAAAATAAAACAAATAAGACTTTCTCCAGAAGAAAAAATATTATCAGACATACTGCTCTGTAAAATTTCCTTGCTCTGTTAAACATCATTTGGGAAATATTTAAAAATGAATATTTAAAAAATGTCTTACTTTTTTTTTTTTTACTAATTTATGCTTTTTATTATATTTAAAGCACTGCAAGTGCTTTAATAAACTAACAATAAGCTATTTATCTTCAGTAACTAACGTTAACTAACACAAATTAATTCTGTAATAAATGCATCATTCATTGTTTATTTTAGTAAATACATAAATTAACTAACATTAACTAATACAATCTTATTGTAAAGTGTTACCAATAAGCCCATATAGTGCATTGTTGTAAAACAAAAAAGATATATATTAAGAGTTTGAAAATAATATTAATAAAAATAACCATTTATTATTTTACTATATTCTATTTAATGAAATTCTGTGATGTTAAAGCTAAAACTTCAGGATCTTTACTCAGCATTTATTGTTAAATTTTCTAGAATTGATAGAATTTGCTTCTAGGCAAAGCAAAAATATCTTATGGTTACCCATGTTAGAGTATTCTTTGTTGATCAATATTTTTTAGGCAAACCATGACGCATTTTTGAGTATCTTTTGACAAACAGTTAAAAAAATAATAATAAGCATTTATTTAAAATATTATAATTCATTAGATGTGGTTTTACTGTCAATTTGAATCAAACAAATGCATCACAGCTAAATAACATAATACAAAATAAAAATTTTGTATTGGAAATAACGTAAATAAACTTTTAAAATCATGTCTGTAACTCCACTGTTAGAACTTGTTGCGAGGTTTAGCATCCCACCCCTTAAACCAAAACATTTACCTCAAAAACTCTGCCATTTACTTTGAATAAAAGCATTTACATTAGCACATTCGACCTCAGAACAGCTCCAGTGCTTTGTTTAGGGTTGCAGTACCTGACCAGCAACTACCAGTATTGTTTTTAGTTGCTCTGCCACACCCTACCATAGCCCCAAGGCCTTACGGTCACTCTATCTCACTGTCCTCATACAACACAAAGGCCTCCACACAATCCCTCATTGTACAGCACATGCTATAGGTCTCGGTTTCCCTGTTAGATTCAGGAGGTGTGGCCTTACAGGATGTTTTTCCAACAGACAGCATCAGCACATCTAAAAACAAAAGCTGACAGTTGCTGCCATATACGCATGTTCAAATGTCTCTGTTTATCTATTCAAAGAAGCCTTCAAATAGTCTCTTTCTGAATGGATCCTTTCTGAAATTATCGCAACTCTCTGAAGCTAGCAAGACCTGTAATATAAACCTATTTGTGTGCTATATGGGGTTCAGTAAACTAAGTAAATCAACCGCTTAGGCAGCTGTGCATGTTTTTTTTCTAACGCTGGCATCATCTACTGCTTTGTTGTTGTTCTGTGTTGATGTGCAAATAAGTAGTATGCTGTTTTCACCATGACAGTTCTGTGTATGTAGCTTACATGTTTGTGTGTGTGTGTGTGTGTGTGTGTGTGTTCAGGTGTTTACACACACTGTAGATGCAGTGACTTTGGTGCCTCCAGTGGCAGATTTATGATGGTGTCTTTTAAACAGCGATTGCACACACAAGTACACTGACATACTGCTTTGTAGGAGGTTAGATTAGTTTTTGCCTCCCACTGTAAAAATGACATTCAAACTATCTGGAGATTTTCTTCTAAGGCGAGCAAACAAGAATCTTCTCTTTTTTATTGCTGCTTACAAATCTCAGTCATCTGAGTATTAGAAGGTGTATGTTGCAAGTGCAGTGGTAATGATGTTCATGTTTGTAGGGTAATAGTTTTTTGAAGACTCCAGCAGTCAAGTATGTGAAATTGTTTTATTGATTGCATTGCAGGCTGAGTATGTAGAATGATTGCTGTTTATGATATGACTGATGTACATACTATGAATACAGATAGGGCCAGACAGAATCTGCTGACATTTTTTTTTGCTATTTCTACAAAGAATTTTGTAACAAAATTTGAGGATTTCTGTGGAATGATTTTAGGAGTATCATAACTAAAAACTTCATATTTTAAATAAAAAAGAATAAATTTGTAACTTTTATTTAATGTTTACAGTGTAAATCCAATTAGAGCCACTTATTTGGAAAGCAAGTCTCTCATATAATATATCTACTAAACGACAGAAATTATTACTTTACAAACTGTATTGTACATAATTCATGAAAATTTTAATATTACTGTTATTATATCACAATATTATCAGAATAAATATACATTTACACACATTTACACAAGTAAATAAACAGACTCAATGATGGGTTAAAAATCTGTGGATTTCTGCGCGCGCAGATTCTGTGTGGGCCTAAACATAAATTACACACATGCTTTCTGAGAATTCAACTAGAAAGTAGAAAGTATATGCTGGCGCAAATGATTCAGTAATGATAATTAAAGATTAAATTTTATGCTTAATATATTTTTCAATTCATAATTTTACTTTTAAATGCTAAATCAGAGAACATTTGTGCTTCAATCTCATTTTATGATTTAATTTTAATATAAGGTGAGTGTGACTTGCTTGCTGCAATATATTCTAGTTAATCTGTGTACATAAAACTTTTTATTTAAGATTTTTCAATATATTTCTTTTCAGAACAACCCCTTCCCCAACAATTTACCCCTTACAGATGAGGGAATACATAAAAAAATGATATTATAAAAAACGTCAAATAAAATAAGAAAAGTGATACAAATAAATTAATAAAAGGTACTGCCATCATTATTACTTTTCAGGGAATACATTTGTACATCATGGCCCAATCCCAATTCCATTTTTGTACTCCTACGCCTTCCTCTTGGCCCTTGAGTGTGAAAGGGAAGGGCTTTAAATTTTACCCCTAAGAAATGGAACACCACTACAAAACCTGCACACGTCATCATATGTCATCGTGATCTCCTGCTTATGAGATCAGACGATCGCGACTGCTCTAGTTATTCCAGTTGTGTTATTTTTTAGTATTTATGTTCAGGAAATCACAGAAGGCAACGACATCATGTTATCATAACAATCTAATGTGGCAATAAGCTCGTAACTGTACTGTGTATTTACACCGGCGCCATATTCATCGATGTAAACACACCAAAACAACATTAACATTATAGCAGACACTGTAAAAAGCTCATTCTCAGCCACCAGACTGCTCTGACAGGGGATTCCAGCGTCCTCGAGTTTTAGAATGTTATCTAGCCCTTCCCTTAGCCCAACGTCTTCAAGCTAAAGAGAATTGGGACACCCCTACCCCTTCATGTGAACGCGCAAAACGAGAGGTAGGGGTAAGGGGAAGAGCTAAGGGGTAGAATTGGGATTGGGCCTAAAATTACATTGTGTTACATTGAAGTTACCTCAAATTGCAGTGTTGTTAGGTTAAGTAACCTCTAAATATACATATCTAAATATATTGTAATACTTTTCCATCTCTTCAGAAAAATATTAGTCTTCATTTGTACACATGCAATAATTTTTTCCAATACATAGACCTGTTTAAGCCACTGAGCCACCTTTGGAAAACCTTCTTCCATCATTTTTTGCAACCAGTAATAATATCCTTAGTACAAATCATTATAACTTTTACATTTCATTTTAAAGTCCACATGAAATCAAGGTATACATATATATTTTTACTTTTATAGTGAATATGTTCGGTTTATCTATAAGGTAACACTCTCCAAATTAATAGCAAAAATCACATTTAGAAGATATATGCATTCAAAATAGTAAGTCTCGCTCTTCTGCAAATAAAGATCAATGACTTTAGTGAAGTGAGTATTTTCAAGTATGGTAACCCATACTCGAAATTGGTCCTCTGCTTTTGACCCATCCAAGTGCACACACATGAGTGAGAAGTGAGAGCACACACACCGTGAGCATATACCCAGAGAAGTGGGCAGCTATTGCTTCCAGCACCAGGGGAGCAATTAGGGGTTAGGTGCCTTGCTCAAGGGCACCTCAGCTGGGTATCGAAGATGGAGAAAGTGTGGTTCATTCACTCCCCGTCTTCAATCCTGCCGGGACTGGGAATCGAACCTGCAACCTTTCGATTACCAGTCCAACTCACTAACCAAACACTAGACGCTAAAGCTGCTTTTTTGACACCCTCAATAAAAGTCAATAGATTTTTTCTCCAAGTAATGATCATCTAGTTTTATAAAAACTGCAAGTATGATCCCAAAAGTCACTGCATATAACTAGTCACAGCTGTTTGAAGGTCTGAGCTGAGTTTGTTGGTTGTAGCTTGAAAACTAGGAGGATTTACTGTTTAAAATTTATATTCAGTAGAAGTTTAAATATGATTTCTGTTTGCTGAAGCCAACATAATTATTTTCATTCATTCATTGCATACATCCATATAAATATAGCATTTTAGGCTGGTCTTGCTGGTCTCTGCCTGGTTTAGATGTGTTTTGATCCCATTTGTTGCTGGTTTAAACTGGCCAGGCTGACCTTAAATCAGGGGTGTCCAAACTCAGTCCTGGAGGGCCGGTGTCCTGGAGAGTTTAGCTCCAACCCTAATCAAACACACCTGAACTAGCTAATCAAGCTCTTACTATATTCTAGAAACTTCCTGGCAGGTGTGTGCTAAACTCAGCAGGACACTGGCCCTCCAGGACCGAGTTTGGACACTCCTGCCTTAAAGGGATAGGGATAAAACTCTGTCTTTACTGTGCTTGTGCTGCTGTAGTCTAAGGCCGTACTCACACTATGTACAGTTGCCTTGAACCGGGCCAAAGCATGATTGCGCCCCCTCCCCTCTCCCCCGACGGCCCGCACTCACACTACATTCGGGCCTGGGCACGGTTACGTCATTGATGACGCGCAGTTCAGTAAGCGCTTTCGCTCAGCACAGAGGAGATTTCTTTAGTAAGTTATAGTTATATCGTTTAAGTAGTTTCATATGCGGTGACACGCAGTCAAATATTTTGCTGAACAGATCAGCCACTTTTGACGCTCATAAACAATCATAAAGTCCTCGTGCTGCAGGAATTAGGTTTGCTGAAGGCGCAGCTGTAGTGCAGTGAGGGGTTTGTGTCTTTAATAATCTACAACAGTTTGTGTTCATTAAACAGTACGAATGATAAATTAATCCATATCAAACAGATTTGTGTAGGCAAGGACTTTTTTTTATTTACGAGGACTTTAGATGGGTAATTTAAGCGCAGATGGGTAATTTAGGGCATATCACAGCCTCATTTCTTGCTTTCAGTTTCGGGCTTAGGCACGCTTGCACTCACACTGTAAGCGTACCGCGCCTGAGCCCAAGTGAACCGCGCTCTGGCACACCTCTTCCAACCGGGCTCGGGCACGGTACACTTGGCCGGCCATTCAGATTCAGATTCTGATTCAGAGCACTCACACTTCTTAAACGATCCGGGAAACGGGCCTGGGCACGGTTCGGATAGCATAGTGTGAGTACGCATTATAGTTGTACTGCATTATAGTAGTAGTATCACTTCAGTACTATTGCAGTAGTTGTACTGCATTATAGTAGTAGTATCACTTCAGTACTATTGCAGTAGTTGTACTGCATTATAGTAGTAGTATCACTTCAGTACTATTGCAGTAGTTGTACTGCATTATAGTAGTAGTATCACTTCAGTACTATTGCAGTAGTTGTACTGCATTATAGTAGTAGTATCACTTCAGTGCTATTGCAGTAGTTGTACTGCATTATAGTAGTAGTGTCACTTCAGTACTATTGCAGTAGTTGCACTGCATTATAGAAGTAGTGTCACTTCAGTACTATTGCAGTAGTTGCACTGCATTATAGAAGTAGTGTCACTTCAGTACTATTGCAGTAGTTGTACTGCATTATAGTAGTAGTGTCACTTCAGTACTATTGCAGTAGTTGCACTGCATTATAGAAGTAGTATCACTTCAGTACTATTGCAGTAGTTGTACTGCATTATAGTAGTAGTATCATTTCAGTACTATTGCAGTAGTTGTACTGCATTATAATAGTAGTATCACTTCAGTACCATTGCAGTAGTTGTACTGCATTATAGTAGTAGTGTCACTTCAGTACTATTGCAGAAGTTGTACTGCATTATAGTAGTAGTGTCACTTCAGTACCATTGCAGTAGTTGTACTGCATTATAGTAGTAGTGTCACTTCAGTACTATTGCAGAAGTTGTACTGCATTATAGTAGTAGTGTCACTTCAGTACCATTGCAGTAGTTGTACTGCATTATAGAAGTAGTGTCACTTCAGTACTATAGTTGTACTGTAGTAGTAATTCAGTTATATTGAAGTAGATGTACTGCAGTTTGTTTTATTGTAGTACTTCAGTTGTATTGCAGTAATACTGCAATATACTTAAGTAATGCAGTTTTTTAATGCAGAGTCCAAAAACTGCACCTTTTGCAAGTTAATTAACTGCAAGTTAACTAAAACTGCAGTATTCTTTTTTTTAAACTGCAGTATTTTTTGTAAGGATTGACATCCATAAAAACCAAAAAGTATGGAAGTCAATGGTTACAGGTTTCCAGCTTTATTCAAAATAGAAATGAATAGAATAGAACCAGAAGAAAGAAAATATATTTAAAGGTAAAGGGTGAGTAAATGAACTATGCCTTTATCTGCTCTCAGCTGGAAGAAGACCAGCTAAAACCAGCTGAACACCAGTTTGGTCAGTCTGGAAGACTGGTCAGGTTGAAAGACCCTTATATATTTACTTATTTGTTTATTTTATTTTCCTCAGCAGGGCTATGTAGGAGACTGGGCTACAACAATGTAACCATGGGCTACGATATATTGTCTTCATTTGAATATTGGTTTAGGGGAGATAATAGTCTGTTGCGGTTACTTTGATGAAGAAACATTATTGTACCATTTGTTACCTTTAGCAAAACTTTACCAGAATGCCATCATTCCATTTGCATGTTAACATTTACCTGCTAACCACAATTGACAAAAGCCAGGAGCAATTATAAAATGATGATTTAGTGAGAGATACAATTTACCAAGGAAATGGCTTGTCTGTTTTACACAAGGTAGGTGTGTGTGTTTGTGTGTGGCTCTCATAAGAAGGGGGCAGGTCTCATTAATCCATTTTACAAGCCATAGATGAGAAGTGATACGGCACAGATCCTGATTTACAGCCTGTAAGCTTCAGTGAGTGATAAAATATGTTTACTATCCTCCTACATGTAAACCTCAACACTCCACCCCTCCAACTGTGAGCCCAGACAAAACATGGGTTACACTGACAACTGCTGGCATATACTGAAAGACTGACCAAATTATTGTTCACCTAGATATAAATGTCCAAAATTCGAATTTTCGTCGGACCCTAAACCCGAGCGCATATAGTCTTACACTCTAATTTCCTTTTAATTCATTCAGTCCACGCTTGTTCTCTGTCTTTAATCTCAGGCCTAATCATCATTCGGTGGAGAACACCAATCTGTAGTATAATTTCCACTAAGAAACTTCTTGCCTGGACGACCTTTTTCTCATTTTGAATGGATAATTATAAGAGAAATTGAGCACTCGTGCAGCAGAACCTGTTGAGGACTGAGACTTCAGGTGATTGTCTTGATTAAAAACTTATTAGCAGCTCGTGGAATGAGGTATGGATGAGCTTCTGATCTAAATACATTTCTGTTTTTCTCCTGTTATATATCAGAATAGGACCAGGACTAGACTGTCAAACCATGCAGCATTCATTACTGTTGTTAGTCACAGTTTTTGTGCTCCATGTGGTGAAAATATGCATAAGATTTAGCCAATTGTTTTTCAAAATGTTGTACTGTTCAAAAGTGTTTTGATGAAAGTAGACTTCACTTTTAATCAATGTCAGTTTAATCATACTCTTCAAAAGTTTGGGGTTGATATTTTGTTTTTAGTGTATCAGTAAGTCTCTTATGTTCACCAGCAATGTTACATTTGTTTGGTTTTCAAACAGAAATCTGATATACAGTAAGGCTATATGAACATACAGTATATATAAAATCATGGCCAATTTAGCTTATTCAATTTATAGCGCATGTCTTTGGACTGTGGGGAAAACCGTAGCACGGAATCCACATGAACACGGGAAGCACATGCAAATTCCACACAGAAATGCCAACTGACCCAGCTGAAACTCAAACCAGCGACCTTCTTGCTGTGAGGCAACAGTGCTAACCACTGAGCCATCGTGTCGCCAACAAGTATGAACATATATATATAAAATTACAGCTAATATGTTTGAACAAATATGTGTATATTGATAATTCCAATGTTGAAAATATATAACTAAATGGCATATGTGTTGTTGATGTGATGCATTTTCACTGTCACACATGACAAAAATGAATATGATTAGTATTCTCATCATTTAAAATGCTGTAAATGGTTACACATTTCTTTGTCTTCCATGTATCACAATCACCAGCGATCTAGAAGTTGCAGGTCACTGGAGAACTACAAATCTGCCACTGATATAAACTACAAATCCCATCATGCACCTCATACACACACAAGTACCAGTTCTTTTCCTGTTTGCACACACACTGCTGGAAGCTCATCATAGACTGATTATATGAACTATATACTGCTCTCATTCCCACACACATTGCTGAGTCTTGTTATCCTGTAGCATTACAAAGTGTTCTATTGTCTAGTAGTGGTGGACAGAGTGAGGCTTCATGAAACACTGAAACAGCCGAAGCTAATGTGTCGAAGCTTCGAAACGTTTCAAAACCCGTCAAAGTTACAAGTGACTTAGTGGAGCGATGAGAATTCTTGACCAGCATGCAAAAATAATGTGTTCGAATCCAGGGTGATGCAGTCATAGACATTAGTTTTGTTTTAACTTTGGTCTGACATCCGAATGAAAACTTTGTGACTAAATCTGTCTTGTTTGGTCATAAAAAAATTTACATGAATAAAATGAATTAAAAAAAAGTCAGAATTTAGGAGTATTTGTACAAGTTGGGATTCGAACTCAAGACATTTGCATAGTTACTCTGAGCACATGCACAGTCCACTAGGCTACATGAGATCAATCAAACGCAGATTTTCCAGGTCTCAAAATGACCAATGTTTTGAATCGCTTTAGTCATGTGACCTGGAGTTTCGAAACTCTTTGGTCATGTGACCTAGGTTTTTCGGATCATACTTCGGTGCAGTGTTTCGAAACACTTGCTTTTCGGGATCGCGACACTGTGTCGAAACATCAGTTTCACGTCAGCCATCTCTATTGTCTAGCCTTGTCTTGTTTCCTGACCCTTGCCTTGTTTCTTGTTTATGTTGTTTTGCCACCTGTATTGACCCCTTTGCCTGTGACCACTGCGACGCTTTTGAATTGTCATCATGATACTGTTTGTTCCTGTTTTGACCATTGCCTGCGTGACTCTGGCTCTGAGTTAATAAACTGCATTTGGACCCTCAACTTCGTTGTACCCTGACATTCATGTTACACCATAGACCTCTTGATTTAAAAACTGCTGCAGTTACGTGTTATTGTTGTTTTTTCACATTTTTGAGCCAAATCTAAAAACTGTCCTATGGTGTGATGGTCTCAAGCATATAGTTCATTAAATTACAACTCTTCTAAAAAGTGGTATGAAACTACTGTATAAGCAAATTTTAAATTCTGCTGCAATTCCGCTGAAAACTTTAGTTAAGATGAAGGTGACTGAAGCCCCTAGTGAAACGCATGACATGCATCTGTTAGGTTTTTTGTCTTAGTATTTTTCATATATTTAACTTTTTATAACCACTATAAAATTGTTATGTTTTGTTGCAGGTCATGCAGGAAATAAAAATTCTTCATAATTATACAGTGGGATTTATAAATGTTTAAAAAAAGCTTATCCTGCTCACCAAGTAAAAGTAGTTTATAATTTAATTTAATCAATTATTCCAGTGACTTTAATGATGAATTTTCAATCACATGATCCTTCAGAAATCACTCTAATATTAATGAATATAATAATAATATTTATTATTATTAACATTAATATTATTATTAGTAATGTAATAGTAGTCAAAGTCAAAGTCAAAGTCAAAGTCAGCTTTATTGTCAATTCAACCACATGTACAGGACATACAGAGAATCGAAATTCCGTTACTCTCAGACCCTAGGTGCCTAACATATAATATTAATACAAAAATACAGAAATTAGAGTTGAAAAAAGAATATACAATAAATACAATTATAAAAAGTAGTCTAAAAAATATACGCATTAAAAATATATATATATGAATATATACATAAGATGTGCTCCAATCTAAAGATTTACGTAAAAAATAAAAAATTTTGAGCAATACAATTACAGTTAAGATACAATTAACAGTTTAGTAATACAGGCAATAATAACTGGAGTAACAATTTCAATTGAAACTACATACAATAAGAAAGCAGTTATATAAAATTCTAATAAATGTTTACCAATTTAACAATTTTTTACATTTAATAAATTCCGCCTTGATGAACAGAATAATTTCCTTTAAAAAAATATGAAAAATGAAAATGAAAAAAAACTGACCCCAAACTTTTGACCAGTAATGCATATTAAACATCACCATATGAAGATAAGTGTCAAACAATAAGTATTAATCGCTCTCAAGCTATTTCTATACTATTAAGAGTTGTTTTTTTATTTTTCTATCACACCAGGACATATTTAAAGTAAAAGAAAAAAGAGAAAAAACTGAGAGTTGATGAATCTAGTGTGACCCTTTATATTTTTCTCAAACATCAGACTTCAAACTAAACATAAATAAATATAACTATTTCTTTGAAAATGATGTTCTACAAGAAATCTTTTTATGGCTTATTTGTCAAATAACCATATACAGTATGACAAATATTTTATATATCTGAAGTACAATCATGTATAACTTGTATGTCATATTTGTAATGTACATATATTGCCATATATCATACTTCTATATCGGTTAAATAAAAAAACACATATATAAAAAATGACAATTTCAAACAACTTTTCAATTTTTCTACATGACAAAATGTTATTTAGTCCTACAATATAAGTGAAAACATGAATTTCTAAAATATAACAGAGGATGATATGTTTTGAATTCTTGATGCATAGATTACTTACATTTACAATTGTCATATTTTATCCACATTTTTTCCATAGAATTACAGTGATGTACATTATTAATACTGTTTCTGTTATCACTGACAAATAAAAACTTCTTTGACAAACGTTTTCATCTGCGGTTTCATTAACAAGATTCACTCTGTCAAAGCTAATGCTACACAGACCTAAAAGACATCCTGTTTACCAGTTGTGCTATAAAATGATTTGTTCAGTTCCTCTGCCTTCGGCTGAAGGGACAGCTCGTCCAGCTGGGCACGAATCGGCCGTGAATCTCCAGCGGTTGTGAAGGAGCAGGAAATAGAAGGAGAGGCGTTAACCCGATAAGACTGCTGTGTCTCTCTCTTTCTCTCGGTCACCCTCTATCTCTCCATTCTTTCCCTTCTTCCAGTTGCTACAGGCTCTTACATAAGCCAGTTGGATATTTTCAGCCTCTCAGCACAGATGCAGTCAAGTTGAAGAGAACGCATTAAATATTTCATTTTGCCTCCTCCCAGACCTGTCTAGTTGGGATGAATCAACATTATAATACTACGTTGTTTTTATCAGTGTCTCTGTGGCTTGTTTCGGAATGGCAATCAATCTGACGCTTCTTCCATTTAAATGTGGGCCACAAGACAATGAACAGCAAATGGCCAGTAAAAGTGTGGAAATGTTCAAGGAGACTTTCTCTGTTTCATCTATTTAGTAAACTGACCTACATTTGAATGTCAGAAAGCCACTTTAAATGTTGTGGTAGAAGCTTAACATCTCAAGAATCTCAAAAAAGACTACTAGCAAGGACATCTTTGTTTATAAGGACTGAAGGGTCAAGAGGAACATGTCATCTATATGTTATTGTAGCCATACAGAAGTGCTTCCAATGGGAACTCGACAGTGTGTGAATAGAACTCACTGTGTGTGGAAGTCACAAATGGCACATAGAGTTATGCAATGCAAGAAGAGGACATTTTGAAATAGCGGCTCCAGAAGTGCGAGGAAAATATCTGTCAATTGTGTTTCAAGTTTTTCTAAATTAAAGTCTAAAGTCCATATGGTTAAATCATGTAAATTGGTAAAGTTGTGAGGTCTTGTTTTTGTTCCCTTTCCATTATTTATGGAGCCAGATCAGTCTCAAAAATAATAACACATAGTACATAACACAATTCACATTTTCAAAATCCAATGCGTAAGTTTAAAACACAATTCGTAAATGCACAAATCCAATTCATAAACTCAAACATGATTCATAAATACACAAATCTAACTCATCTGGTGAAAATATTTAAGATTTTTACTTGTAAATTCACGAATTGTGTGTTGTATTTATGAATTGTGTTTTGAACTTACAAATTGTATTTTGTAAATGTGAATTGTGCTGTGCATGTGAATTTTATTTTGTAAATGTATTATTTTTGAGACTGATCTGGCTCCATAGTGGTGATAACTGTGTTTCATAATGCATAATTGCTTTCAAGGGTTAGTTCACCCAAAAATGACAATTCTGCTATTACTTTACCCTCGTGTCATTCCAATCTCCTCAGACCTTCGTTTGTCTCTGGAACACAATTTAAGATATTTTAGATGAAACCCAAGAGCCCCCTCATCCTCCATTGATAGTTTTCAGTTATGTGACCTGTGCGGAGACCTGGTGGGGAAACACAATGGGCCATAATGACAGCTACAGTGGTATCTCCATAGAAACACAGCACAAACCAGTTGTATTTCCATCTTTTTCAAGCTATGAATATTTGGATCAAATATCAACAGAACAAAACAGAGATATGATCACAAACTGTGCATTTTGGGCATTTGCGATTTATATTCGATCACGTTGTTCATTTAAAACTATCAAAACTATCACTGTCAGAGTTACAATTTGGCAATGTTTACATCTATCTTTTAGATATTCCTAAGCAATTTAATCATTGGTGGTGGCGTGATAGCATAAAAGTGTCTACCTTTATATTTGATGCCTGTTTGTTTTGCTTAGATTAATATTTGTTGGTAGGGAAAATCTATTCTTTCACTTTTGCTGTTTATACTTTGACTTTGCATTTCAATTTATACTTTACACTCTCAAAAAAATAAAGGTACGCAAGCTTTCACTGGGGTGGTACCTTTTCAAAAGGTACACATTTGTACCTACAAGGTCCATATTAATACCTCAATATTAGTACCTAAAAAAGGTACTAATATATACATTTGAGGTACCAATACAGACCCTTTAAGTACAAATGTGTACCTTTTGAAAAGGTACCACTCCGGTGACAGCTTGCGTGCCTTTATTTCTGAGAGTGTACTTTACTTTACTTTACTTTACTTTACTTTACTTTACTTTACTTTACTTTACTTTACTTTACTCCACAAGTGCATATTTATCTTTGGCTTCACCACACAACTACATCAGAACTTATATCACATATCACAAAAAAACAAGCTCATCTCATAAATCTCATAAAAAAATCAATTAATCATATTTATACTTAAAACCCTGTATTTAAAATTCTAAATGCAGTTGGCAAAAAAGACAATTGATACACACTTTAATTGTACCTAACCTAAAAAATTAGAATAGAAACTGCATACAAATGTACACTGTTAAAAAATGATTGCTGCCTTAAATGTTTTAGTTGAATTAGTCATCTCAACATATGTTAATCAAACTGACTAAAAATATTAAGCTAATCTTCATATAACTGTAAAAAAATTATTGACACCTGACTAACTTATTAAAATAAGTTAAAGCAACATAAAAATATTTGTTCTCTTGACTTTTTGTCGTTCAATTTTTGTACTGACAGTTATAGGCACCATATTACGGGTCAATGAAGCTACCATTTGGCACAAATCCATAAATTTCTCCTTTCTGGCTGATCTTTCTATGAAGGAATTTCTGCAGAAGCACAGCCCAGGCACGTCTCTATGTTGGTTAGTAATGCTGTGTGTTATTGCACAATAGTTATCCAGCTTTTTTTTTTTTTAAAAAAGAGAGTAATCACTCAGCCCACTTGGTGGTCAGCAGGAGACAGTATTTTTTGACCACCAGGGGAGCGTTCCCCTGATTATGTGACGTCACATGAAAATGATCAATAGACAGGAACTGTCCCTAGACAGAAATTCCAGAAAAGGAGCCAAAAATATTGACAAAACATTTTTTGGTTCAAATGTAATCATATGAAGCTCCAGGAACACTTTTGTGCCACACACAAAAAAGGACTTTGTTCACCTATATCTTTTTTTCCTTGTTCAGATGTCATGGTTATCGTGTATTAAGGGGGCAGTATAAAGTATTGTTATTCAAGTCAGCAGCACAATATGCAAACACACAGACTGACATTAAGGACATTGGCAAACAAAGTTGGTGCACAGAAGTGTTCTTGGAGCTTCATATAATTCATATGAACGACTGAAGTCACATGGAATATTCTGACAATATTTCAGTTTTTGGCTCTTTCTCTGGACTTGAAATGTCTCCGGACCAGTGCTGTCTAGGGAGGATGAGAGAGCTCTCAGGTTTTACCTAAAATATCTTAATTTGTGTTCTGAAGATGAATGAAGGTCTTGTAATTGATAACAGAATTTTAATTTTTGGGTGAACCAACTTTTTAAATTATATTCAAATACAATGACATCTTTTAAACAAAGTTAAATTATTATTTTTGCTCTGTACTAGACCATGCTGTTGCTATACTATTTTACACACCCCTTTTGTCTTATCATTGCATCAATCAAGGAAATCAAGGTAGTCCATTGACCACGAGAATATTATTACTGCTAGAGTAAAAATGTCAAACTCACCACTTTATTGGGGGAGCTTACCCAATTCACCTACACCACATGTCTTTGGACTTGTGGGATAAACCGGAGCCCTCGCGAACATGGGGAGAACATGCAAACTCCACACAGAAATGCCAACTGACCCAGCCGAGGCTCGAACCAGCGACCTTCTTGCTGTGAGGCGATCGTGCTACCCACTGTGCCACCGTGACACCCAAATATAATCACATTACACAAATTGAGTTTTTTGATCCAATCCCAAACTTTTCATCAATGTAATATTATTCTCTCACACTCTTAACATATGTCAGTTATTTAGTTTGTGTACTAATGCAGCACTTGTGTATATACAATTTCATTCATTCGTAACTTTTTGATTTAGTGGCTAATTCATATGAATTCGTACGATCTAATTCGTACAAATTAGTACGATTAGCTCATCACCCAATAACGGTTGGGGTTAAGGGCGGGGTTAGGTGCCACGCCTCCTTTTTAAAATCGTACATTTTGGTACGACTGAACTCGTAAGATTTCGTACGAATTAGCCACTAAACTGACAAAACGTAAAATACTTACGTTTCCTCGTGAGATCAGGCTGACAATTTTGCCCTTAAATCAAATTCATGTGTACATATGTAATTTTGCTTTCAGTGCTCCTTTCCTTTCCTTTCCTTTCCTTTGTTTGTAGTCAGGTTAAATCCTGATTCACCAACAACAGCAAAAGACAAGAAAACTGTTTCAAATGACTCATTCTTATTTTGAGGAGAAGTGACAGCTTGGACTGAATTCACGTCCCTTACTTAAAGGTCTAGCTAATTAGTTTTTCTGGATCATCGGAAAGTGATAATTAATGTTATCGTGTTGTGGGGAATTTGCTGCTAATTAGATCAAAGCAGTAGAAAAACATAAAATTATTCAAAATAAATAGTTTTTATATATTTAATTCACATTTTCTCTCCTCAGATTCTCTGTTCTCAACTGTATTAGAACATATATCTAATCTATCAAAGCATGCGTGTACTGTATGTTCTTGCATTTTAAGAAAGCATTTGTATAGTGAGCTTGTGTGAGAGATTTAGATTTTATCTATAGTTTGGTGTAGGCAATATCGTGCATTTGATCGTGTATGATTTTGACCTGTATTACTATCAGTGGTGTAAAGTAACTAATTATTTACAAATACTCAAATTACTGTAATTGAGTAGTTTTTCTCAGGAATTGTAATTTACTAAGTAGTTTTAAATTGTGTACTTTTACTTTTCCTTGAGTACAATTTTAGTGCAGTATCTGTACTTATACTCCACTACTTTCATTCAACATGCAGTCACTACTTTATTTTTCTTGTCCATGGGGATTAGAAAAATCAGTCCTGAGATTCCTGTCCAATCAAATCGCACATACCGTAGAAGGTAAATCACATCATAATGAACTACCTCAAGATGTGTGCACTTTATAATTGCAGCAAACTGTTTGGAAGTATTAAAAGTGTCCATGAAGATTCACTGATGAGAAGATGACGGATGTTTACTGTATGATGACCGAAATGGCTCTAAACACCCAGCAGGCACAGGACGTCAACATGATGTCTGATTGACGTTGAACCCTAACGTCATGGGGACTTTGCATTTTGTTTGGAAATAAAAATCGTGTTGACGTCAGAACTCAACGTCAGGCCAATGTCAATGTCCAATGTCCAACCTAAAACCAACCAAATATCAACGTCTAATGATGTTACCGTACCTGACGAATAAATGTCAGTATTTGACGTCAATATGACGTTGGTTTAAGATGTTGGCTCGACGCTGGATTTTGGTCACTTTCTAACAACCTAAAATCAACCAAATATCAACGTCATTTGACGTCATTATTGGACATCAAAAAAACATTGTCCTTAGATGATGGCTTGACAATTGATTTTGGTCACCTGACATCACAACCTAAATCTAACCTAATATTAACGTCTCATGATGTTGTGTGCCTTCAGGGCAATAACTAAATGCACTACAGAATGTTACGTTTACACACACATGCACAAATTACATGTAAACATATCAGCTTTTGACAGCATAATACTCACTACTCTTGAGTACTTTTAAAAGGGCTACTTTTTACTCATACTTTGAGTAATATTTACAGCAGATACTTTTACTCTACTTGCACTACATTTTTTTCAGTACTCTTTCTACCACTGATTACCATTACATAGCATTATATAATACGTGGTTACACTTTGGTGGCATGTCTTTGAACTTGTAGGGTAAACCGGAGCACCCGGAGAAAACCCCCGCAAACACAGGTAGAACATGCCAACTCCACACAGAAATGCCAGCTGACCCAGCTGGGGTGCGAACCAGCAACCTTCTTGCTGTGAGGCGATCGTGCTACCCACTGCCCCACCATGACGCCCAAATAACCATTTACTGTAATGAAATAAATTTTTCACTGATAAAGTACAGGATTACTTTTCGTCTTTAGGTAATTTAATTACATTCACTCATTCATTTTCATTTCAGCTTAGTCCCTTTATTAATCCCGGGTTGCCACAGCGGAATGAACCGCCAACTTATCCAGCACATGTTTTACACAGTGGATGTAAATTAATTACAATTACTTATAATGTACTTGACTTAAATACTGTAAATGAACTTAACGGTTCTTGATAAATCGATTCAGAGAAGCAGATGAATTGTACTTTTTGTTATACAAATATTTTTTGAAGGATAATTAAATTTTTTAACTATGGTTACAATTATCAATTAGATTGATCATGCTTAATAAACAAAAAATGAGTGAGAAATGATTGATTACATAGTATATGTTTCAATACTTTGAAAACTTAGTTAAACCTCTTCAGTGAAGATCTACAGATTGTTGAAGATGACAAGTGGTAACTGGTGGTAAAGCACAATAGACCCTTTTCAAATTTCTGGGTTTCTCCAGCCTGATCTCACGAGGAAACGTAAGTATTTTACGTTTTGTCAGTTTAGTGGCTAATTTGTACGAATTCGTACGAGTTGAGTCGTATGAAAATGTACAATTTTAAAAAGGAGGTGTGGCACCCAAACCCGCCCCTAAACACAACCGTCATTGAGTGATGAGCAAATCATACTATATGGTACAAATTACATTGTACGAATTCATAAGAATTAGCCACTAAATCAAAAAGCTATGAATTGGCGTTAGATTGTGTTGGTTTATCAGTAGCGGAAGTCATCATAGTTGGGTAAACTTAGAGCGCAGTGAATTGGAGAGTACAACAAATATTTTTTTACAATCTTATTTGCTGAAATAATAAAAGAAAAACTCCCCGATGGTGTTATGAAGACTTTCAGAAAAAGGAAAACAATTGTGTGAGACATTACGGCTGCCAGAGGAGAGAATAACATCAAATTGACTTTCAGTCCCATTGACACTGAATTAAAAACACCTCGCATAAGCAGAAATTCGTTTTTTTGTAATTTGATGCAAAGATGATATAATACATTCATAAATGCATATAAATATATGTGTTTTAAAAAAATCTAAATATTAAAAACTTTCAAGGATTTAAGATTATGATGACCGTTAAACACATGATCATAACATTCTTGTGAAAAGGGTCCATCTAAAACATTTTGGATTATTTCAAGCTGCAGTTGGGTAAAATAAAACCTTTTTAACCCAGCTGGGTATGTCCATAGTTTAGGTTTTTTCTGAATGCAATATAGTCTGTTTGTTGTCAATGACACAAATAACTTAGGAGTCAAAAAATCTGTATCATCAAATACAAAAATATTATGTACTCTATAAATTAATAACTATAAATATTAAATTAACTATAAACTATAAATATAGTCAATATAGTAGAGTCTCTAAAATAATGATGCAATTAAAATTTAGGTAAAACATGGATAATTAAAATATGAAATCTAAAAATTAACTCATAAGTTGGGTTCATCGTTATTTTAGCCAAATTACAGCAGAAACAGCTCAGAATATTTTAGAGTGTAATGTCTGTCAGGAGATCATTACAATGAAGTATCATCAGATATTAAAGAGATGGTCTACTAATGCTGCCCTAAGACATGTAGTTACAAAGTTACTTATAGTCAGAATGTCTAAAGAGTACAGTCAAAATAAAGTGTTAACTCATTCATAACCTTCTAAAAATGCTGGTTTGTCATAACCCAATATTGGGTCAAATATAAACAAACACAACCATTGTGTTTAAATGTGCAATTTAAAAATCATTTTAAAAAGCAACCCAACATTGAGTTTGTCCAACAACATTTTTAGAGTGAACATTGGTGTGAATTGTTAAATGAGGGAATGGTTTACAAATCCATGAGAGCATTTTAAAAACTGAAAGTACAGATTATAAAACGGCAGGCACAGATTCTCAAAAACAACAATGACTGCTTGGTGACCCGAGGGGCGCTGTGTAGTATGACAACCACATGAATCACTGCTCATTTTTAACCCTCTCATCCAAACAAAACATTTTGACAAGGGTACATTTGATCTGTCTATGTAAAAGCTAGTCATTTCTTCAAAAGGACACAATATAGAATATTTACATCATGGCTATCCAACTTCTCAAGCTTTTAGGAGACAAATAGACCCTCCGAATGAAACCTCATTATGAAAAACCAACAATCTTTGGTGCACTTGACTGAAACGTAGATGTGAATGGTGCGATAAAGACTTCAAAAACAAGACACGTTCAATGTGCGCTTCTCGTCTGCTGTGTGTTTCGCACATCATGGCTGGTCTGGCTTTTCTTGTCTCTTTGCAATTTTCATATTCTTCAAAGGGAGATGGTTCACACTGTGGGCAATTGTAATTAGGTCATCTTCTCCTCTCCCCCGTTCTCTTTCGGCCTCACTCTCTATCTGTTCGCTCTCTTTTTTCCCCCGTACCATCTATCGCTCTTATTTCTCTCATCCTTGCACCTTCCACCCTCTCGCTTCATATTTTCTTGGATCGGTTTACAATGCAAGCGAGTGGCGAAGAAGAAAGCAGATTAGATGCCCCCTTTGCAAGACAGCTGAGGGGGAGGATACGCGTTAGAGCTGGGGAGCTGGAAATAGGCGGCTATATTTGGTGTTGCAGAATGTGTTAGGCAGGAGATGGAAAGAAATTGCAATTCTGTTTACAAGGCATGGAGGCTGAGTACCAATGTGGGGTCTAAGGAGCTTTAGGTCCTGAAGGCCCCTCTGGCAGTCACTCGGTTTCTGGCTGCTGTAGGCCTTTGGTGTCTTGCAACACTGCCATCGACAGTGGAAACTGAATCAGAGAGCCCCAGGGAACCTACAGGAAGTGTGTTTAATGGACATATTTCTGTTTTAGATGCTGTTTATTTTCAATGTTGATTGAACAGATTTACGGCAACAGTGAAGCCTGGTTTATACTGGACGTGTCCGCTAGTTCGCTTGAGTGCACGTGGCGACTGTGAGGTCATTGCGGAGTTTAACTTTAGGTGCGTGCGACATGGTTTTGGTAGGAGGAGCGCACAATTTTTTTTAAAACTTGAGCAATCAGTGTGTGCAGCTTCGCGTCGAGATTTTGTCTGAAACAGGTACGCCTGTACAGACATCTTTATGATCCGTCAATCCATGATCATAGGGATAATCGGATGACCAGTGGGAAAGGAGGACATTTTTTGTTAAAAGTTTAGAAAAACTTGAGGGATAAGTTTGTTAAAACCAAAAAGAAAAGCTACGGCAAAAGTGGAGACCCAGGTGGTTTTAATACACAATTAAAGAATATGTATTACCACTTTCGGGTTTTACACTGATGATTACAATTTAAATGAATTTAAATCAATTTAACAGTAATAAAAACTAAACTGAAATGGCAAAATTATGTCTTTGATAACTGGAAAGGAATATTTCGGTTTACAATATATTGGTGCCCTTTTTTCCTAGGCTTTATTGGTGATAATGGTTAGGAATGTTGGACCATTATTGCCTTGGCATTTAAGCAGAGACACAAACTAGCCAGACAGTAATGTATGAATTGTGTAGTGGGCAAAATCTATTAAAAAAACTTCAGTATTTTTAGTAAGTGTACTTTTTTTTTGCTTTTTAATTTTTTTCCATAATAAAAAAATATATTTGTTGAGCAACCCATATTCTGTTGTCATTAATATTTAACTTTAATAGGTAGAACTGTCCGAGATATGAACAAAAGCAAATGATGCATCAAAGTTTGATATTAAAAAATCTTGAATGGTTATAAAAATCTTTATAATCCTTAAAGTAAATGAAAAAAAATAATAGAACAGATTAATAGAATAATTAGTTTAAAAATCTTGAACGATATTATTGATATGACGTAGTTCCGGAAACTTCCTACTTCTCTGTTTATCTGTCTGACTTTACGGTGGGTTTCTTTTGACCACCCCCCTGTCGTTTTAAAGAACACCACAACGGCAAACGCATCAAGTATAAAAGCCTCGTCCATTTCGTGAGGTGCGCGCGCAGTCAGTGGAGGTCTGCGACGTATAAATCAGCCTTAATGCAGGTCCACTGGGATTAAATCGTCAACTTTTGTGACTGTAGCCTCACTTAGCCATACTTCAGACTAATGGCTGGAGAAGGGTATAAACAGAGGTCAAGTGGGTGGGATTTGAGCTCCAAGTGGGCTGTACAAAACTGGAGATTTAATTTAATTTAATAATTTAAATAATTTAATTTAATGTTTTGTACATGAGTCCAAAATTGTGCTTTATAAATGTCTACACCAACCTCAACTCTAAACCCAACCTCACAGTAACCTGATGTGTTTTATTAGTCTACTCCACTTACACCACCTAAACCCAGCCCACCTGCGGCGTAAGTCCCTCCCACTTGGAGGTCACCCAACCTATTTGCGGTCTAATACCTCTCACATGCAGGTCTCCGGGCTGCAGCGATACCTACTTGAATAGCTGAAGGACTGAGAACTTTGGCCGTGCACTTTGAACAGTCAAGGACTGCCCACTATTTTAGTTAACTAGCAGGTTATTCAACCAATCACGGTTCGTTTTGTGTCAGGAGTGTTTATGGGAGTGTAAAATGTCTCCAGAATAATAGACCGTCACGCAACTGTAGCAAGCATCATTCATTCAAAAACGTCTTTAAAAGTTTACAATGAAACATCAATATACTAATTAATCTGTCAGCAAAACATATAGAAAATCAGTAAGACATGTATGTAGCATTTGTTCTGAGAGTCATTTATTCATTTGGTGACGCATTTCTAAAGATCATGTCGATTGAAATGACTGAGTGAAAGTTTTCTTTGTTCTATAAAATCAAGGTTAAAAACAGTGGCTGTTTTGAATGTTGTCTTTCACTCATTTTTATGACCAAAATGACAGAATATTTGAAGGTTTTCAATGTCATTAGAAAAAATAAATGAAAACAAGAAAACCTGTTGCTGTTGACATCACAGTTTGAAGCTTTAATTTAGAGAATATTACATCATTTTTAATAATCCAGCTTTTAAGTCAAATTGATAAATGTTCATCTTCACAAAAGTTATCCTCACAACATACAGATGTGCAGGGACTAAATCACTCATTTATGAATGTCTCAGAAAGGTGTTTATGGTTATTAATGAGCACTGTCATCAATATAAGCATCACAGCTTTTTTCATCCGCTCGGACTTGTTTCCAGGCGGATTGGTTTGATTGCTGCACATTCAATTCTCGGAAATCCTCTATATTTAAATCAGAGAACGATTGAGGATCTGCTAAAATGTTTCCAGAAAAGTGTGCCATATGCATCAGATGTTTAGCCAAAGGTCCGTAGGCGGTGCTTGGCATGACGTCCGAGTCTGAGACTATTGTCAAAGTAACCCAGATGCCTAGCCTGCCACTATAGACCAAAAATGATGAGAGTCTTTGTACCCGAGTCTGAAAGAAGTGGTCTGGGGTACGGTTTGTGCAAACTCTGGTCCGGTTCACTTCTTATATGAATGCAATCGTACCAAATAACGAAAGTGAACCACCAACTGCACAACAAACTATCATTTTCATAATGTTCATTTATGTGTCTATGTCTGTGTATCATCTAATGTTACCTTGGTGGCAAGCGGGACTGACCCAGTGTAAACACAGTGATAATGTCTGCTTTTCTCCTCCAAAAACAGCTTCTCCAGACATCGCGTTATGTTCTAAACGTTTTTAATATTGTTGCGGCAGATAGATGCAAGTAGCTATCTGTATGTTATCAAAATTAAAAAATTCAGTAAAAGCACAATGTGATGTGTGTATGTCTTTCCATTTTGACGCCTTTGCTTTCGTGGTTGTCACCAAGCAACAGCTGTACACACAACATCAGATTGATGACGCAAGCGTACCGGGGTTCAGAAAGAAAAAAAGACGGTGTGAACACAAACCAGCCAAGAAGGTGGCAAGGGGAGCAATCAAACTTGGGTTTGGACATGGCAATTGAACCAAGTGTGAAAATGGCACTTTTGATATTAGCTGAATCATGTTGTTGTTTTTTCTGGTTAAATTATTGTTTTTAATGAAGATTTAATTCTCCACATGCTCCACGAGGCAAGTGTTCTTACATTAACGCAGTGAATACAAATGTAAAACATGGGAGGACACCGGCATTATGGTCAAAATAAACTGAAATATTTATGAAGACTAAGCTTTATAATCTCTGTGCTACTTTAGGCTACAGCTTATTTTAGGAATGATTCTGGTCTGAATACTATAAATGTTATAATGCATTTCTCTGCAGGTGCTGACAGACCTAATATAAGTACTTGGATAAAATGGTAATTTATGCAATAATATTGATCACGTATGACCTGAATAGTTCCATTTTTAAGAATGCTGTCCTTTCCCAATATTTATTAAAGAATATTGAAAAATAATAACTATAGCATCTGTAATGAACACCAATTCAGCATACAGTTGAAGTCAGAATTATTAGGCCCCCCTGAAATATTAGCCACCCTGTTTGTTCTGTAGACTATCAAACAAATATATAGCTTAAAGGGGCTAATAAGATTGACCTTAAAACGGTTTTTAAAAAATTTAAAACTGCTTTTATTCTAGCCAAAATAAAGCAAATAAAACTTTCTCCAGAAGAAAAAATATTATCAGACATACTGTGAAAATTTCCTTGCTCTGTTAAACATAATTTGGGAAATATTTAAATAAGAAAAACAAATTCAAAGGGGGCTAATAATTCTGACTTCAACTGTATAAGCAGGTTTGGGAATGTTACTTTTACTAACAGGCTACAAAATACAAAAGTAATTTGTAACATTTCATTAAAATTGTCTCAACTTTAGTAATCTAAATACACTGGAATGTTATTATTAAGTATGTAACATAAATGTACCTCTACAGAAAAACAGCATCCATCAAACAGGACGTTGTTTTGTATATTTTATCAACATCAGTTTGCAATAATATTTCCTGAAAGGAAAAAAATCCAGACAATCTTTAAATAGAAAAATTAATTTACTAACAGGTAAAAATACAACACGATGCACTGAGGCTGGGTTGTAGAACTAAAAACTGAATGATTAGGGTAAATTCAACTTATTTTTTTTATCTGGCAAACATGCAAGTATGTTGAAGATAGTAGAAAGCAAGAGAATTAGCAGAATCTGGAGGATTTTACTGAGGAACAGTTTAACTTCTCAGAGCAAACAAGGGACTCATGAACAATTATTACAAAATAATAAAAAAACATTTATGGATCATCCAGGTAACATCATTCAGTTTAGATTCAATGGTATGTACATTTTTGAATGGGACAATTTTTATGAATTCAGTTATTATTATATTTATTGAAATGTATTTGTGTTTGTATTTTTAAAATCTCTTTTGTGAAAGCATATTTTGGACAATACGTAATAAAAATAACATTCAATTTTTATTATCAGTCTTGTTTTGGTACAATTATTAAAATTTTGTATACAAGGACTATGTAGACATGAGCAGAATCCCTCCTCAACCTGATCTGCACAGTGATGTTGCATACTTTTCACAATTATAGGTCAAATAATTGTTTTGTTCATCCAATCCAAACGGCTTTCTCATTTCCCCTTTTGTGAGTCACAGTAAACCTGTCTGCAGGTTGCTAATTGAACCGGCTGTATACGTTTTGTTCCCTGGAGGATCACCGGTTGCAATTTACATTAGTTGCCAATTACTGTTTACATTAACGTTTAAATCAAATAATTTAATATATTAGGGTTTAAATGAAATAATTTACATGAAAATTTTAAAACAATCGCTTCTGTAATCTAAAATACTTCACGGATCATTAGCACTCATTTAAAATGGAAAGGTCAATAAATACAGTTACAGTACTTGTGTTTCGTATTTGAAATATAGTTGACAGAAAATACAGAAATCGAAGTCAAAATGTTAGCCCTCCTGTCAAATTTATATTCTATTAAAATATTTACCAAGTGTTGCTTAAAGGAGAGAAGATATTTCTCAACACATTTTTAAACATAATAATTTTAATGACTAATTTCTAATAATAGTTTTTTTCTTTGCTATACTGCATAATATGTTTATACTTATTTTGCAAGACACTAGTGTTCAGCTTAAAGTGCGATTTAAAGACTTAACTATGCTACCCATGCATGTAAGTTAGGATAATTAGCCAAGTTATTGGATAACAGTGGTTCGTTCTGTTGACGACTGAAAAACAATTATATCTTAAGGGGGCTAATAATATTGACCTTAAATTGTTTCAAAACAATTAAAAACCATAAAAAAACTTTCCCCAGAAGAAAAAAAAATGTTATAGGAAATTCTGTGAAAATGTCCTCGGTCTGTTAAACAGCACTTGGGAAATATTATGAAGGCTAATAATTTTGGCTTTAACTGTACAACTAAGTTACTCCCCAAACATTTCGGAGTGATTTCTGAAGAATTATGTGCTGCAAATTCAGTTTTGGAATCACTGTAACAAATTACATTTTATTAAAACACAAAACAATTATTTTTAAGGATTATATTATTTACTGTATTAGGTAATGTTTGTATCATGTTTGTATCATTGATCAAATAAATGCAGCCTTAAGACATTTAAAAACAAATCTGACCTTCAGCGTTTTATACTACATGAATTGCAATAGGTAAAATTAGTTTAATAATCATAATACTGCACACTACATCTATGACCACCTGTTCATACTAGCAGCCTAGATGGTTGCTAAAGCTGGAGTTACTACAGAGTGTAGTCTGGTGTAAAAAGAAAATATAGCCCTAGATAGAGGGTGCAAGAAGTGCCCCAGATCCAAGATGCAAATGATTCAAGACTAATAGTCTTTCAAATATATGCCATACAATGTGGCATTACACAGTTTTTTTATTTGAAAATACTACTAATTTAAGTAGTATTATAATTATGTCAAGAGTTCACACTTAGGTGATGATTGATTATAAAGCTTGTTTGGCACTCTGTCCCGGGAGAGAGCCTTGAGCTCATAAGATCCTCAAGCCCGGGGCTCCCTCCCGTTTGCAAGGCGAGAGGAGAGTTTGAGCTCAGGTAGATCTCGAGAACTCCCTGCTGTAGTAGCTAATGAACAGATAGTGATTCCTCTTGAGAGAAAACTATTTACTAGGAGCATGTCTATGGTGCTGATTTGGATTAGTCAATTAACTTAAGCTGCATGTTTTTGGACGGTGGGAAACTGGGGAACCCGGGGGAAACCCACGTGAGAACGTGTTAACATTCCTGCACGAGAAGAGTTTCTTTGACAGGGAAAGGGGCAAATCACAGATACAGTGGTACATTAATACTGATGTACTGAAATAACAGATGTATATAGAGTATTTGATTACTGTTTGAATGCAGCTCAAACAAAAATTATACCTGAAAAATATTTCTGATATAATAATAATATCCCAAAAACAGTGTTTGTAAAGGGTCATTCCAAATCTATATGAGTCTCTGGGCCCTATCATACACCCGGCACAATAAGGCGCAAGACGTGTATGGCGCGATTTGTTGCTATTTTCAGATCAGCGCAACAGTAATTTTCACATTTTGCACCACATTGTTTAAATAGCAAATTCATTTCCACCACTTTGTGGACCACTTTGTGGTCTGAAAAGGAGGTATGGTAAAGCACATTGTTGGCGCGTTGCTACTGTGAGGAATTAAAGTAGACTGCGTTACTGACCAACTAAAAGCAGGTCTAAAGTCCAGTGCAGAGCGTGTTAGTTATGCGCCTATGCTGGGTCAGACGCTTACACATCACTTAATACACACAGGATGTACAGCAATACACAAATATCTTTACATATGAAAAAATTAAGGGATTAAAATGTTACAAAACTGATCATTTTTTACATAAATATAAAAACCACTGCCTCCATGCCTTCTTTGTGTCAGGGGGGCTTTTTCAGTTTATTCATGACAATTTCATTCATTCATTCATTTTCTTTTTGAATTAGTCCCTTTATTAATCCGGGACGCCACAGCAGAATGAACCGCCAACTTATCCAGCACGTTTTTACACAGCGGATGCTCTTCCAGCCGCAACCCATCTCTGGGAAACATCCACACACACTCATACACTACGGACAATTTAGCTTTACCCAATTCACCTGTACTGCATGCCTTTGGACTGTGAGGGAAACCGGAGCACCCGGAGGAAACCCACACGAACACAGGGAGAACATGCAAACTTCACACAGAAACACCAACTGACCCAGCCGAGGCTCGAACCAGCGATCTTCTTGCTGTGAGGCGACAGTGCTACCTACTGCGCCACTGCGTCGCCTACTTGACAATTTGTATAATGTTATTATTATTATTAGCAGTATTATTTATTTTATGCATATTTATATTTGTTTTAATAAAAACAAGTTCGGATTTGTCCTTATGTCGGGTTTTGGAGACGTCTGCATCACCATATGGGGCATAAGAATAGGACGTGAGTTTGGATATAACTCAGTTCCCCTTCGGGAGGGGAACTTCAATGCTATGTGGAAAAACTTCCACTATGGGGATTTCGTCAGAATCCAATCATCTGAAAGAGTATAAAAACGGGCCAATGAAATGCCAATGAGTTGGCGGCGTCAGCGTGCACAGCTGTCTTGAATGACAATCAGCCTGGCATAAAAGGCTAGCATGTGCTCAGCAACGACATCCTTTTCGCTTTCAGAGCCTTTCACGAGCTTCTGAGAGAGTCTATGAGGGTATCTCCAACCTGTGTCTACAGAGAGAGATCGAGAAGCAGCTTCTCCCGGTCCAGAGCGTGTATACGCAGTGGCAGATGGTCGAGCTGGGTTGTTCTCCCTTGCCTGGCGTCCTTTGGGTCCGGTCCTCCAAGAGCGGTATGTATATAGGAAGCAAGTTTCCTAAAAGAGCAACACGGTTGTGCAGCGCGTCTTTTTCAAGACGTCGCTCCGACCGTGCGTTTCTGGTTGCGGTGGTTTCCTGTCCCCGGATGATGGGCACGAGCACTGCGTTTCATGTCTGGGGGTCCAGCATGTTGATGCGGTGCTCGCGGGCAGTGCATGCCATCATTGTGATGTCATGTCTGCTGCGCAGTTAAGATCGCGGCTCGCTCTTGCAAAAGAGCGACCCACCCCAGTTGTCCCCCGCACTGCGGTTGGCACTCGGGCAGATCTGAGGGTTTCAGTGGGAGTAAATCCGCCGCCCTCGGGCTCGCGGACCTCTCGCTCCTCCACGCGCTCCATCCAAGCTTCAGGTGAGAGAAGCGCTCCATCCTCGGGTGGTCGCCCTCTCACTTGATGACACCGAGGATCAGATGTCCATCGCTGCATCGGAGGATGGGCTGTCATTGTCTGATGAGGATGCGAACCCGCTCGCTCCCTCCCTCCGGGGTGGAGAGCACGGTGTTGGCATCTAAAAAGCAGACATGATGGCCGTGCTTTCCCGGGCTGTTTCGGCCGTGGGTCTGGTGATGGTTTATCCCCCAGCCCCGCGGCCGGACCGACTAGATGGGTGTTATGTGGAGGATATAAGAAGGCAAGACCTTCTAAGCCTTCCGTCCCCTTCTTCCCGGAAAGTGCGCAGTAAGCTCACGCAGTCTTGGAGGGCACTTTTTTCTGCCCGATCTGCGTGCGCTTTCATCCTCACCATCCTTGGAGGGTTGGTTGTCATTGTCTGATGAGGATTCGAACCTGCTCTCTTCCTCCGGGATGATGGGCGTGGCGTCGAATCCAGAAGCAGACTTTGCAGCCGTGCTTCCCAGGCTGTTTCGGCCGTGGGTCTGGAGATGGTTTATCCCCCAGCCCCGCGGACGGACCGACTAGAGGGGTGTGATGTGGAGGAGATAAAGGAGGCAAGACCTTCTAAGCCTCCACGTCCCCTTCTTCCTGGATGTGCACAGGAAGCCCACGCAGTGCGCTGCGTGCGCCTCCGCCCTCACCATGCATGCTACGGCCACCTACCAGCGCTCCCTAGCGCAGGCGCTGGCCCAGCTGCGCGGGGATGGTTCCGACCCAGGACTGAGCATGAGCTCCGCACAGCTATCGACTGAAGTCGGCTGTGTGTGCCCCAGGGAAGGACGATGGTCACATTAGTGGCCCAGGAACGCCACCACGGGCTAAACCTGGTGATCTGCGTGATGCTGACAAAGTTCGCTTTCTTAGCTCACCCATATCCCAGGCTGGCCTGTTCGGCGACACCGTCAGTGAATTCGCCCAGGAATTCACGCCGGTGAGCGAGCAGTCGGAGGCGATGGGTAATACCATCTCTCGGCGGGATCGTAAAACCGCTCCTCCCCGCCGAGCCATCCACATCCACTGCTTCACGCCGAGAGCGCCCGCCTGCGGCTTTGCTCGGTCGCCCCCGCCTGCGCCTCTGGCCAAGCGGCTGCGCCGAGCATCTCGCAGGCAACCAGCGCTCCCCGCCCCAGGGCGCCGCTAAGTTCGGTAAACGAACCGCGAAGCGTCCCTGAGACGGGCCATCTGGAGAGGAGGAAATTTGCTCTTTCCCCGCTGGAGGGCGGGGCTCTTCTTCTAAACAGCGTTAAAAAACGCTATCAAAACCTCAGAGAAAGAGCATTTTTTCCCTTCCCCGGATGTGACAGCCCGAACACTGCCAGTCTGGGACGCTATGCTTTCCAGCTCGCAGGATCGGTGCACTTTGCCAGTGGCTCGCGGAGCGAGAGAGAACGGTCTCCTTTCTCTCCCCCTCCCAGCCCCACCTCCGGAGTACGGGTGCGAGACAAGAGTGAAGCTCTTGCCTCCTGCTCTCCTGTGGGACCCCAGTGCTTCCCGGTTGAGCCCACCCACTCCGCGCTGCCCCACCGCTGGTACGTCAGCGATCGTGCGGACGAAGCCACTTGCGAGGGCTCTGCCTGCCTGGTTAGCGTGGGCCAGCCCATCGCAATGGCTCATCCGCGCGATCAGACTCGGCTACGCGATTCAGTTCGCGAAACGGCCTCCCAAGTTCACGGGTGTGTATTTCACCAGGGTCAGCCCTGCGTCCGCCCCTGTCTTGCGAGAGGAGATTGCTGTCCTCCTGGCGAAGGATGCAATCAAACCGGTCCCTCCAGCCGGGATGGAGAGCGGGTTTACAGCCCGCACTTCATCGTACCCAAAAAGAGCGGTGGGCTACGGCCAATCCTTGATCTGCGCTTTTTGAACCGCTGGCTTCACAAGCTGCCGTTCAGAAAGCTTACGCAGAAGCGCACCCTCCGGAGCGTTCGTCCTCGGGATTGGTCTGCAGCAGTAGACCTGAAGGACGCGTACTTTCTCCATACTTCCACGCCACCGTCAGTTTCCTGCGGTTTGCGTCTGAAGTCGAGTCTGGCGGTACAAGTCCTCCCCTTTTGGCTCTCTCTGTCTCCGCGGGTTTTCACCAAGCTCGCGGAGGGTGCCCCAGCTTCGGCTTGCGGGCATCCGCATACTCAATTATTTCAAGCGACTGGCTGATTTCAGCGCGCTCGCGGGATTAATTGATTACGCACAGAGACAGGGTGTTTCGGCACTTCGACCAATTGGGGTTTCAGGTCAACCGAGAAAAGAGCAGCCTCGCCCCCGTGCAGAGCAACTCTTTTCTCGGGTTGGAGCTGGACTCGATCACCATGACGGCGCGCCTCCCCCGAGAGCGCGCCGGGCTGATGCTGGCCTGTCTGAGAGAGTTCGACAGGAAAATGTGGTCCCACTGATATTATTTCAGAGGCTCCTGGAGCATATGACATCCGCAGCCGCGGTCTCGCCGCTCGGATGCTCCATATGAGACCACTTCAGCATTTGCTTCACGATCGGGTCCCTAGACGCGCATGGCACGCGAGCGCGCACCGGGTGACTGTCACTCCGCTGTGTCGCCGCGCCCTCAGCCTCTGGATGGACCCTGTGTTCTACAGGCCCGCGGGCCTCTAGAACAAGCGTCCAGGCATGTCGTCGTTTGACGGATGCTTCCAGTTCACGCTGGGGGGCCGTGTGTTGCGGGCATGCAGCTGTGGTTCCGTGGTAGGAAACTGGTTGCATTGGCATCTTAACTGCCTGGAGCTGTTGGCAGTGTATCTCACGCTGCACCGTTTTTTACCGGTGTTAGAAGGGAAACACGTGCTGGTCAGGACGAACAGCATGGTGGCGATGGTGTATATCAACCGCAAGGGAGATATTCGCTGTCGCCGCATGTCTCAGCTCGCTCGCCGTCTGCTCCCCCGGAGTCATACGCGGCGCAATCGCTGCATTCCATTTTTCCCCGCCGAGCTCAACCGTGCAGCCGCTGCGCTCTCACGGCAGTTCGCCTGGGAGAATGGAGGCTCCACCCCCGACTGTCCAGCTGTTATGGGTGCGTTCTGCGCACTGGCTACACAGCTGGCCCCGGGGCGTGCGTAATACGCATTTCTCCAGTGAGCCTACTCGCACAGATGCTGTGTAAAGTCAGGGAGGACGAGGAACAGGTCTATGCATTGCGCCTCTCAGGCCCAATCAAACCTGTATTCTAGCTCTCTCCTCGTGATGGCCCCTCCCTGGCATGTCCCATGGAAGAAACTTCTTCTTTAGGGACAGGCACCGTTTGGCACCCGCGCCCAGTTCTATGGACATCACGTGTGGCCCATAGATGGAGCTCGGAGGACTTAGGTGACCTACCGTTAGGTGGTTAACACCATCACTCAGGCCTAGAGCACCCTCTATGAGGCATGCCTATGCCCTGATGTGGAGTCTATTCGCTGTGTGGTGTACTTCTCTCCGAGAAGGAAACCCCAAACATGCCAGATCAGTGTGATGCTATCCTCCTTCAGTTGGCTGGAGCCAAGGCTGTCCCCTCCGCACTGAGGGGTTGGCGTGGCGATCATCCCCGCTCTGAGGATGCGGCGATGGCGGCGCGCTGGGAAAGCATCGCCTCATCATCCAGTCCCCAGAGGCGCGAGACGTAGATATATATCCTGTCCCCTCTCTTACCCATTTGAAGATCTCTCTTAGGAGAGGTCTGCTCGATCACTCGACTCAGTATCTATATGATTTCTGTCCAGGTAGACAGCTCTGCTGGTCGCGTTGGCATCGGTCAAATGGGCGGGTATCTGGAGGCATTTTCGGTTAGCGAAATGTGCCAGCGTTTTGGGCCGGCCCACTCTCACGTTTACCTGAGACCCCGGCCCACCTAGGTGCCCTAGGTTCCTACAGCGCTCGTTTAGACTATGTAGTGAACCTGCAAGCGCTGCCCACGGAGGAGGCAGACCCAGCCCCTTTATTGCGGTGTCCTGTTCGCGCTTGCGTATTATAACGGACCGTACTCAGAGCTTAGATCCTCTGAGCAGCTCTTTATCTGTTACGGTGATTGGCAGATGGGAAGTGCCATATCTAAACAGAGGTTGGCCCACTGAACAGTGAATGCCATCTCCCTCGCTCATCGAGCTAGGGCGAGCCGTGTCCCCCACTCGGAGCGCGCTCCACTCGGAGCGCGCATCCTTTTGGGCGTTAGCACGCGGCGCCTCTCTAACAGACATTGTAGAGCTGCGGGCTGGGCGACACCTGAGCATTTGTGAGATTTATCTTCGAGTGAACTGATTTCCTCACGAGCGGTGAATGAGGAAATTCGGTTAGGTGTTGTAAAACGCTTGCTGCGCCTTTCTCTCTAACACAGAGATACGTGCGCTTTTCTCGCTTTGTCAGTTGAGTTCCCCACTCGGCGAACCCTGCAGAGTTCCTCCGAGGCCCCCAGCATCTGACTCAGCGGAGCAGTCAAATGTTGGCCCATTACGTTGTAGGTATGCCCGCTGGTCATCCCGCGTTCTGGGTATAGGTGCCTGCTATGTGCGATCCCCGCTGGCGATCCCATACGCTCACTCAGCCACGATGTAGTCCCCCCTCCTAGGCGGGCTCGTGTCTTCCCTCCCCGCTAACCACCTCTTCATATGTGCACTCCCCCTTCTCAGGGCTAGTCCATATGCTATTTTGCCACCAGGTCTCCCCCTCCGGGCAGCAGGTGGCCTCCGCAGCGTCCTCCCTATCGGGACTGAACGCTTTCCCAACGTACTGTCGTATTTAAAAATTCCTAGAAACTACTAGGTGTATTTTTACGACTCCCCGAAAAATATATCTAAACCAGAAAAGGTAAGTAAGGTAAGTAAGGGCCAGGGGACACGTTGGAGGACTGTGTCTCCAGCGATGCAGGTGCGCTCGTACTGCTGCGTGGCGCGCCCCTCACTGGAGACATGGTAAGGTTCTTTCGTTGTGGCGCTTTCCATAAATTTCCCCATAGTGGAAGTTTTTCCACATAGCATTGAAGTTCCCCTCCCGAAGGGGAACGCTCTGGTTACTAAAGTAACCCTCGTTCCCCGAGGGGGGGGAACGGAAATGCTATGTTCCTTCGCCACAACGATTGTCCCTTAGCTGTTGAGTGTGAAAGCCTCTTCCGCTAGAAAAGGATGTCGTTGCTGAGCACATGCTAGCCTTTTATGCCAGGCTGATTGTCATTCAAGACAGCTGTGCACGCTGACGCCGCCAACTCATTGGCATTTCATTGGCCCGTTTTTATACTCTTTCAGATGATTGGATTCTGACGAAATCCCCATAGTGGAAGTTTTTCCACATAGCATTTCCGTTCCCCCCCCTCGGGGAACGAGGGTTACTTTAGTAACCAGAGCGTTTTTTGACCACTCTTCATTATTATTGTTCTTTCATTCGTTTGCTGGAAATTAGAACTGAATTCAGAAATAGTTTTGAAACAAATCTTTGCGCTTAGCAAATTAAATTAAGTATAGGCTAATGGATGTCTTCAGTGGAGTGCGTACATCACCGTTTTCTTAATTACAAAATAAAAGAGTAAAGTAAAGAGTAAAAGTAAAGTAAAGAGAAAGTAAAGAGGCTGAATGGAGGAGGCTCGTTCTTTATCCTCGCGCTGCAGATGGCCTGTTTTCTCGCTAGTGAAGCGTTCAGTTTTTCCACTTACAAAGTCGCCATGTAAATAGCAAATGCGTCATGGTGAGACGCAACTGACTTAAAGGGAATGGGAGATAAGACTCTAATTGATTTTCATGCATGTTATGCTCAAAACACACCCACAACTCATTAAGAGAATAAGCACAACCCTGTTAGACCAT
This sequence comes from Danio kyathit, assembly GCA_903798195.1. Lineage (NCBI taxonomy): Eukaryota > Metazoa > Chordata > Actinopteri > Cypriniformes > Danionidae > Danio > Danio kyathit. The sequence goes on along the minus strand of LR812523.1, from coordinate 39,606,783 downwards.
GTGCCAGGGCGCAGACCATATTTCTCCATCTTAAAAATAGCAAAAGTGGATTCAGACACGCACTTAATGATTTGCGCCATGCACTTTAGACTTTGCGCCTAGACTGTTAAAATAGAGCCCTCTGTCAAATTGTTGAGATCCATAGAGTTTTAGCATCACACAGTGTTGTCAGTGAATGAGACAGAAATGGTGAAAACAGTGACAAGGTTGACATGTATGCATGTAAATATGTACCTCAATCATTTGAATCATGTGTGCATCTGAGTGAGAGAGAGGTGAAAGGAAGACTCTGAGCCCTTCCTGCCTTTCCAGCATTTCCAGGCCTCTAGATTGGTTGACATTTCCATGGCTACGGCGGGTGGAGGTGGGGGGTGAAGCTGTACTATTTGAGGAGGCAGTGAGACTGTTCTGCTGGTCTTCTGAGCGAATCAACACTTTAAAATAATGTTTAGAAAAGAAGAAAATTAAATGTAAACATTTAAATTATTTAACTGCTTAAAAATCAAATACATTTCTTAATTATAAATAAAAAAAGAATGACCTTTGATCTAGAGTACAATAAAACAGTATTATTATATAAAACAAATTAAGTATTTAGAATTGTAATTTATTTACTGTCACTATCACACAAAGCTTCAGAATGGCAAGATATATATGATGCTCAGGGGAAAAAATCTGATTATTGTCAATGCGGAAAAAAGCTTTACCTTTATCTTTTTTTCAGCATTGGTATTAATCAGAGGCGGTTCATTCCGCTGTGGCGACCCCGGATTAATAAAGGGACTAAGCCGACAAGAAAATGAATGAATCAATGGTATTAATCAGAATTTTTTCTTGAGTGTGAAATAAATATAGGCCTACTGGATAATGATAAAGGATGAGGAAAAACAACTTTGAATCACTGTAATAAATTACATTTTAAATGTATAAAGTATATAACACATGAAGAAAACACTTACATTCAAATTCAAACATTTTAAATAAAAACAATCCACACAATTACTGTTTATATTCTGTTTTTGATCAAATAAATGCAGCAGTGGTGTGCAGAGGATACTTCTTTCAACAACAATAACAAGTCAAAACCTTTGACTGGTAGTGTACATCTAAATGTTTATTTAAATCCGCTTGTTAAGTGTGACGTCACGCAAAGCAGCTTCCAGGTCCAACCACTCTATTAAACTGTATGGGGAGACTCAACAAATGGTATTAATAAACGTTTACAAAGCGATGTAATACTTTCGATGGCCAGATAGTGATTTTATTTTTTATAAATTGTTAACATATTGATGTCTGTGATGCAGACAGTCCAGAGACTGATGTGTACACCAAGAGTTTATATAAAATTCACTTTATGTGTGATAGGACTGATCATAAACAAATATTTTCTCAATTCAAATGAGAAGCGGTTTGGACCCGGAAATAATATTCCAACTTAACAAGCAGATAGTTCAATAATAAACCAATTAAGCACCTTTGTTCAGTTATTTTACCTAAAAGGCAATGAAAATAACCTATCCATCACCAAGTGAAATTACTGAACCTACAGACAAGAGCCTGAGAAAAAATGGTAATTTTAGAAGAAAATTTCAGATGGCATTTATAGGCTTTTGCATCTTGAAATGCCGTTTGAAATGCAGTTAAAGGAAATTACAATTTGTTGACTTTGTTTATAAGTAGGGGCAGGGACGTGCAGAGACCTTTTAAGGGGCAGGGGCTCAAGTGGAAAAGAGGGCACTTTTTATTAAATAATAATAATAATTGTACTTAAATAAAATATATTAAAGGAGATTTCACCCTAAATTCACCATATACTCACTCTTAAAAGGAGAGTTCGTTCAAAACTAATAATTCTGTCATCATTTACTCACCTTTTACTTGTTCCAAACCTATTTGACTTTTTTTCTTCTGTTGAACACACAAAATAATATTTTGAAGAAAGCAGGAAATCTGTAACCATTGACTTTCATGGTATTTGTTTTTCCTACTCTGGAAGTCAATGATTTCAAGTTTATAGCTTTCTTTAAAATATCTTTTTTAAATCTTTTATTCGTTAGTGTTCAACAAAATAAAAAAACAAAGATTTGGAACCACTTGAGGATGAGTAAATTTAAATGTTTAGGTGAACTATCCCTTTTCAATCTATTATTTTTGTTTGAGTTTTTTTTGTTGAACAAAATAATAAAATATTATAAAGAATGTAGGACTTCGTCTGCAGTGTGTGTATAGGCCAGACTGTAAAGCTATGGCCCGGATGCAGGAGTTGGCGTAAGCGCTGATAGACGTTACTCCACTGTTAACACCATACTTTTGAGGACAGAGTAACAATGTCAATAGAGTCTTCGTTAGAGCATTCACCTCGTATGTGGTTTTACTTTCCAAATCGCCGGTTCGAGACTCGCTAGACTAAAACCAAGATATACTTAAATTTTTTTTTTTTTTTTTTATTGTCTGACAGGGAAAGCGGTCCTTAAATTGAACACGCATTAACTTATACATATATTATATTGTTAGTAGCATTTAAAAATAATCATTATGCCCAGGAAAAAGGGCACTTTCTCTCCAGAAGATAAAAGGGTAGGGGCTCGAGCACCCAAAGCCCCCACCTCTGCACGTGCCTGAGTAGGGGCTGCACGTTGGCGCAGTCGCAGTGGGTAGCATGTTCGCCACACAGCAAGAAGGTTGCTGGTTCGAGCTTCGGCTGGGTCAGTTGGCGTTTCTGTGTGGAGAAACACAAGCGCAAAAACATGTGAAGACATGCGCAAAAACATGCGCTATAGGTAAACTGGGTAGGCTAAATTGTCCTTAGTGTATGTGTGTGAATGAGTTTGGATGTTTGCCAGAGATGGGTTGCAGCTGGAAGGGCATCTGCTGTGTAAAACATATGCTGCATAAGTTGGCGGTTCATTCCGCTGTGGCGACCCCAGATTAATAAAGAGATTAAGCCGAAAAGTAAATTAATGTATGAATGTTTATAAGTAGTATTTCATTTTATTTTACATAATTGCAAATTTCAAAACAATACAAACTCAAACTAAGATGCATTTATAAAAAAAAAAAAAAAAAGAAAAAAGAAAAACGATGGCAGCCACTTATCTGGAATACCTCGAAAATGTTCGGCAACCATAGCAACAGTGACTAATAAAAATGAAAGACGCGGGAGATCGGCTGTCAATGTTGCTCAACCGACAGCTCTGAATGCAGTTTGCTGAATTTGAAGGGCTCTATTTGAACCACAAAAAGGACGGGAGAATCTAAAGTGGAAGATTAGATCTGAAACTCTCGGAAGACACACACACTACAGTTTATGAGTCTGTAAGTTACCAAACTAAAACGAGCTACACATGACGCGCGCGTAAACGACTCCCTCACACCGACACAAAACAAGCTCTGTGATGTGAATATATTAGGAGACCAGCTCAGATTTCACGTAAATATGGCGGTGAGTCCTGAAAATATAGCATTTTCTCTATCGTTTATTACTGAACTGTGTGTGTGAAAGTAATTGTATAACAGTCGGTTCGTATACGGATGCAGTCGGAACAAACAAAAACTCCGCGGTGCGTACAAAATGGCGTAACGTTACAGTCCGAGTGAGTAACTTTGGATGTTAGGTTTGAATTGAACTTACCTCACAGACGTTTTATACCGTTAACGTTAGTATAAATATGAGCAGTATGAATGTAAAGATATGCGCCATGTTGTAATTATTATGACATTGCCGCTTCTGTTACGTCACTTTACTTTCATTTATTAATTCTTTCCCGTGGCCTCGTGGCACAGTAAAGTGTTTATTTGGTGCACACTTCGGAATCTCAGTAGATGTAGTAGTACATACAGGTACTTTGCCTACTGTTTTGTGCTGTGCTGTGAGTTCAGACGTACTTTAGGCCTATAGCTATGTAACTTCTGTAAGATTTCTTACTCAACATTGCATTTGTTTGTCAAGGCTTGTTCCAAGACACACACCTGCAGTTCTTTAACTTGACTACTTGTCTGCTTACATGACATTTTTTTCTCTGTTTGCCACAATAGCTGAATTAACTTATGTGGCAACCGCTAAAATACATTCTATATTGAATATATGTCTGTAGTGTATGTAATCAGGATGTACTACATTTGCCATGTTGTCATTGTGGTATTTTATGCTTACTTTCTGTACAGTACAGTAAATATGCTCACATATTGCAAGTGAGAGATTTCTGAATGAAGGCTGTATTACTTGATTTTAAAATAATAATTGAAGGAAACACACACTGTCTACTTTATATGATTATTTATTGAACATCAATGTTGAACAACTAAATCTAAAACACACATTGCCTGAAACGAACAGTCACTTATTTCTTATAAAACAAAAGTGAAAATAAATAACTTGCACTTTTGGAAACAAAATAAATTATTTTCAGTGCTTTTCATATTAAAAGTAGAAAATAAGCAGTATCTCTAAATAAAATAACTCTTGCATATCCTGTAAATAATATTCTAAACAGTGCATTTCTTGCATCTTCTGTAAACAAATATTTTCATGTAAATAATCATTTTATTGTAATGGAAAATATGCCGTCTCAAGGAATCTCTAGTGCAGCTTCCGATCATCGTCAATGTAGTGCAACCTGTAGTGCAACTTGACCTGAGATCAGAAGTATAAAACAGAGCAGGGTCACGGGACTACACACGGTAGGAAAAGTAGTTGAAAAGATTGACATGGAAAAATTTGATTGATTTTAGGTTTTGAATGTCGATTTCGATTACTTTTCGATTAATCGCCCAACCCTACCAGACATACCTCTTTAGTCACATACGGTTTTTCACTAGCTGTATAATTTGAAAGTATAAGGTTTTCAGTTGCCCCCTCAAGTGTGTGTAAAGCTTTTCGATAACCAGTGTAAAGTTTTTACATGGCTTTATTGAGCATATTTTACACATCTTGTGCGTGTAATGCTTCTATGCATTTCTACTCAGTAGTATTTATGATTGAAACTATTTAATTTTGGTGCTTGTAATTAGTATTTACAAGTATTTACAAACAATTTACAATGTATCTAATATTAAACTATTATCACATACCATTAAAAGGTAAAGCACTTTACATTTTACACATTATATGAGATAAATCAACTTAAACAGCAAAGTTTTTCTCTACATGTCACAATTTTGGGCCACGATAGACTTAAAAATTGCAGAAGTACACATTCTGATTGAACGCCTTCTAAAACAGTACTAGTAAACCCTGCCTCTTTCTGTTGTGCGTGGTCCTAGTGAGAAGAAAAAAATGTAGTATTTACTAAAACATTACATTTTAGTTACTTTTGTAGAGTTTGTCAGATTGAAGTTATGATTAACGGTCATGATTATGTGGTCTTTCAGAAGTCTGGAATCACAAGCCATGTGCTGTAAAAGAGCTGTTCTCACACATGTGTCTTCAGACAAGAAAGAGAATGACGACAGGTCTCCACAGGTGAGTTCTGTTACTACCAACACACACACCCTCTTTCAGATCTAGTTTCGGCATGTCATTGGAGCGAGTTTTTCCTCACTCTAACTTCCTCAAACACGTTAACCCCTGTGTATTGACTTTACATTGCAGAAACAAAAAAAGGATGTAGCAGCCTCTATGAAATCTAACTATGAATAAATCTGCAATTAAGTACACTTCAGTCTACCTTTGAAGTGTATTTTCAGTAACATGTTGCAGTACTAGGCAAAGCTTTACCTTTTATAAATATAACAAGGTATTTAGCATGACATCTGTATCCTGTCAATTAAAGACAACATCCAGCATACTTGTTTTTGCTGTACTTTACTACAGCAACATTTATTAATCTTGTCATCATTTGAGGACAATGCAGTCCCAATGTTGCTTTTTTTGAAGATTTTTGTTTGGATAAAACAATTAGAGGATTTGTCAGAGCTTTTTGTATGTTTGTTTAGATAAAAATCTTGCCTGGTGTGTCTATTTACGCTGATGAAGATGCTTTCACTCTTGTGGTGATGAGGAATATTTGATGACCGGTTTTTAAAGTTTCACAGCTTGTCACAATTGTCTGCTTTAGTTTGATATCTCGAAGGATTTTCACAACAGGGGGTCTTTCAAAGGGATGCACCAAGACATCTTGTTTTCTAAAACTTGCTTTTCTCTGAGTATTGAAAGTTTGTATTTTTTTGGTGAGGTTGTTGAGGAATAAGGAATCTTGATGAAGACCATGTCGGTCGAAACGTTGTGTGAGTAATATTAAAGACTTTTGAGAGCTAAAGTGGCAGTGTGCCGATTTTCTTTTGAATTAGGAATCTTTCTCAAGGAATTTTTAAGTGCGGTTTATTTATAAACTAATTTCGAAAGGATCGCGTGCTTATGATTTAACACGGCTGGTACTGCATGAGCTCTGTATATTGCATCATTCAGATGAATACTGACACACTATAAAAAAACAGAGTTTTCCTTTCCAGTCATCTTTGTCTTGAAGAATCCCCCCTTCCACCCCTACTCCTCCCCTTCTCCTGATAGGGTGGCACGGCAGCCCAGTGATTAGCACTGTTGCCTCACAGCAAGAACGCCGCTGGTTCGGCCCCTTATCAGGCTGGTCGGTGTTTCTGTACGGAGTTTGCATGTTCTACCGGTGTTTGTGTGGGTTTCCCCTGGGTCCAAAGAGATACACCATAAGTAAATTGACTAATTGCACCATAGGTAAATTGACAAAGTAGCATCTTAAGACAAACTCTTAGCCAGCTATATCTCAGCACGTTCACAAGCAGGGGAGTTTTCGAGACCTACCTGAGCTCAAACTCCCCTCTCGCCCTTTAAACGGGAGAAAGCCCCCACTCGAGGATATTTTGAGCTCATGGCTCTCTCCCAGGACAGCATGCCAAATACGCTTTATTATCAATGATCAGCTAAGTGTAAACTCTTGAAATCAGGGTGTCCGCGGGGTCTTAAAAAGTATTAAAAGTTGATAAATCAATTATGGGAAAATCAAGGTTAAGGAAGGTATTAACAAGTCTTAATTGCGTTTTTTTATGAGGTCTTAAATTTTGTTCAAGCGTTGTCCAAAGTGTTTGACTCCAAAAAAGTATAAATATATTTATTTTCCTCCTAATATTAACAGTTTGCTCGATCCACGTGATTTGTTTGGACCTGGGCGCGTCCGGTCAAGCTCCTTCATCCGGGTGATGTCACAAAATTTGCGACAATTGCGCGGAAGGTGATGTGACGTTCTCCACAAGTAGCGAAACCATAGAGCGAAACAGATGGTAAAATGATAACATGTAAGTTTGTGTACTCCTGGTTGGAGAAAGACGAGTTTAAATAGTGGCTGAAGTCTGTTGCTAAAAACAACCATGTAATTTATTCTTTCAAACTTTGTTTCTTTCGAGCTTATCAGAGTTCTGTTGCAGAGTTCTGTTGTGCTCCATTGATTTATTTAACTACAACTGTTTATTAACAACTGTTAATTAACAACTGTTTATTAAGTTAAAAGTTTTGATACTGATTAAAACTTAAAGTGGTGATGAGGTCTTAAAATATTTTAAGAAGGTCTTTAAAAATTCTTAAAAAGGTTTTGAAATTATCTTTAGGATTCCTGCATATACCCTGTAAACAGACCCTCTGCTTGTTTAAAAGCACTCCAAAACTATTAACAATTACAGTTGAAGTCAGAATTATTAGCCCCCCTTTGAATTTAATTTTTTTAATGTAATGTTTCCCAAGTGATGTTTAACAGAGCAAGGAAATTTTCACAGTGTTCATTCATTTTCTTTTTGGCTTAGTCCCTTTATTAATCCGGGGTGCCACAGCCGGAATGAACCGCCAACTTATCCAGCACGTTTTTACGCAGCGGATGCCCTTCCAGCCGCAACCCATCTCTGGGAAACATCCACACACACTCATTCACACTCATACACTACGGACAATTTAGTCTACCCAGTTCACCTGTACCGCTTGTCTTCGGACTGTGGGGGAAACTGGAGCACCCGGAGGAAACCCACGCGAAAGCAGAGAGAACATGCAAACTCCACACAGAAACACCAACTGACCCAGCCGAGGCTCGAACCAGCAACCTTCTTGCTGTGAGGCAACAGCACTACCTACTGCGCCACTGCGGCGCCATTTTCACAGTATGTCTGATAATATTTTTTCTTCTGGAGAAAATCTTATTTGTTTTATTTCGGCTAGAATAAAAGCAGTTTTTAATTTTTCAAAAACCATTTTAAGGTCAATATTATTAGCCCCTTTAAGCTATATATTTTTTCGATATTCTACAGAACAAACCATCGTTATACAATAACTTGCCTAAATAACCTAACCTGCCTAGTTAAAATAATTAACCTAGTTAAGCCTTTAAATGTCACTTTAAGCTGTATAGAAGTGTCTTGAAAAATATCTAGTAAAATATTGTTAACTATCATCATGGCAAAGATAAAATAAATCAGTTATTAGAAATGAGTTATTTTTTTTAACACTGTCTTTATTGATTTTAGTAGCTTTTAACATGTACAACAGAAATTAAAATCAAACATACAAAATAATAATAATAATAATAAATAAAAAGTAAAACAACAAAAAAAAATTAAATAAATAAATCAATAAAAAAATTATAATAAAAATTATACAAACATATTAGTAAATGCATGTACTTAAACATACAATATGAGTACATCATATAACAACAACGGTATATCAATAGCAGGTAATACAAATTATACAGAGAAAAGATCAACTTCCTTTAGGAAACCTACAAAGGGATTTCAAATTTTGAAAAACTTTTCAGGTTTTCTCTTGATTACATAAGTTAATTTTTCTAAAGCCAAACAATAAGACAGTTTTCGCAACCATTGTCCTAAATTCAGGCTTTCTGTATTTTTCCAAAAACAAGCTATTATAAGTTTTGCATGTAATAAACAGAAAGTTATTCCCAGAGATGGGTTGCGGCTGGAAGGGCATCCGCTGCGTAAAATCATGCTGGATAAGTTGGTGGTTCATTCCACTGTGGAGACCCCGCAAGGGACAAAGCCGACAAGAAAATGAATGAATGAATGAATAAACAGAAAGTTAACAGTTTCTTATCTGAACTAGTGAAAGTGCTTGTAATAGAAAAAATATTTAGAATACACAGTTTTGGGCATTTGGGTATATCCTGTTTTAATGCTATAGATAAAAAATTTAGAATTTTCTCCCAAAATGTTCAACTAAGGGACACTTCCATAAAAAATGATATGAAGTTCCTATCTCTTTATTGCATTTTATGCATTGATCAGGAATAGAAATGAGTTATTAAAACTATTATGTTTAGAAATGTGTTGAAAAAATCTTCTCTCCGTTAAACAGAAATTGGGGAAAAAAATAATAATTCAGGGGGGCTAATAATTCTGACTTCAACTGTATATACTTGACCTATAGAAGACCATGTTTATTAAAAGGCATTTTATTTTTGTTTTTATAAATAAATATGTATTGATACGTTATCTATAATCAACTTCAATCCACACCTTTTTGAAAACAAGACCTCTCCATTGCAGAATTTTTTTTGTCATGTGCATACACACGCACACGTCTAGCCTCCCTTTTTATGCGACCCAGTTTCTAGAGCCCAGTAGCATTGCATGCTTCACCTCACTGGTTCCCAGTTTCACAGCTATGTCACAATTTCTCATCTCAAGGCTGTAGAAGTGGACAGGTTATGGGACCTGAGAGAGAAGTAGAGGAAAAAAGGAGGAATAAAAGTGTCAAGGCATACCATGAGGGAAGGTGAAGTAGAGGGAAAGACAGAATATAGTAGAGTGTGTGTTTGCATGTGTGTGTGTGTGTGTGTGAGAGAGAGACGAAGTGGAAGAATTGAAGAGGAGGGCATAACGGATGACAAACAAATCTAGACATGTTTCCCCCTCCCCTCGCGGTCCACCACAGACAGACTGATTTGCATAAAGGGCCGCAGGGCTTTTGACTGACAGGGCTCCAGACGGTACTGTGCTGCTGCTTCCACTTTAAGTGGGTTGGTGCGGGGCACCGGGGGGAGGAGTCAGCCTGGACACAAGCCCTCCCCCTCTCCAACCCCTGCTCTCTAATTGAGATATATACTAACTCCGTCCTATATGGCGCGCTGGAGAGGTGAAAAAGACAGAGAGAGGAAGAAAAAGAGAGTTGGGTTGGGGTGGGGGGGTGGTAAGAGAGACACTCACAAGGAAGTGATTTGTGGTCGTGATGACACCTTGTGTGTCGCTGCTGCCTGTACATTGCTGCGGCACTGAAAATCCTCCACAGCAGTGCTGCGTGGTTGTGTTGACATAAGATGAAAGAGGAATATCTGCTTAATTTACACAGATAGAGTAGCTTTAAGTGGAATTGATAAATTATTTTGATATATTAATACTTATACTGAGAGTCATATCAATTTAGCATAGTTTTCTCTTACCTTTGCTGCAAGATATTTGAAAATATTGAAGATATTTATATATTATGCATATGTGTGGTGTCACATTGCTGCAGGATTTCTGAGATTATAGGCCAGTGAAAAAGTTTTTAGGTTAATAGTAAAAAGTAAAATTCACTAAAAGAAAAGGAAAGTAAAAACAAATGTTTCTGTAAAACATTTTTACTTAACACTACTTAAAAGAAAGTAGATAATCTAATGAGATCTTTTACTTTGTATGGACCACTGTCTTGTGCTGAATATGTTGTTTCTCTCAGTGTAAAGCTGCACTAAATCCTTAGAATATAGTTGCATATTGCAAATGAGTTTATGTTGATGAATACTTCATTCATTGGAATGATTTTACTGATGCCACACTTGTATTTATACAATGGACACTTTTCATATTTTCATTTTTCACAGTTACTACTATACATAGCCTGAAATTATTCATACCCCTGGCAAATTCTGATTGAAAGTTTTTTAAACTTTTATTTAACCAGCAAGTTTTTTTCTGAACGGAAATGACCCAGGCTTTTCCCAAAAGATAATAAGACAGTGTACAAGTGGCGATGTCACGGTGGCGCAGTGGGTAGCACGATCGCCTCACAGCAAGAAGGTCACTTGTTCAAGCCTTGGCTGGGTCAGTTTGCATTTTCTCCCCATATTCGCGTGGGTTTCCTCCGGGTGCTCCGGTTTCCCCCACAAGTCCAAAGAGATGTTGTATAGGTGAATTGGGTAAGCTAAATTTTCCGTAGTGTATGTGTGTGAATGAGTGTGTATGGATGTTTCCCAGAGATGGGTTGTGGCTGGAAGGGCATCCGCCATGTAAAACATATGCTGGAGAAGTTGGCGGTTCATTCTGCTGTGGCAACCCCAGATTAATAAAGGGACTAAGCCGAAAAGAAAATGAATGAATAAATGAATGTACAAGAGGCAACATTGTGGAAAAAACAATATTTTTTTAAAGAGCACCTATTTTACCCCTTTTTCAAGATTTAAGATAAGTCTTTTGTGTCTAAAGAATGTGTCTGTAAAGTTTCAGCTCAAAACACCCATCAGATTATTCATTTTATCTTTCAGATCATTAGAATTTTCTGCTCTGAACACAATGTAGCTGTTTTTGTGGTCTGTGCAATGACTGTAAAAAATATGGACGACGCGACAGCGCCTTTTCCCATTGAACGCTTTGAAGGCAAAATGCCTCGTGACGGGCACAAACTGTTGCAAAAGACTGCTGAAATTGGAGCCTGGGCATGCGCAGAAGGACTGCCTGATTGAGCCAGAGGAGGAGCCGCGGAATCAAGCTTCCAACCAAACGTTTGTACGTCAAATCAAACACATCCCCCGAACTTCTCACTTGACTGCCGGTATCTGCACTGTAACAAAGGCTCGCTAATGTAAATATAAGCACTAACATTTAAAAACACGTAATAATATACGATTTAAAAACTGTGTGATGTAAGCTGTTATAATTTAATAAAAGCAATATAAGTTGGACTGCAGAAATAAATAATCATTCTGATCATTTCATTCACTCTAGCCTGAGTTCGACTCAGCTATGAGCACAAAAAAATATTTCTCTTATAACAGGGTTGTTGGTATTTGTTATCTTCATAGGGGTAGAAATGTCACTTGTAAAATATGAACAATAACATATAAACAACACATACATTTTTAGAAAGGTTTAAATTTTTAATTAGCAATTAACAGGACCCAAAATATAGTCTACACACCATAGATGATGATTTACCATGCGGGAAAAATCATGCGTTTAAAAGATAAACACAGCAAGATTTCTAAATATCAACAGGATATTTACACATCCCGTTCCTGCACTATATAAAATAATCCTTGTCAATTTGTACAACAAACTTCGCAGTATTAATACAACAACTGATGTCTATCAGCTGCTGAACATTGCTTGTATATTGTTTATTTGATGCCTTCATTATATCTGGCAAAGAGGAATTTACATTTATTTTAATGTTTATTAGGAGTTTTCAAATAAAAAGCGTTAAATTACTGCTAAAAACTTACTCTTTACAAAAATGAAGATCTGCACCTATATCAGCATGATAACCAGTGCCTTAATTGACCATCTTTCGGGGCATTTTATTGAAAGTGCAATAATTTTTTTTTTATTTGAGCTCAAGTCTCCTTCATTAAAATGGAGGAGGCGGGCTTTATGACTTCTACTACAGACATGAAGGAAGCAGATCTCACTTAACGTTTGTGAGAAATACTACAGTAAAAACTTTCCCAATGATTATTATTTGATGTATTTGTTGTGGAATTACAACGACGAGTCACACACAGAGTTGTTACAAAGTTCACTACGCACACACACACACACACACACACACACACACACACACACACACACACACACACACACACACACACACACACACACACACACACACACACAGACACACAGACACAAACACACAGCGGAAAAATGTCGCAAATGTGACAAGATACATTTTTATCCACTGCTGTATGGATATCCATTATGTTAAAGTACAAAATAAACTTGATTTAACGTCCAAAAACCGGAATTGTGACTGAGAGTCTTTTTTTATAATTGTACTGACATGTGGCTGTGGTGATAAAGACGGTAAAATTGCTGTAAGTCATTACACGCATGCACTGTTAAAAAACGTTTTAAACTTTTAATCTCACTCTTGATCACATTTGATGATGATTGATGATCACAGAGAGCTGAACAGATCTTTTAATCCCAGTTGCTATGCAGACGTGCTGTCTTGTTGATATGATTATACGCGTTACTACGAAGACATGTTAATATGTGGCTGTCAATCAATTCGGTGGGCGGGGAAACCGCACTCCTACGTCACGTTGCGATGGGCCTCAAAATGGGAGGGATTTGGATCCTATTTTAACATCAGGAAATTTAAAAAACAAGACTTATTGTCTTTATATCACCCCATTATGACTGTGGACATACTATATCTACACACAGTTCTGTCCAAACAGCTTACTAAAGATGATTTTCATCATAGGTGCCCTTTAAGTAAAAATATTTCTTTTAGTAAATTTAAGGCCGAATTTGCCAGGAGTATGAATAATTTCAGCCTTGAGACACACACACTGTAGTAAAATGTAGTGGGATTATTAGTTTGTGATTAAAGTTTTAGGCATATCTGGGAGTAGCTGGATTAGTAATGATATATTGAGTACTAAGCAGTGTTTCATTTAGAGCGTTTGAGACTCTGTTAACCCAGGTTGTTAAGGTGATGAACTTAAGTCACTGAGCACCACAATTGGCTGCACAACATGTGCAACTTGTCCAAATAATTTTCTGGAAATTAGACTTACAATGTGCACTTCCTCTGGGATGTTGGTACAGATTACATTATAATCACATTTGGACAACAGCCAACACCATATTCCTAAATGTTTCTGTCAGTCTCTGTGAAGCAATGTCAAACAGATGGCATTACTTGCGCTAAAAGTGATTCTGTATGCTATATACAACTCATTTTGACCGAGTTATATAGTAAGAGATTCCCTATGAAATGACCCTGATTAATAATCTGGAATTGCTACAACCAAGAGGCCGTTAGTTGAAGTGCAACAACAAATTTTTCTAATTATTGCAGGTGAAATCCTCCCCTTTTTTATCACCACAAAACTTTATTAGCCTCGATGCTACTTCTGGAGACAATTGCTTTGCTATATCTTTAAGCTCTCTGTGCAGCATTACAAATAAACATTGTTGTTTATTTTAGAGACAAACAAAAGTTTTTACAAAAAAAAGGAAGCCAGTTGTGTTTTGTGATTGTCTTGTGAAGACTTCTTATAGTCTCATATGAACAGCCGAAGCCCACTGATAACTTTGAGTATGTTCATGTTCAAAAGACTGAAAATGAGTTACGAAGAAAAAAAGGTGGAACAGGAGAGATTATCAGGAAATGTCCTAAAGCTGCGTCAGGCATGACAATGCACTGGGACATGAAGTGATGCTCAGTGGAGTCATCTTTGACTTCTGCATATATCTACCCAAAAAGAAACTGGTCCTGTCAATTTTATTTCAGGCTAAAATAATAGGAAAAGAGCAGAAAATTGTTATTATGAGCGATTTCTAGAACATGCAACATATTCCTTTGAACTGAATGGTTCAGACTAGTAAGTTAACTCTAATATTTAAATATGCTTATTAATTTGTTATCTCATTCATTAACATGTTTAATGTTTAGTAGTATAGACAGTTTCACAAAGTTACGTTGAATACGTTACAAAAGTTTTCTAGTCTGCCTTTCATATCATATCCATCCCTATAATCAGAAGAAGTACTCTGAATGCAGTTGTCTTCCTGAAAAAGCTGTTCATTTGACAAAGAAACTGGAAAACAGTAATTACACAAACGGAGCATTACAACATGTCTTCTGTTGTCATGGAAGTTGACATTGTTTGTATCACAGCTAAAACTGTCACACAACTGAAAATGCAAAGAAACAGCAATGAAGGAACAGAAAATTGTAGCATTGTTAATCTGTTATAGTCATCATGTGCTGAATCTAATTTAACAAATGCAAAATGTGTTCATCTACTGACAGTAAGTGACTGAATCTATTTCAATTATGAAATGAACAGCTTGGAATTTATAAAAAGTCTGTAATGGACAAGCACAAAAGATATTTGTGTTAATTGGCTGTTAATATTAGAGATAAAAGTAATTGAAATGTAGGTGACTTTTTCAGTAGATATTATAGCTATTGGTCATTCATAAAATGCAAGTTACAAGCTTTCGGCACTCAGAAGTGATTGATCTGAAGAAAGTAAACATTATTTACATTAACTCCTTTAACTCACTCTCTGCAGTTGATGAGTGTGTTTACAACAGTCTGAAGTGTAAGCTTCTTGTCAGTTGACATACAGTGCTCAGCATAAACGAGTACACCTTATTTTGAAAATATTTGAATTTTTTTCCCATTTCTCAGTGAAATATTGGCAATGTATTTAGGTGCATTTAAACAAAACAGATTTATTAAACAGATGTATTTATTAAAATAATATTTTAGTCTCCAAACATATTTAGAAATGGAAAGATAATACAATTTAATTCAAGCAAAATATTGCAACAAAGATTTTTCATTTTTTTTGCTTCTCTTGATTTTTTCCCTCTTTTTAAAATTTGTGTTTAATATTTTTCTGTTACATTAATTTGGGTGTACTAGTTTTTGGACCGTTATCATAAGTTATTTTGTTAGATAAGCTCCAGATTTGGCTTCAGTACTGACCAATCTAATGTATATGCACAGATATAATATTGTACAGCTTCCTATTAAAAATATGAATTTAAAAGAGAGATTTGTGAGGGGTGTACTTATATATGATGAGCACTGTGTATATATAAAATATAGAAAATTAAACCTTAAAAGTGTTGAAGGTTTTCTACAGTACAGTATGAACAGCCAACATAGTCAAATTTTACATTATCAACTCAAGTCCGAAGTTTTTTTATTATAATAATTTAGGGGTTTTTAACCTTTAATGGATTGGACAGTTGAGAGTACTGAAAGGAAATCAAGGGGAGCCGAGAGGGAGGGGAAGGATCAGTAAAGGACCTTGAGCCGGAAAATGAACTCTGGTCACCGTGATAACCTTAGTGCTTTATGCCGACCCATTTTACCACTCAGCTATTGGTGCCTACCAAACATGAGTTTAAAGAAGAAGCATTCTTTAATGTAATATAGAAAAATGCTGATGAACCTTCCTTCAATAAAAACTGGGTTGTGAATCTTGCATTATACACATTTATGTTGCTGTACTGTAGCAGTCATCAGTAAAATACCCCAGTTTGGGGCTTTACTGCTGTGGTAGTGGTGTAAAAATGAACTTTAACCATTTACTCTTCACAGCCTGTCCTTTGGTGGAAAAAAAGGAGTTTCCCTCACATTCAGAGCACAGCGTCTTCTCAACATGACTTTATTCCAGATCTGTTCAGGCACTCTGCTAACGTTTCATGTTGATGTCAACATGTTTTGCTCGGGATCCGTTTAGAAAACAACTTGTTTTAATGACTCTGAGTTGACTCTTTGAGAGACAATAACTTTATACACAGTGCACAATACTAATTTAAAACACTACTAATTTAAAACTTGCAGGATGTTTTCATTCACTTAGATCTGTTTCACTTTGCATAAAAGGTCATTTTAAAAACCCCAATTGCCAATACCTAAACAAAGTGTTTATTCAGTAACAGACTGAGAGCTTTTATGCGTGGCAGCCATTTTAGTGCTAGTATCCAAACTGTGTCATTATTTACTCTGATTTAACTTGTATTTCTTATATTTCTTAGATTTATTTAATGAATGTGCTGATCTAGCTCACAAAACTGTAAAAGATTAGTTTTATAATTCAGAGCAAGAGCAATGCAAAGTTTGGTCTATTTTTCTCAAAGCTATATGCGTGTCGTAGACTTGCATTGTGAAAGTACTTGGGTCCAAGGGACTTTTATAGTGTTTCTGCGCCATCTCCTAATAGTCAGGATAAATCGACCTTCTTTAGTCTTAAAAATGTATCCTTTTTTGTTCTGCAGAAAGAAAAAGAAAGTTATTTAAAACTTGAATAATAAAAGTTTTAATATTAAAGTGAAATATTCTTAAGATTTGTTTATTTTTTCTTAATGGTGACTTTTTCATTTTTATTTAAAAATATAGAAGCTCATCAAACCCATGATAGGCAAACACATAGAAGAACATGTATTAAGAATATCGTGCTGGAGGGTTAGGAGAGTGAGAGATTTTTAGTTTCTAATCGCCCTATAGCAGACCACCACCACATAATGATTCCTGTGCATCTGGAGGGGGAGGCACAGAGCTAAAAATAAAAAAAAAATCACTGAGCGTGTGTGTGTTTGTGTGAGGGAGAATGAGATAGAAAGAGAGAGAGAGAGAGAGGAAGAGAGCTAGACGAGACAATCTATGCCTATCTGTCAGTCGATTGGCCAGTTAAAAATGCATACAATTACTTCCACCGGCTCAGAGGCAGAGCCATTTACATATGCATACGTGAGGGTACTGCCGGGGTGTTGAAATGAAGAAAGAATGCGGGGATCGAGAGAGAGAGAGGGCGGGAGGGAGAAATGCAGAGAGAGAGAGAGAGAAACATTAATCTTTAAACACTCAACATGCAGATTTATTGCCGACAGCAGGAGGACAGAATAAAAAAATCACTGGAAATGAAGGGATAAAACTGTGAATTGTTAAAGTAATGTTTGATTTAAAGTTCAAAGATGTTAAAGGAGTAGTTTTCACCCACAAAATACATTTTCGCCATTGTTTACTCATTGTCATGTCTTAAAGACTTGTATGACTTCCGTTCTTCTCTGGAACACAAAATAAATAAGTTAGAATAATATCCATGCTACTCTTTTCCATGAAAGTGAATAAGAAAATAAATCAATTTGAAAGCCATTATTTGTTCACATTTAGTGTATGAGAGAAAAGCATCTTTGATATGAGTCAATAATAACAGAATCATTGTTAGATGAATTACTTGTACTTTTCATAATATGTTGTTATTAAATGCTGATGTTTGTTAAACTCACCACAGTTGAGTCCATTAAATTAACATCGATCTTGATTTATCATTAAATAAGCCGTAGCTGTACAATGAAGAAAAATATCAGTGATCTGCTTTTATCTATTGCATAATAATCTCCATAACGATACTTTTGCATAACTAGACCTTAGACTATAATGTCTGGTCATCGTTGCAGCTTATTCAGGTCAAGAACCTCCCACTTACAGAGGAAAAGGATGTCTGACGGACATGTAAATCAAACAGCAGTAATCTTTCTCATTATTCCATAGATGTAATTCAGAAAACAAAATGTAATCTGCAGGTACACTCTGGGATAAATTGCTAATAAATGTCTCGCAAGATATAACGATTTGCTACCGCTAAGCTAGGAACCACTTTTAAAGTGCCCTATTGTGCTTTTTCAAATAAGATCTATTATGCAGCGTGTAATGTGTTTGTGAACGTAAAAGGTTTGAGAGATCAAAATCAAAAGATCATAGTGCGCAAAAAGATTTTGTCTGCACTAGTTTCACTTGATATGCGTAGATTAGTAACACATTTTATTTACTTCACGTATTCATATGCTCGACAGAAATGTGTGTGATTTTGTTATTCTCCAAGTTTACCAATGGGAAAAGTAGTGAAAGTGTGCTTGTTGTAGAGGATTAAGGCAGACATATATGGTGTTATATTTGCTGTTGTATGAGCACCTACACACATTTTTCCCATTGAGAGAATTTGTGTTGAAATCATTGATGGTTGTGCTTCATACTGTGTGAGAGGAACAATCCGAGCGGCTCCTGAGCTCCCGATCATTTTTAAACAGCAAAAAATGTTCAGGAATTTTTGAGGTGTTAGCAGCTGAACGAGTCGATTATTTTGATCTATCTGTAGTTGACCATTCAGGAGGTCAAACACGCTGAACAGTGAGTGCAGTATGATGTGTTGTGCATGACAGAGTCATCAGAGTCCATAATAGTGGATTCACTGTAGACTATGCTTTATTAACACTGAAAAATGTAATTTGTAAGTTGACCTTACTTAGAAAAATTGAGGAATCTGATTGCCTTAATTTCCAAGTAAAGTAGTTTATTAATTTTAAGTGAGCATAACTTAAAACAGTTTGTATTTACAACTTCTTAATAAAGTAAACTTCAGTACTGTTGACTCAAAATTATTAGTTGTGTTAACTTCTTATTAGTGTTCACATTACTAGGAAAATATTATTAAACCGATTGCCTTAACATTATCCAGTAAGCTGAACTAAAACATTTAAGTAAAGACAAAAACCAATACCTTACTTACTCCCAGGGTCGTTTATATCGAAGTTGATATTTAACCGCACCATGTTGGTGTTTTGTAACATCTAATTTTTATGAGGTTGGTTGTTAGCTCAACGCTTAACCCCCAACATAGAGGAACAGGACATACACACACATACACTACAGACAGTTTAGCTTACCCAATTCACCTATAGCGCATGTCTTTGGACTATGGGAGAAACCGGAACACCGGAGGAAACCCACGCCAACACAGGGAGAACATGCAATCTCCACACAGAAATGCCAGCTGACCCATCCAAGACTCAAACCAGCAACCTTTTGCTGCACAAGACAGCAGTACCTACTTCCAAAACATTTCATTGTATTTTATATAGCATCTACGTACTGCAAAAAACAATATAACAAGTAATTTTCAACCAAAGTTTAATGTAGTAATAATAATAATAATAATAATAATAATAAATATTTATATAATATTATTTATTTATTATTATATAAATATTATTTCCATTCATTCATATTCTTTTTGGCTTAGTCCCTTTATTAATCCAGGGTTGCCACAGCAGAATGAACCGGCAACTTATCCAGCACATGTTTTACGCAGCGGATGCCCTTCCAGCTGCAACCCATCTCTGGGAAACATCCATACACACTTATTTACACTCATACACTACGGCCAATTTAGCCACCCAATTCACCTGTACCGCATGATTTTGGACTGTGGGGGAAACCGGAGTACCCGGAGGAAACCCACGCGAACGCAGGGAGAACATGCAAACTCCACACAGAAACGGCAACTGACCCAGCCGAGGCTCGAACCAGCGACCTTCTTGCTGTGAGGCGACAGCACTACCTACTGCGCCACTGTGATGCCTAAATATTATTTTATTTATTGTAATATAAATATTTTTATAATATATTTTATTATATAGTCATATAATAATTATTAAATTTATTAATATATTATAAGAAATGTATATATTTATAGACATCAAAGAATTGAAAAAAACTCTCAGATTTATTATGCTTAAGTTTTAATTCTTCTACCTTTTTCCTTTGATCCCTCATCACCATTCTCTATCATTAACATGCTTTTGACACATGACCACTCAAGTTGTAAATACATATTATTGTAAGTCAAGATTACTTAAATCTATTTAGTTTAACAACTTAATATGCCAAAAAGTTGGGAAAATATTTTAAGGTGAACAAACTTATTCATATTAGTGAGAACAACTATTGACTTTTACAGTGTATTCACACACTTTCTCTTTGTTTTTGTTGCGCAATTTCATGTGATTGCTTTGGAATTTACCAGGTCTTAAAATTGTGACGTATATCACCACCTCCAAAAAATTGTCACATAAACTCACTCCTAAGCCGTAACATGCATGGACATATGATCAGAATTCACACCATGTATGTTTGGTCATTTAGTTATTCCAGTTGAACTAATATGATGAACAGCAATAATGGCTTTGACAGCAATTGCTGTTAAATCTAAAGTCAGTGGCACAGTGTATATTCACAGAGAAACCATCAGGAGTTTAGCTTCAGAAATGCTAATGGGTATTTTGTTTCTGAATTCCAACATGTGCTGTAGATGGTAGATCCATAGGATAAAAATGACTGATCTTTAAACAAATTCTTTGAGAATTTGGTGATGTGAAATGTAATTTGTGAAAAAAGAAATGTGCTTCACGACCTTGGATGTATGCCAATTTATTGTAAGAGGCCTCCAAAACAAACAACATAGGCTCATTCTGAAAACGTAGCCCTATATACATTTCTGGAAATCGCGAATTATGTAGCCAGAAGTATGTATGGCTTCATGTCTTAAAACTGAATCAGTGCTTTTGAAAACACTATTGGTTTGGTTTAGGAAAGGAGAAGGGTGGGTCAGTCCATCGGTCAGTCAGTCGACAGCAGCCTCTGGTGAATTTACGCGAGAACAGCAGGCACGAATGGCACTTGCAAGACAAATCTGAGATCTCAAAAAATGTACATAGCCTCTGGTGGCTTCAAGTAAACAAAAACTGCAAAAAAAAAAAAAAAAAGAAACTGTAGCTCCTGGAACATATTTGTCATTCTCCAGAAATATATATATCGGTACGTTTTCAGAATAAGCCTGTGTTAAAAACAAAAAAAAAAAAAAACATTTAAATTAGTATAACAGGGGCTTTTAGTTACTAAATCACAGTGTTAAATCCTGTCCAGTATTATTACTGAATATATGTTATTGCAGTGTTATGGACAGCAGTTTTTCTTATTGTTTTTATTAGTTACATAAGACACTGGGAAGGGAGCACTTGTCTTTGTTCTGAGTTGAAAATTGACTAGCTGAGGTTGTCGAGGGCCCAGGCATGTTCATATGCCCAGCAGATGTACGTAACAAGGAACACACTAAGTGCATATGTTTAACTTGACATATATGCAGAGAGAGAAAGAGAGAGAGAGAGCAGAAAATGGACAGCTCAAATTGATGAAAGAAAAAATGAAAATCGCTGTTGGAAAGGCCCTTTATATCCTCTGATGTAGGAAGCTTTTTTGAAAAGTAATTTCATCTCATTACATTTTAAACTGCCATCTCACAAATATCGGTTATTTAAGTTTTTAAGGGATAGAAACGACTCCCTAAAATGTTAACGACTCTTGAACTTGTTTTATAATGAAACTTTGTAATTGAACTGGACTGACTAAACATTGCACTGAATTGAGATGAACAATGATGCTACAGTCTTGCAGTAAATTTATTGGCAGAATTTGGATTTTTACATTGAGTACGTTTACATGGACACCAATGATCCAATTTTAATATGATTAAGACAATACTCTGATTAAGGGTCTACCATGTAAACAGCGATTTTTGATTACCTTAATCCAACTAAAGTCATCATCAAACTAAACAGAAATCAAATTAAGTCATGTAAAGTATGCTGATTTTAGTCGCATTATTGAAGTGCAGTACAGACATGTAAACACCTTAATCAAAATATTATCAATTATTACCGTGAGGCAGTGCTAACCACTGGGCCGCCGTGCTGCCCTGATAAGGAAAGGAGGGAGCAGTAGGGGTGGAAGGGGGATTCTTCAAGACGTTGATAACTAAGGTAAGAAACTCTGGCTGCGTCCGAAACCGCATACTTCCATACTATACAGTACGCTTAAATCAGTATGCGAGCCGAGTAGTATGTCCGAATTCTTAGAATTCGAAAATCAGTATGCGAGAAGTACCCGGATGACTTACTACTTCCGGCGAGATTCTGAAGTGCGCATCCCATGGACGCTGCGCTATCCCATGATGCCCCGCGAGAGAATTTATGAATGGACGTGAAGCGACGCAACTGACGCAGGTAGGTCACGTGACCATGACAAAATGGCGGATGTAGTACGTCCGAATTCCATTCATACTGCTCACATTCACACTGTATAGAACGTACTTTTCCAACGGCCGAGTAGTACGTTTAAATTCAAATGCAGTACCTACTGAGTAGTAGGCGGTTTCGGACGCAGCCTCTGATTATTTAAAGTGAGTTAGGAATCATCCGATTGGTGAATCCTGCAATGGTGAATCCTGCATTGACCAGCTGCGATCAATCATAAGCACGTGATCTTCTTGAAATTACTTTATAAATAGCCTTTACTTGGATAGCATGGTAACGCAATGATGCTAATGGAATTATGTGCTCATTCATTCATTCATTTTCTTTTTGGCTTAGTCCCTTTATTAATCTGGGGTCGCCACAGCGGAATGAACCGCCAACTTATCCAGCATGTTTTTTTTTTTTTTACACTGCGAATGCCCTTCCAGCTGCAACCCATCTCTGGGAAACATCCATACACACTCATTCACACTCATACACTATGGACAATTTAGCCTACCCAATTCACCTGTACCGCATGTCTTTAGACTTGTGGGGGAAACCGGAGCACCTGGAGGAAACCCACGCGAATGCAGGGAGAACATGCAAACTCCACACAGAACTGCCAACTGACCCAGCTGAGGCTCGAACCAGCGACCTTCTTGCTACCTATTGCGCCACTGCGTTTCCAGAATTATGTGCTATAACATGTAAAATGGGATTATGAAAGGAACATTCAAAAAGCAACTAATGTAAACACTTTAATCCCATTATTGTCTTATTCAGATTAAGGCTAATAATTTGTTTACTGACGTCCATGTAAATGTGGTCAATGTTTAAATCAGTTATGTTAACACTTTTAACATGGTAAAGCTATTTTGAATCTCTAATTTAACTATAAGAAGTTCACTTGACTTGTGGCAGGTGCAGATACTGTAGACACTGTATTGATTAGGCATGGAGATTTGAATTATATGTTTAAAATAATGCTATGTTGTAAACACTACATTTTAATGCTCGTATTGTCACTTTTATTTTATATGCTGCTTCCATTTTCATTTTAATTCCCTTTTTATGGAAACAAGGAATGCTGGTTTATTAACCTTTTCAGACTGTTTTCTGTTGATTTAATGCAGTATTTTATTGAGAATATGACCAAAAACAGAGTTTTTTTAAAATAACAAATTTTTTTTAGGGCCCCCTGTCTTTTTGCCCCGTGATGACCTTTGGCCTTTCACATAAGACACAAACAAGGTCCCCTTTTCTGTGACGCAGGTCTCACAAAGCTCCTCTGTATCTGACTGGACTGAAAGAGAGGGACTGATTCCAGCTCTGGTCTGATTTAATTATTTTACTCTCTCTCTGCTTCCTCTTTCTCTTTCTTACCTGCATGAAATCACATATGTATTCCTATATTGTTTTCATAAATCCTAGAAAACACTTTGCCTGAGAAGTTTACATATATTAAGCAATAATTTATTTCACTCATCCTCAAGTTGTTTCAGACCAACATGATTTTCTTAAATTTGTGGAACACAAAATATATTTTTTTTCTTTGTGTCTTTTGCCAAAGCTATGGAAGTAAATTGTTAATGAAACAGTTTTGCCACCAGCCCTTTTAAAAATATATATTACACAGTAAGAAAGACATACAGCTTTGGAAAAACATAAGGGTGAGTAAAGACCTTCTCACACCAAGAACAAAATCTGTAATGATAACTAGAGGCAAGACTGTAATCACAACTAGGATTTTGTGGGTGACCAAAACCCCAAAATGGATTTGGTCTGTCTGACTGTTCTTAAATATCCATGTAAAACGTAGTTAAACATACATAAAAAAGTGACAGGGATGTATTTAAATGGTCAGTTGTTCAGCACCACATGGACCCCCGAAACAGAAAAAAATAAAATAAATAAATAAATAAATATAGTGCTCAGCATATATGAGTATACCCCTCAGTCGCCGGCCACTTTATTAGGTACACATTACTGGTACTGGTTAGACTCCCTTTTACCTTCAGAACTGCCTTAATCCTTCGTGGCATAGATTCAACAAGGTACTGGAAATATTCCTCACGCAGTTGCTGCAGATCTACCGGCTGCACATCCATGATGCGAATCTCTCATTCCACCACATCCCAAAAGTGCTCTATTGGATTGAGATCTGGTGACTGGAGGCCATTTAAGTACAGTGAACTCATTGTCACGTTCAAGAAATGTTCAAGTCTGAGATGATTCACGCTTTATAACATGGTGCGTTATCCTGCTGGAAGTAGCCATCAGAAGATTGGTACACTGTGGTCATAAAGGGATGAACATGGTCAGCAAAAACACTCAGGTAGGCTGTGACATTGACACGATGTTCAATTGGCACTAATGGGCTCAAAGTGTGCCAAGAAAATATCCCCCAAACCATTACACAACCTCCACTAGCCTGAACCGTTGATACAAGGCAGGATAGATCCATGCTTTCATGTTTTTGACGCCAAATTCTGACCCTACCATCCAAATGTTGCAGCAGAAATCAAGACTCATTAGACCAGGCAACATTTTTCCAATCTTTTATTGTCCAATTTTGGTGAGCCTGTGCAAATTGTAGCCTCAGTTTCCTGTTCTTAGGTGACAGGAGTGGCACTGGTGTGGTCTTCTGCTGCTGTAGCCCATCTGCCTCAAGGTTGGATGTGTTGTGCCTTTAGAGATGCTTTTCTGCATACCTCGGTTGTAACGAGTGGTTATTTGAGTTACTGTTACCTTTCTATCAGCTAGAACTAGTCTGGCCATTTTCCTCTGACCTCTGGCATCAACAAGGCATCTGTGCTCACAGAACTAACACTCACTGCATCCCAGTGGATCAGCAGTTTCTAGAAAAGCAGTTTCTGGGGTAGCATTGTGGAGTATTGTAGAGCATTGGTAGACTATTAGAATAGCATTGTAGAGTATTGTGGGGCATTGGTAGAGCATTGTAGAGTATAAGCAGATTATTGTAGAGCATTTGAAGAGTAATGTGTATTAGTTCTTTATCTCTGAATTATGGTAATTACATGCTGTGTATGCAGCATCACTATCGCTTTTCATTAAATGTTTGCAAAATATAAAATCTTAGCTGCTTTGCTTTTTTTTTACCTTGCTCTTTGCTGTAAGGTGAAGCCACCGAACCAAGTATTAGAATGTTAGATTAGTGTGGAATATTAACATTATGGGAGTATTTCAGAGGATTTGTGGAGTATTAGTTGAGTATTAACAGTGTACTATTATTAATACTGTGGATTATTAGTGAAGTATTAATATTTGTGGAATAGTAGAAGTGTAAGGTATGTTTAGTGTTCAATTTAAGTTTATTTGTATAGGACTTTTTACAATAAATATTGTTTCAAAGCAGCTTTACAAAAGGTGCACATCATTGCATTACAATCAAATTAAGTTAATGTTACAATCAAATGTAAGTTATTATATACAGACATAGTTAACCTGCAATTTTATAGCATATATATAGTATTAGAGTATTAGTACTTGTTACTTTGTAAGGCAAATGAAAAGAATTGATGTTGTATAACAACAGATTCAAAGGAGTTGCACAGTTGTTTTATGTGAAGGAGTCCTGTAACTACCTTCCCCCCTTCTTGGATGATATGGTGACAATAACACAATTGCTCCAAACCACCATTTTATTCTTGAGAAGGTTTAAAATGTTCAAGCACTGGATGGTTTGGTGAAACCCGTGGAGAGAAATGAGGTGTTAGAATCCCTTCAACGCTGCAATCATGTGCCATGACACTAATATGCAAGCTGGAGGCAACAGTCTCATTCCAAGGATTTCAAGGGGTACAGACATGTTAAAGTTTAGTGAATAGCACCAGCAGTGTTCAGAATCTGGTGATATTTTAGTCTCCCTATTTCTCCTGAAGCCTTCAGCTAAGTGGAATCTGCTATAACTGTACATGAGGTATATTATAACATGAGTTATAATATAAACCTGGAGATGAGTTATGGATCAGTAAAATGGTATATGGTTATGGATCTATGCTATTTAGAGGTGATTTTCGTGGTTTAAAGTATTGAAAGCCTTTCTATATTACAGTTACTGAAAACTTGTCAATCTTCTTAAATGTACAGTATTTGTTTTGACTTTTTCTTTTTTCATATTCATTCTGTGAATAAAATGTCATTAAAACGGTAGATAACTATAAATATGACATGGATAAGGCACTGTTTTGGCCTATCTTGGATTTAATTATTAGTAGTTAGATGATTGTTCCAAATTTTACAATCAATAAGATTTAAAAAATGTTTTTAAAGAGATTTCTATGCTCACAAATATCAAAAGTATTACAATTAAATATAAAATAGCTGTTTTAATAAACTTTTACATTTTTTTTTATTCCAGTGATGGCAAAGCAGAATATTCACAGCCATTAGTCTTTGGTGTCACATGATTCTTCAGAAATCATTCTAAAATATAAATTTGTTAAGAAACATTTAATAATTATTATTAATATTTTGTTAACAACAGCTATGCTGCTTAAAGGGTCATGAAACCCCCCTCTTTCGGTTCAAGTCTACCTCAAAGTTTTTTCCAAAAATGCTCTGAGATGGGCGTGGAGCTCTGCGAGCAGAGGGATAAGTGGGCGTGGCCAGCAGAGCAGGAGAAAAAGAGGGCAAGGAACAACTGTTGTCAGTTGGCTCACAAAATGAGACACAAATATCATCATAAAGATAATCGTTTATATATACACTATAAATGAGGAGGACTTCTGTCCTCCTCTATCCCCGGGTCTGGATGCAGACACCGTGAATAGCAGTGCAGCAGGTCTCTTGCCCTTTTTATTCCAACCATTATCGTTGCCGGTAATCTGGAGGATTTTAAACATACAGCGAACACAGAAGCACAGCTGTAGATGATGTGTCTGAATGGTAACAAACTCAACTGATAAAAGACAAAGTCTGCCATTCTCCAATTCTCGTACAGCTCCCCCAACATAAAAGCTTGCTACAAACCAACAGCTTTGGTGTATCGGCCCTGACAGAATCGTGGGGAAAAACATGCAACAAACCCTGTGGATCATGGAAACGAACACATATGACCCTTTAATATTTACATGAAAGCCATGAGGTGTTAATGATTAATAGACGGTTGAAAAAGAACAGCATCTGTAAAATGTAATGTTGATTTAGAAAAACTATGAAAATTTATGTTATTTAAAAAAAATTATGAATCAGTTTGTTGTTTTTCAGTCTATATAATTTAATAACACTTTGTACTTGTGTGTTTGCATAACAGTGACTTAATTTTTATTGAATCAGCATGAATATAAGATCTTATTTCTGTGGGGATCTTTAAAGAATTTTAACAACATGTAAAAAGAAGTTTAACAACATTGAACATAACAACAAAATAAATAAGTGAAACCTGAAGAGAAAAATAACGTAAAAATAAAGTAGTATGTTCCCACTTCGTAAACGTTTTTGGTGATGTAGAATTTGATTCTTATATGTATCGAGATATAGACCTATAAAGTTGAAGGGGGAAAGACCCTAGAAAAAAATCTTATGCAGGCCCATAACCAGCTATAAGACCACTGAGATCCAAACATCAGTAACTTTTTTTCAAGTTCATTTCTATGAATGAAAATTTTAATTAAAATCATGTCACCGGATAAATTCATGTCTCTGACTCGGAGCAGCTGTCAGACGCAGACTGAGTGAACTTGTAAGAACATAGCTGCAATCTCCACTCCTCTGTGTTGCCAGATCTATCTTATTATAAGCATCACATCATTGAACTGTTTTTTAATATTAAAACTGCCTTATAAAGAAAATTTGGCTATATACCTGGGCATAGTCGAATATTAAGAGATCAGTATATGAAAAAGGCCATACTATTAGCATGGCATCTACTACGTTTGTTAATTTTTTTTTTTTTACAAATGAAATATGATTATTTTGCCCATGTATATTTTAGAGTTCATGTGTGGAAGAGAAAGAGAGAGAGATAGAGAACACTGAAAGCTGAGCTGAGCTCATTGCTCACTCACAACTTCAAATATGGTCCAAATAAGGACCTTCTGATTCTAGGGCCATTATTAAGCCAGAAATGAGCATATAAAATAATTTCTGGAGAATTTTTGACATCAGAGAACAATTTAAAGGTGCTATATGTAAGTTTTTTGACTCTTCTAAAGCATAGAAATACCATAATATGTTTGCAGAAATTTAAGAAACGTGCTAAGTGAACATTCCTTTTTTTTGAAAAACAATGCTGATGTCAGATATTCTGCTTTGAAAATGTGCGTTACGTGCCAGAACTTCTGTTTTTATTTTGGTCTTTTAACCCGCTCAATGCTTAGCCAATTATATTTCAGCACCCCGGGTTGCCTTGGTGTGATTCATTCAGTCATGAAGGCTCTCAAAGCATGCGTCCATGACCGAAAATGCGACCTCCGGTGGACAGTAGCAACCTCCAAAATGAGACACAGATTCAGAGTTCCACATGAGGTTAACAAATAACAAAAATATTACAAATGTAAACATTAGTTGCGCGTATTACATTGTAATCCCGTGTCCTAACAGCATGCTACGTGACGAGATTTGCAGTGATAAGCAATTTGGCTGTTTGTACCAGACGAAACATGACTGAAATTTAAATACAGCCATTCAGAAGCACAGAATACATGTGCACTTACTGCACTCCAATGAAATAAACCTCTATAGCATTATTAAATGTACACGCTGAATCACTTGTTGGCTTGAGTCACAGTTCTAAAGTTCTATTTCAAATGGTTTATTTAATTTTTAAGATCTAACCCACTGCGCAAAGACACGTCCAAACGACGTCTATTGCACGTCATTTTTGAACGTCCAATTTTGGTCCCCTGAAGGTGCAGACTGTGACGCCAGATGACGTCTTTTTTTCGACGTCTAATGAACGTCCAGTTATGACGTCCACAGGACTTCCGCATCAGGTCTATTTGAAGTCCAAATGTGGTTATTGTGGACGTCTTTTCTACGTCAATCGTGAACTTATTTTAGACATCATTTTATACTGGTTATATGCTCTGTGCATAACTGTAGTCCCATTTCAGAAGGTGGCATACTGTTTAAAATCATTTGATTGTCTCACCAGCAGAATTGAATTGGAAGTGCATGACACCTTTGCATGCTTTTCCATTTTTCATCTGCTTCTGAGACATTTAAATGATCTTAAACAGTATGCACCTTCTGAAATGGGACTACAGTTATGCCACAGTAAACAGGAAAACATTGGACTACAGTTAAACAGGCATTTACAAATAAAAATAACAACTCAACCATTACTCACTTATTTCCATCTTTATTGTTTTGAAATGGCACAAACATCTCTAATGAACTTTGACTAGTTAAAGTTTGATATTGTGCATCATAACAAATTTAAAATCAGCACTGGTGGTAAAATACAAACATATAATAATAATAATTATTATTATTATTATTAATAATAATATCAATAACAACAAAGTTACAAAGTCAATCTTGCATGGGTCTCTACAACAGATTTAAAACAATAAAAATTAAACACTGCTTAACCGAACTAAGGATTCATTAGGTAATGTATTTACTAACATAAACAAATTACGAACAATACTTGTACATTAATAATTATAGTTCAACATTTATTAATGCATTATTAAAATCCAAATCCATGCTTCTTAAGAATAGTTAGTGAATGCACCACGAGCTAACATAAACTAACAATGAAGGACTGTATTGTCTTTAATAACATGAACAAATGGTGTAATTGTTCATTGTTTATGTCAGTAAATGCATTAACCAGCACACTGTAAACAGTAACAAGTTGAGTTTACTTAAGAAAATGTGGAAACTGAATTTAAGAAGCAAATCAGTTCACAAACTTTGAGTAGATACAACTATTACTTCAACCTAAAAAAACAAATCAAGTTCCATTTTTTGAATTCTCACTTAATCCAGCAAGTTACTTGTACAAAATCTAAAGACAACAGCTATATAGATGGCCATGCATCAGTTTTTCAAAGCAAAGTACTGAATCAAAATACAGCAACTGTTCAACATTACAAAGAAAGCATAACTCCTAACTCTTGGTCTTGGCATCAAGTTACAGTATTTACAGAAATATTTGAACCTGGACCTTGTCTGACATGTTATTTGCACCTAGCCCCATAAAATGTTTTTGAAATACTTCAAAAGAGCACCTCAGGTTTTGTGAGAATCTAAGTTCAATGCATAAATCACAACAAGGATAAAAACACACATTTGCCACATTGTCCAAGTTTTTGGATGACTTCAGTGATGATTCTAACACCTTCACAATGTTATTTAGTATCTGCTTCTTCCTATATGGTTTCCTCGGGTGGTGTTGTACAACAAAGTTAGGGCTTCATGTTCACAGGGCTAGAGCAAGCTGAACTGGTCCTCTAGGCGAATGGCGTTCACGCTGCCCTCAACCCGAAAGTCAAAAAGAAAGTGACCAGTTCGCGGATGAAAGTGAGGACCGGAAGAGGGCGTCACGGAAGAAAGTGTGGACCGGGAGGGAGGGGGTGGGTGTCGCGGATGAAAGTGAGGACCGGGATAGGACAGGGCAGAGTGTCACGGATGAAAGTGAGGACTGGGAGACAGGGGGTGGGTGTGGCGGATGAAAGTGATGACAGGGGGGTTTGCGGACGCCACCCTCACTATTCTGCCGCCCTTGGCGGCTGCCTAGGTCGCCTCTACAGATGCACCGGGCCTGCATGTTCAACATCCTAAGATCAGGATCAAGAACAAAAAAAAAAAACAAAACAATTACCAATAGATCACAGGTGAAATGGGTTTTGTTTAATTCAATATTTAAAAAAAAATGTAAACAACTTGCCATGTACTCCTTTATGAGTTGTGGAGGGTTTTCAAGTAGACAGGAAGGGCTTACAGGATGGATTTACATGTTCTTATGATGGTGACATTCTAAACGATGTGAAAAAAGCTTTAGTTAGGAATTTAGTTTTATTTGCTGTATACTAACATTTAAAGAAGCATTATCAAGAACCACTGAAGAATCACAAGTTTTGCTTCTAAAGGTACAAAAGTATTAAGTAATTCTATGAGACATTTAAAGCTTAAGAAAAGGAAATAAACATTGACTTTAGAATGCAAAATGAGCATGACATGAATTTCTTAAGAATTACTGTTTAAAATGACAATGAATTGAGAAAATCTACCTGATCCAATGCTGTGATCCTACAAAAATCTGCAGATACCTAAAATGACAAATAAATACAAATCATCAGGTTGGCTGCTGATAAATACATGACAGGGTATTGGTTAATATACAGCACTACAAACAGCATTCCTTTACCAGCACTATTGCCACATGGTCCAAACTGAAGTATTTGGATGCCTTCATTGATGATTCTAACACCATCACAATGGTCTGTAGCATCTGCCTCTTCGTAAATTATGAGACAGTTTCCCGGGGTGGTGTTGCACATCGAAGTTAGGGCTTCATCATGTTTGACATAAGACTGAAGAACAAGAAAAAACAAAACAAAAACAATTACAAATAAAATTATTTCTTAGGTACATCATTTCATAATTTAGAATAACAAGATGCAAAATACAGCCATATCACTCTAATTTCAATACATTTCATCAGTATGTAGAATGCCTTTTAACATTAAACTATTTGAGCTTTTTATTGTTTATATATTATATTTACTTGAAAATGATTTTATTGGAGAACTAAAATTGTATTGCTATATATATATATATATATATATATATATATATATATATATATATATAAATAAATATATATATATATATATATTTTTTTTTACATTTTTAAACCAAGCAGACATTTAAATATTTTTAACACAAATGGTAATAGTAATAATCCTAATAATAATAATAATAGTAATAATAATAATAAGCAATTAAGATTTTGATTTCTTTCCCCTAACTGTAGCAAAACTGAACCAAACCGTGAGTTAAAAACCAAGATACGTACTGAAATGAGATTTAAGTACCTCTAGTTCGCAGACAGTTTCCATGTACCAACTTTAAGTGTTTTACAAGCTTTGATCTTAATGTGTTTGATGAGACACAATCTCTGCACAGCCACACGTAGACACAAGGCAAACTGTGAGAAAAAAAAAGTCACCAAATAACAACGTTGTTAATAATATAATATAATATAATATAATATAATATAATATAATATATACTTACAACTCAGATGTACTCATTATCAAGTTTTATCTGGGCCTTCCAAAACTTTAAATTTAACGTCTGCAAATAAATAAGAACATGTAAAACAATTTGTAAGTTCACTTCTTATAAGTTTAACGTTAACTTTATATAAATAAATCCACCTTCGCTTCTTTGTGGCGCATGCTTTAGATGCTCGGATGTGGTCATTCTGATGATCTCTGTGGCTCACTTATCAATTTTCATGACTGCATCTGCACAATTAGAAAAAAATATTATTAGTAATATGCAAAGGACTAGAGTTTGGGACCAATAATTTAAATGTTGTTTTAAAAATTAAATCATCTGACTACATTTTAAAGGCTCATTTATGAATTAGCATACAGTTAGCAGATATCAATACAAAGACACATAGTCTATGCTGCCTTTCATATTAATTATAATGCATTAAACAGTCAGAAATATTCTGATAAAATACACATCTACAAAGACTCCTGCATGTTATACAATTTTACCATCAAAAACTCTAGCATGTTGCTTAAATTCAATGTTTGAGTCAGTCATGTATGTGCACGCATAAACATAATCTGTCTCTTCGACTTTATTAATCCACCTTTATTTAAAACCTTAATAAAACTACATAATGTACCATTATAGCATGTACAATTTTGTGTCAGACGAAAATACAATCAAGTTGTGCTTTGAACCCAAAGAAACAGATCAAACTAGCATTACACGTTATGTGATTATATTGTATATCTGGAGACAGTCGTGTTGTAAAACACTTACAGATGCCATGCTAATTCTACTTAGCCACAGCACGTTTAGGTACTTTAATACAACAACTAACACTATAAAAGAACAATAAAGCATAAAATAACTTGGCGGACCAAACTTACCTTCAACTGAGTAGAAAATAGAAACCGATAGAAGATGAAGAGAGCGCTGAATGCTTGCTAATTCAAATCAGAGTGGCGTTTCCTGATTGGGTCATGATGACGCGATGCATCAGCCAATCAGATTGGCGCTTACTGGTTAGGTTCCTCCGCTGTTATGTTCAAGTTCTAAAGTTGGAATACTTAATTTTCTAAGTGTTTTTTTGCCTTTATAGCATGTTAAACACAATTGGAGACAATTAAAAGAGACAAATAAAATAAACAAGTTAAAGAAAAACACTAATATATAAAACATGTACTCAATAAATAAATAATCATGTTTCATCAGAAAAAGCCATATTAATACTCATATTGATATCAACAATGTTGATATTTGTCATAAATAAATAAATTCATTAATAATGTCAATTTTCTACATGTGTCTTAGACGTGCAAAATGTGACCTACTCTCGACGTCCAAATGGGGTCAGGGTTAGACGTCGAAATTGCGGACCTAGTTTGCACGTCGTTCAGGCGTGCAGAATTGGTCTTCGACTGACGGGCGCAATATAGACATAATCTGCACGTCGATCGGACGTCTAATGTTTAGTGGGAAGGTGAACTATCTGCTGCTGCTTTCAGTAGTATGGCAAAAATGTCATGTGAAATGGCATTCAAACTCACATTATTAGCATTTAACACTGAATAAAGCACATGGGGTGTACCTGAGGTGATCATTGTCAGTTTTCTGTTCAGCTGCAAGATATTGAAGCTGTTTATAAAATATAAATTTCAGGTGTTGTTTAGGACAAAAACTCCTTTTTAATATGGAATATATTCCTTCTATCACATGCCGTTGCTTTTATTTAGAACACGGTTTAAATCAGCCATTGTTGGTGTTGTCAATCTGGCAACCTGCTCTTGCGTGTGTTTTGAACCAGGGGTGCAAAACCTAGTTCAACCACTTGGTGTTAAACTTACATACTGCACCTTTAACTTATTGACACTTAATGATACCTTTAATGTGACAGTTAAAACTGTAATTAAGGCATAAATAAAGTGGAAAGTTGAAGATTGTGGTAATAGAATCTGTAGCCTATTTGCAAGAAAATACTTAAAAAAAAAAAATCTGTAGAATGCTTTTCAGCAATATCTGGCAACACTGCATCACTGGCACATGCACTGACAGCTAGCAATCAAAAATAGTACATATATTTTTTGAATAGTTTATTGTTGAGGAGACCACATTCAAATTTAGTCAAAACAACAGCATTAATACCCTCGTACAACTGATCGGTAGAACAACAGAAAAGGAAACACTGGTAACAATGAAAGCTATTCTATTATAATATCTCATTTGCCATGTTCCTTGAATAACCTGTCTCTGGTTCTGGTTCTGTCCTCCTGTTGCTACTCACTAAAGTAATAAGTCTTAGGGCTCTATTTGAACGATCTAGGTGCAGAGTCTAAAGCGCATGGCGCAAAAGCATTAAGGGCCTGTCCGAATCCACTTTTGCTATTTTAAGGACAGAAAAAATGGTTTGCGCCACGGCGCATGGTCTAACAGGGTTGTGTTTATTCTCTTAGTGAGTTATGGGTGTGTTTTAAGCATAACCTGCATTAAACCAATCAGAGTCTCATATCCCATTCCCTTTAAGAGTCAGTTGCATCGCACCATGGTGCAGTTGCTATTTACATGGCGACTTTGTAAGTGGAAAAACGGAACGCTTCACTAGCGAGAAAACATTTAAACAGACCATCTGCAGCGAAAATAAAGAATGAGCCTCCTCCAGTCGGCCTCTTTACTTTCTTTTTACTTCTTTACTTTCGTGGATAAGGAAACGGTGTTATACGGAGTCCACTGAAGATATCCATCAGCCTATATATTTAGTTTCATTTGTTAAGTGCAAAGATTTGTTTCAAAACTTTTTCTGAATTCAGTTCTAATTTCCAGCAAACAAATAAATGAACAATAATAATGAAGTGTGGTCAAAAAACAGAGTTATATCCAAACACACGTCCTATTCTTATGTCTCATATGGTGATGCAGATGTCACCAAAACCCGACAGGTGGACAAATCTAAACTTGTTTTTATTAAAACAAATATAAATATGCATATAATAAATACTGATAATAATAATAATAACATTATACAAATGCAAACTGTCATGAATAAACTGAAAAAAAAAAAACCTGACATGAAGAAGACTTGGAGGCAGTGGTTATTATATTTATGCAGAATTTTTTTTTTTTAATAATATTTTAATCCTTTAATTCTTTTTCAAGTGTAAAGATATGGGGCGTCATGGTGGAGCAGTGGGTAGCACGAACCCCTCACAGCAACGTCGCTGGTTCGAGTCCCGGCTGGGTCAGTTGGCATTTCTGTGTGGAGTTTCCATGTTCGCGTGGGTTTCCTCCAGGTGCTCCGGTTTCCCCCACAGTCTAAACACATGCGCTATAGGAGAATTGAATAAGCTAATTTGGCCATAGTGTATGTGTGTGAAAGAGTGTGTAAGGGTGTTTCCCAGTGTTGGGTTGCGGCTGGAAGGGCATCCACTGCGTAAAACATATGCTGGATAAGTTGGTCGTTGGCCTGATTAATAAAGGGACTAAGCCGAAAAGAAAATGAATGAATGAATGAATGAATGAATTTAAAGATATATGTGTATTGCTTTACATCCTGTGTGTATTAAGCAATGTGTACATGTTTAAGGCGCACAACTAACGTACTCTGCGCTGGACTTTAGACCTGCTTTCAGCTGGTCAATTGTGCAGTCTATTTTAATTCCTTAAAATAGCAACGCGCCAACAATGCGCCTTAACACACTTCCTTTCTAGACCGGAGGCTAGAGGCTCATGTTTCTTTTACAGTTAGTTCTTTATAACCTTATTGACTTGCCAGATCATTTTATTTGTTTTATTAATAAAAGATCTTGGAAGTTAATTCATCATAGGTCATTTCAAATACTTTCAGTATTTGTCATACAGTCATACAGTGAGAAAAAAGAAAATCGATATTAAAACAAAAGATGCATCGATAATCATTTTATATTCACATAACAGCCCCCGAATTATAATTAAATCTGTGCCTAGAGACTCCCATCCCAATACAAATCAATTCATCATATCAAATGTTTTCTGAGTGACAAAATGTGTAGTGCATAAAAAGTACACACTATTATATTTTCATTACGTTCAATGAAAAATTGGTCATTATCTTGTAAGTAACAGTTAGATTTTAATGTAAATGTCTGTGCAATTCATATAATGCAATTTGGATGAATGTATCAAACAGTTTAAAAGCTAGTTTATGAAACTATATGAAAGTAAACTACCTGAGAAAAGTCTTGTTGCCTATCCAAGTTTTAGGAACAACACATAATAACTTGACTTCTAGTTGATCGTTTTATATCAGAAATGGCTTATATGAAAGGCAAAGGCCTCTAGATTACGCTTATTTTACCGAAATAAAATATGATCATGTCTTGATTTTTAATGATTTAATTAGGACAGTAAGGTCTGACTTTGCTTAGACAAAAGTCTTGTCACTTAACATCAATAATGCACAGTATAGAATATAAAGGCCCAATCCCAATTCTATTTTTGTACCCCTACCCCTTCCCCTTCCCCTTGGCCCTTACAACTGAGGGTTAAGGGGAAGGGCTTCAAAAC
Organism: Danio kyathit; assembly: GCA_903798195.1. Classification (NCBI taxonomy): domain Eukaryota; kingdom Metazoa; phylum Chordata; class Actinopteri; order Cypriniformes; family Danionidae; genus Danio; species Danio kyathit. The sequence continues at coordinate 39,569,436 of LR812523.1, read as the reverse complement.
TTACCCCTAAAAAATTGGGACAGCACTTCAACAACTGGACATGTCATCATATGTCAGCGCGATCTCTTGCTTCATATGAGATCAGACGATGGCGACTGCTGTAGTTATTCTAGTTGTGTTATTTTTTGGTATTTAACATCAGGAAATCACTGAAGGCATATATTATATTATCATAACAATCTAATGTGGCAATAAGATCATAACTGTACTGTGTATTTACACAGTGGCCATATTCATCTATGTAAACACACCAAAACAACATTAACATTATCCCAGACGCTGTAAAAAGCTCATTTTCAGCCACTAGACTGCTCTGACAGGGTATTCGAGTGTCATCGAGTGACAGAATGTTGTGGGACTGCTGTACAGGAGGTATGATTAGGGATTATAGATCGTGAATGTTTTTTTTTTTTTTTTTTATGAATATATTAAAACGTGTTTGTTTGTCGTAAAAATTCGTAATAATGACAAAAATACTAATTTGTGGATCTCCTTACTACCGGGTTCAGCATTACTGCCGTTGTGGCAGGTGTATTCTGGGAACTTTTCTTACCCCTTCGTTTTGATCTTCATCCGAAGGGGTGTATACCCCTTGCCCTTAGCCCTACGCCTTCAAGCTAAAGAGAATTGGGACACCACTACCCTTTGACGGGAACGCGCAAAACAAGGGGTAGGGGTAAGGGGAAGGGCTAAGGGGTAGAATTTGGATTGGGACAAAGTCATGGTGCAGTGGAAAAAGAATTAATATTGTGTCTGACTCTCATGTGCTTGAACGACTGCATCCATACATCTCTGCAATCACTCAAATACTTATTAATGAAGTCATCTGGAATGGCAAAGAAAGCTTTCTTGCAAGACTCCAAAAGTTCATCAAGATTCTTTGGATTCATCTTCAATGCCTCCTCCTTCATCTTACCCCAGGCAAGCTCAATAATGTTCATGTCTGGTGACTAGACTGGCCAATCCTGGAGCACCTTGACCTTCTTTGGCTTCAAGAACTTTGATGTGGAGGCTGAAGTATGCGAAGGAGCGCTCTCCTGCTGAAGAATTTGCCCTCTCCTGTGGTTTGTAATGTAATGAGCAGCACAAATGTCTTGATACCTCAGGCTGTTGATGTTGCCATCCACTCGCACACCCCCATACTGAATGTAACCCCAAACCATGATTTTTCCTTCACCAAACTTGACTGATTTCTGTGAGAATCGTGTGTCCATTTGAGTTCCAATACTGTAGATCTTCTGCAGTATTTGTGATAATTGGCATGCAGTTCAACAGACGATTCATCGGAAAAATCTACCTTCTGCCACTTTTCCAAATGATCAACTAGAAGTGAAGTTATTATTTATTGCTCTCACAACTGGGATCGACGACAAGACTTTTGCCATCATTGTGCCACTTGTTTGTAAGACTAAATAGTGCTACAAATGGAAGAAGCCCTGTTGAGTTTCTCTGTAGTGTACTTCCTCTGACCTCTGCGGCTTTGCTCTTGGGGTAAGCACAACCCCATCTGCATGATTCCTGTTTGTCCTTGTGCTCTGGACCCTTTCACTGTCTGGGTCAGATAGGTGTAGGTAAAGAAACCCTTGCTTCTTCGGACTGGGAATGCATTACAAAATACATTACTGTTTCCTCACCACCTCTCAAAGTTCGAATGAACATGCAAAGTCTCATATTTAATAAGCGTGGATCCTATCGGATACAGCTACGGAACTACATCCCAATGTATGAATGTGTTTGGAAATGGGGAGAGGAAACAGGAGACCACAGCTGAAGGAGCTCTAGTTTCAAATCCTGTGGCAGGAAACTCTGCCGGAGACTCACCCCCTCCCTCTCACCCTGTGTGTGTGTGTGTGTGTGTGTATGTGTGTGAGTGTATTTTTGAGTGTAAAAAAGTATGAAGCATCCTGTTTCCCCTTTCTATTGACAATTTTGTAAATTTTTTGATTTTATAATGAATTGCATATAAAGATTAGATGATGCAATTGAATATTTGCTCTTGTGTTTGTGTTGTTGAGTATATGGTCACGTTTCTGTATTTTCTGTTTATAAACTTCCTCGTTCTTGTGTCCCTAACTATTGCTGCAACGCTATTTTTACAGTGTTTACATAGTTAGTCACTCCTTGTTTGCGTCAGTCTTCCTCTACGCTCGGCCCAGTTTAGTGCTGGAAACTCACACACGTTAACAGATGCACGATACACACAAGCTCTGAAACGCAAAGTAGATCAGTTAAAATCAAGAGTCATCCTCATCCTGTTTTGTCTACAGTTTCTCTTGTGCAGACAGGAGAAACCTCAGTGTCGCCTTATCTGTTCTGGATTTCACATATGCACATAAAAAGTATACAACCACGCTCAGCTACACAAATGCTCACACGTGCGCACACGCTCATGGCCTCTGAGGTTAGGCTGGAATGTGTGTGATGTGTGATTGTGGAGGTTGGAGGTGGTGGAGCAAGTTCAGCTTGACAGAGCGGAGCAGGGCCTCTCTCATTACAATCTAAACCAGCTCCCACTGCATTTTTGGTCCCTCTCTCTCCCTTGCAGTCCTTCTCTGCTCATACTGCCTGCAGTTCTCTTTTGCCTGCTATTTCTAACCCTATTTTTTAGACTTCTTTCGTTCTCTCTCTCTACTATCCTCCCTCCCTTGGTATATCTCTCCCAGCTCTATTTAAATATCGCTCGCTCTTCTTTGCTCGCTCTCCTTTTCTCTCTCTCTCTCTCCATCTCTCCCCTTCTGCCACTTTTCGCACTCTATCTCTGCTGCTCCCACATTCTCTCTCTCTCTCTCTCTCTTGCTCCTCATGGGCTGCAGAGTGCATTGCAGCGACAGCTGCTGTTATAGCCATCAACTGCAGCCTCCACAGCAACCGTTACTGTGGAGGAGAGAACACGGCAACGGTGCTTTATTCTGCAGACCCTACCTTTACATGGTTCAAGACAATTACAAAGTAATTATGCTTGCTCTCTCTATTGTGCTTAAAGTTTCCCAAAACTGTACTCTCAGAAAAAGGGGGAAACGTAGCACCTTTAGGGGTACAAAACCTCAAAGGGATGACCCTGCATGCTGCCCTATCTACCCCTAAAGGTTGAGTGTTAAGGTAAGAGATGATTCTGACGATTTCTCTCTGGTGACCTTTTGAGGATGATCGTCTGCCTCCATATTTTTAAAATGCAATACCCTGGTGTCAAAATCCAGACGAAATTCAGACTGTACTCCAAAATATAGCTGAAAATATCTGTCACTTCCTGTAGTTTAGTTAGTTCACTTTTAAGGGGACGTTCTTTTTTCAAAATAGTTCTGTCAAAATTTACTCACTCTTGTGTCATATTTTAATTCTTCTTCAGATCAATTTAAGATACGGTACTTTAAAGAAAGCTGAGAGGTTTCTATCTTTCCTTAAAAACACAATTTAAACTTTAGAGTCTTGTAAAAGAGATATAATCACTAATAATCTAATTACCAGATAATTAATATTTTATTCACAAATAAATCACACACATCAAATAAAATACACATAAGCCTTAACATAGATGCAAGATTCACAAGAACCAGTGAGGTTTGTTTTTGCAAGCAGAATTTTGAAATTAATAGATGAAGTTAAAAAATAAATTAAATCCATATAATAAACCAATAAAATAAAAAAATGTAAAAACTTTTCAACTATGGCTGTGCGATTAATTGAATTGAAATCACATGCACAATCGAACAAAGCATGGTGTTATTTGTAGTAAATATCCTCCGAAGGGCAGAGGGTGCTCTAGCGGAAACTCGTGAACTTGTCCAAATACACACAAAGAAACCTTGGAAATCCCCTAGGGAGAATAGTGGTTGCTGAATAAACAGAAAGTTTAACGGCTTTCATTGATTAAGCATGATTAATAAACACACGGCTATGGAATCATCTCACAGAAGGATTTATTTTAAACATTAGACTGTTTTTGAGGTAATTTTGCTGTAAAAATTTTATTATATGATGTAATTTCACATGCAGCTTTTATTACAGCCATAGTTCATTGACAGCAAACAGCTGTCATTATTGCAGAAAGTTTATTTCAATGTCATTATCGACTGATTAAACCAAATTTTAATTTAAACCACCCAGCTCTATGTTCAACAAAGAAAAGTGATCATATTTTTACAATACTTCAAAGATGTACGTAAATCTTACAGCTTTGGAACAACATGAGGGTATAGAATTGATGCTCGAATTTTCATTGTGCGAAGATTATACTTAGGGCTGGGCAATACAATCGGTATTTATGTACTGAACACCATTGTCAATATTAATTAAAAAAAAAGTTTAGTATGAAGATCCTATATGAAGGCTATACTTTGGTGTGCAAGCGGTGCACACATGATGCGCATACATTTTCCAGGTACACCTAGTTAAAAAACATCTGAACTTCCTCTGAGAAAATGCTTGATGGTTGCCTAGTTACGATAGACACCATAGAAAATGGTGAAGGAATCCACTTACTTGCGCTTGTCACTTCAGGTTAGAATAACAACACATGCGAAAATGAGTGCTGTATAGCAGCAGTGAGGAGACTGTAAATAAAAAAGGATGTAAGGATGTCGCCAGAGTGGCTTTTTGATTCCTTTTCTTGTGCATCCCAGCCACTAGCTCCCCATCAGAAAGATTTTTTAGCATAGGGGGTAATACAGTCATTCAACTTCACAATTTGTAATGTTGCAGTGTGTATTTGAATATTGATGGCTGGTTCTTTTAATTGAAAGCTCAGATTTGATTATCATAATGTGTTTTTTATTTACAGAGTTTTAGGTTTACTATCTACCATTACCATTGCACAAACTTTGTAATAAACTGCTTAAATAAAAAATCCCAATATTCCTAAATGTATTGTTAAAAAATATTCAATAATTATCAATATCGAATGATGATATGAACATGATATCTTGATAATTTTTTTGCAATATCGCCCAGCCCTATTTGTACCTTAAAGTAAGAATATGGACCCTTTAACTCCAAGCTCAAATGCCCATAACTTCATGCCCAAACACACTTGCTTGGAAATTTTTACGTAGTAATCCTAAAGTCCTGGCACAACTTGTTTAGTTTTTGAGGAGATAGTAAGTTTGATTATTCAAGTAGACCTTTTAGATGTATATCTGAAACATACTCTATTAAAGGGCCATATAATGCATTTATTCAATGTTTAAATCTTTTTCTGATATCAACGTAGAAGGTATGTAACTAGGATAAGTGAAATCCCCAATCCCCAGAACAGTTTTTCAAAGCCATTTTGAACACCAGGATTTGCCCTTAGAATTAAATGTTCTGTATTTTACCTTATTTGGAAGGGTTGTGAATATTAATGATTCATGCTGCTCTTAGCTCATGTCTATGATTCTCACACTGCATACTCCACTTTGAAAAACACATGCAAACTAACCACACTTAAGTTGTCAAATATATTTACACAAATTGTGTAGATACCTTGTAAATTGACAATCTTTTCAAATGAAGAGAACTGCTTCTGGATTATGTTATGGATGAAAGTATTGACCTTATTACCTGCAATGCGGAAGTGTGCTCGTTTTTACAATTGTTTTAGAACTTCCGATTCAGTTGCCTATGGGAGAAATGACTAGGAGTAACAGCAAAAATGGTCAAACTACTTGCTCTACAAACAAGTGTTCCTGACAATACATAAATTAGAATAATATAATAAGAAAATATCAGTTTGCAACATCAAGCAGCATAACAAGCTGTTTTTAACATCTTAAAATCATTACAAGTGAATGAGACAGGAAGTCTTGAGCCAAAAAGATTTAAATGGCTGCGTCCACTTTTACGTAAAGAATAAGGTCAAAAGACTAAATAATTATACCAGACAAAAGGAACTGACAGAGATGTAGCTGTATTCGACTTTAATGTATATAAAAAACCCGAGAAGAATTAATATCAACCCCTGAGTAAACCGATACGTTTTTTTTTCAAGTTTATTGCAGTTCTTTAACTCCAGAAAAATAACAGTAAAGGTTATTGCACACTGAATCTGAAATTTTTGCACGTAAAAAAATTCATTTGACCTCGTGTTGTGTCAAACTTTTTGAGCCAGATTTTGATACAACACTTGACCATTGAGCACAGATGACTTTATGACAAACACAGTAAATAATATAGAGACAGAATGTGGCGGTCAGTTGAGAAGCCCTATGCTGGATTCAGTGATGGCACATCTCTCGCATGCTGCTGTTTGGTGTGTGCGTGTGTCCATACATTTGACATTGCCAGTCTCTGTTCAGGATTTGTTTACGTACAGAAATGTGTGATGTATCACAAGCAGTGTATCAAAATTCCACTGATTTACTAAAATAAACTTTGCATCTCGGGATAATCCAGCACATCTCTTTGATAAAGAGGAAGACTCTCCTTCCTCTCTATGCAGTATTGGATGCACAAAATATGTAGCAAAATATGCTTGAATTGACTCTGAAATGTTTTGCGTGTTTTTCAGAAATTAATACAAAAAAAAAACACATACAAAAATTTCGGACTTCAGTGGGCAAAGACCTTAATGCTGTGTTCACACCAGACGCGGAAGAAGCGTCAAGCATGAGTGATTTACATGTTAAGTCAATGCAAAGGTGCGAATAAACATTCTGCGGCGTGATACGCACGAATGAGTCGGCGCGAATGTCAGGCTTAACGCGTGAAGCACTCAAGTTCGAAAATCTGAACTTCAGAGGACGTTCGCACCGCTTTAACCAACCAGGAGCTTTCTCTTGTAGGGGCATGCTTATGACGTAGTGCCTGTTGTTGGTGTCCCAGGGGGAAATCCTCCTGCCGACACCGACAACAGTTGATCAAACTAGGCTCGGCTCAGTCAGAAGCACCGCTGAAAGCTTCCATCATCCAGGTTAAGTTTCTGGAGGGGTTGATGAACTCACAGAGCTGGGTGCACCTCTGAATGGATCTACTGGACTCAGACACGCCTCCAAATGTATCAATACTTTTTTTTAGCCTTCATAAAGCACATAAACAGTTATTTTCTCAATAAAATCCATGTTAGCCATTTAGCATCGAAGCTACAGTCACCGGGTAGACAGACGCCCTGCAAATCCGCGTCTATTGTTCAGTGAATTTGATGCGCGAATTAATCAGATTTGACGCACGAATGAAGCGAGTAAACTCAATGTTCACAAGTCTATTTACGCACGAATAGCGCGTTTTTTTTTTCCGTGCGTTCCGCGTCAGGTGTGAACACAGCATAAGAGCTTAGTGTTATGACAAAAATAAAGGGAGTGCAGATTTATTAGGCAAGTTGTATTTTTGAGGATTAATTTTATTATTGAACAACAACCATGTTCTCAATGAACCCAAAAAACTCATTAATATCAAACCTAAATGTTTTTGAAAGTAGTTTTTAGTTAGCTAGTTTTTAGTTTGAGCTATTTTAGGAGGATATCTGTGTGTGCAGGTGACTATTACTGTGCATAATTATTAGGCAACTTAACAAAAAACAAATATATACCCATTTCAATTATTTATTTTCACCAGTGAAACCAATATAACATCTTAACATTCACAAATATACATTTCTGACATTCAATAACAAAACAGTGACCAATATAGCAACCTTTCTTTGCAATGACACTCAAAAGCCTGCCATCCATGGATTCTGTCAGTGTTTTGATCTGTTCACCATCAACATTGCGTGCAGCAGCAACCACAGCCTCCCAGACAATGTTCAGAGAAGTGTACTGTTTTCCCTCCTTGTAAATCTCACATTTGATGATGGACCACAGGTTCTCTATGGGGTTCAGTTCAGGTGAACAAGGAGGCCATGTCATTAGTTTTTCTTCTTTTAGACCCTTTCTTGCCAGCCACGCTGTGGAGTACTTGGACGCGTGTGATGGAGCATTGTCCTGCATGAAAATCATGTTTTTCTTGAAGGATGCAGACTTCTTCCTGTACCACTGCTTGAAGGTGTCTTCCAGAAACTGGCAGTAGGACTGGGAGTTGAGCTTGACTCCATCCTCAACCCAAAAAGGCCCCACAAGCTCATCTTTGATGATACCAGCCCAAACCAGTACTCCTTCTCCACCTTGCTGGCGTCTGAGTCGGACTGGAACTCTCTGCCCTTTACCGATCCAGCCACGGGCCCATCAAGACTCACTCTCATTTCATCAGTCCATAAAACCTTAGAAAAATCAGTCTTGATATATTTCTTGGCCCAGTCTTGACATTTCAGCTTGTGTATCTTGTTCAGTGGTGGTCGTTTTTCAGCCTTTCTTACCTTGGCCATGTCTCTGAGTATTGCACACCTTGTGCTTTTGGGCACTCCAGTGATGTTGCAGCTCTGAAATATGGCAAAACTGGTGGCAAGTGGCATCTTGGCAGCTGCACGCTTGACTTTTCTCAGTTCATGGGCAGCTATTTTGCACCTTGGTTTTTTTACATGCTTCTTGCGACCCTGTTGACTATTCTGAATGAAACGCTTGATTGTTCGATGATCACGCTTCAGAAGCTTGGCAATTTTAAGAGTGCTGCATCCCTCTGCAAGAAATCTCACTATTTTTGACTTTTCGGAGCCTGTCAAGTCCTTCATTGACCCATTTTGCCAAAGGAAAGGAAGTTACCTAATAATTATGCACACCTGATATAGGGTGTTGATGTCATTAGACCACACCCCTTCTCATTACAGAGATGCACATCACCTAATATGCTTAATTGGTAGTAGGCTTTCGAGCCTATACAGCTTGGAGTAAGACAACATGCATAAAGAGGATGATGTGGTCACACATACTCATTTGCCTAATAGTTCTGCACTCCCTGTAATAAACACATTAAACACTTGTTTCACAGTGTGCATGGGTTTGTTGCCTCATTACGAACTTAAATGTCACAATAATCTTGTTAGACTAACAAAAGATATGGTTAAACAGACTTGCCTCTTTTGGATGACACTAAATAAACTGTAATCCGTCTTTCCCATATTTTCATTCTGTAAACAGTAAAAAGATTATGTGCTGTTGCATTGTCTAACCCAAAAATAAGATTCCCACATATTAAAAAAATAAATAAAATATACAGTTGAAGTCAGAATTATTAGCCCCCCTTTGAATTTTTTTTTTTTTTTGTAAATAATTCCCAAATGATGTTTATCAGAGCAAGGAAATTTTCACAGTATGTCTGATAATATTTTTTCTTCTGGAGAAAGTCTTATTTGCTTTTATTTTGGCTAGAATAAAAGCTTTTTTTTTAAATTTTTTAATAACCATTTTAAGGTCAAAATTATTAGCCCCTTTAAGCTAACTTTTTTTTCGATAGTCTACAGAACAAACCATCATTATACAATAACTTGCCTAATTACCCTAACTTGCCTAGTTAACCTAATTAACCTAGTTAAACCTTTAAATGTCACTTTAAGCTGTATAGAAGTGTCTTGAAAAATATCTAGTCAAATATTATTTACTGTCATCATGGCAAAGATAAAATAAATCAGTTATTAGAAATGAGTTATTAAAACTATTATGTTTAGAAATGTGTTGAAAAAATCTTCTTTCCGTTAAACAGAAATTGGGGACAAAAATAAACAGGGGAGCTAATAATTCTGACTTCAACTATATATATTTATAAATATATATATATATATATATATATATATATATATATATATATATATATATATATATATATATATATATATATATATATATATATATATAATAGGCTGTGTTCAAATTAGGAGGATGGGAGAGATTATATTTGGGTGAGGGTTATAATTCTTGTAATCTCACCAGGAAACATTGTGGCCAATCAAACACCACTGGTGTGTGCATAATTATGATCCTGTAAGTAAACTCAGAGTACTGCAGTTGTTTTTTTCTTTGTATTGGCCTGTTTATCATTGGTATTTTACACTTACAGGATTTACATGAGAACTAGGAAACAGTGTTGTTTGAGACTAATTCTATGTCATTTTCATATACCAAGCTCTTATTATTCAGCTATGGCAATGTATATCCAGATTTTCATTCTATGGTACCTTTCATACTTATTTTGTTCGCTGAGCAATCTGTACATGGTTGAGTTTACAGCTAGAGAGAACAACTTATCCTTTACTTTTACCAGGGAAAAGAGTTTCTTTTTAGTTCATGCTTGTAATTCGTTTCTAAGTACTATGTCTGTGACTTCATTTTCACCAGAAAACAATTTAAAATCTTCCATGATGCAATAAAACCCAATAACACATGTCCACCCACTGAAAACCATTATTACGAGGGAAAACGATGAAATTAAAAGCATCTTATTGTTTCATTTGTTCCCGGTGGGTTTTTGGATACCATTTTTAACATCATGGTCATGCTTCTGTCCACTTTTATTGAAGTGAAGTCGTCTGAGAATTACAAAATTAAAGCGTCTTATTTTTACTACAAGTTGGACACTTAATTAGGCCGTAAGTCCAAACTTTCTTTCTGCTTTATATCACTGGTGTCAGAATTGTGCAGCAACCTAAATACTGGCTAGAGTGAATATAGTAATTTAGTATAATCAACTGTTATCGGGCACAATCTTTATTTGTGTATGCTTTATCTGATCTTTAGTGCATCTCTGCAGTGCCATCTCTACTCTTGCAATTATTGTGCCAGTCCTTCCTTGCTGCCCAGACCGAGAGGACCAGAAAACCTCCTGTTAAAGAGATGCAGATTTATGCGCAAGCAAAGGCGGGGCCCTGTGTGTTTTGATGAAAGAGATCTATGAGAAAGGCTCGCTCATATGCTTCTAGTCACTCCCTCTCTCTCTTTCTCTCTTTCCTTCACTCTATCTCTACAACACCCCCCCCCCCCCCCCCCCCACACGCACACACACACCACCCCGCCTCAATCTTTCGCCTGCTCCCTCTTTTCTCTTCTATAACGGTCTCACTTTAATATGTATGCAAATGTGCCCGTCCTCCATCCCCTTAATTGTCTGGCTTCCAGCAGTCAGAGTGTGTGTATGTGTGTGTGCGTGTGTGTGTGTTTGTGTTTTACAGTGCCTCAGCTCTCCTCGCTAGCCTCTGCTGGCAGAATCACCAAACCTGCACCTGAGCTCAGGAAGCAATGGCAGGGTTATGCCATTCTGTCACTTTGATAAGCATACACAGTAAAAAACAAAAATAGCTCTGAAAGTGCATTTACCCTTTAGCTAACATGTATAACTGCCCATATTAGAGCCCTTTTTAAAAATAAATTGCACTGCATTTCGAAATGAGATTTGTGTTCAAATCCTGGTTAAGTAGGGGAGCGGTTGGGGTTCAATTAGGTAACTGTGATGGGATATGATGGAAAATGAGACATGAAGTGAAATGTACTATTAAACAATGCAATTACGCGTTTATTTCTTCTCTGCTAATATGAAGCTGTGAATACCATAATAAATTGGCAGAATCTTGGCGCTAATCTGCCATAGCCTATCGCTATTTTAACTGTTTATATACACCCTTGGAAACTACTTGTGGTGGTCATGTTGTTGCTCTATGATCCACCTGAATCCTACAGGTGTACTGGGATCACGTTTCACAGTTCTAAAAACATAATGAAAACTGGCCTTGCTAGACTTAACAGGACAGCATCATATAATGCCTAAACAGAACAGCATCATATTATGCGAATAAATTTGACATAACATTACAGATATTTTAATCTGTTATAAGACTGATTTTTGGATTACTTAATTTTGAATGGTCAGTCAAATATTTACTATCACGAGATGCTATGTCTTTGCAAACTTTTTACATTTACAGTATATTTGTTTATTTATTTTTATTGGTTTGATTACCTAGAACCCTCTCCAGATAATTATGTTAATTAACATAATTAAAAATAAAAAACTATGTCAATTATCAGTCAGAACACGACATAACTTTACAAAGTTTTATCTGCATACAAAAACGGCCCATAATAGATTCCTATCCATTAACTTCTTTTTTTTCTTGGTGATATTTGCTGTAATTATTTTGGGATGTGACAATATTGTTGTCTCCAACTTGATGAATGAAACAGTGCTTTATTTAAAAATATTTTATGTGGTAAGTCAAATCTGCACACATTTAATTCATAACTTTGAATAGAAAATGTATACATTTTTAGGACTTTATAGTGGCATACTTCACCCAAGTCTTTATTTGATGCATCATTGACATCAAGAACACATCTACAGTGGTGTGAAAAAGTGTTTGCCCCCATACAAATTTCTTTTTTTCTGCAAGTTTGTCACACTTTAATGTTTCAGATCGTCAAACTAATAAATATTATTCAAAGATAGCACAAGTAAACACATAATGCAGTTTTCAAATGAAGTTTTGTAATAATAAAATGTATATATAAAAAAAACTGCATAGCCCTGAGTGAAAAATTGTTTGCCCCTAATTCATCCATATTGGAGGCTATTTGAGCATACTTTTACACCCGACATAATGTGAGTAGTCTTGGGGATCATCAAAATGTTTTTTTGGCAGAACTAAGATGAGCCTTTATTTTGTTTTTGCTCAAAAGGGGTTTTTGTCTAGGAACTCTGCCATGCAAACCATCTTTGTCCAGTCTCTGTCTTATGGTAAAGTCATGAACACTCCCTTTAACTGAGGCAAATGAGGCCCGCAGTTCTTTGGATGTTGTTGTGGGGTTTTTTGTGACCTCTTGGATGAGTTGTTGCTGCGTAGTTCAGTCGGTCAGCCACTCCTGGGAACAGGCTCCACAGTTTCATGTTTTTGCTATTTGCAGATAATGGTTGTGGTTGGCTGCAGTCCCTTATCTTTAGATAATAGGTTATAACCTTTTCCATACTAGTAGTTCTCAATTATTTTCTTTCTCATTTGTTTTTTAATTTCTTGGCATAATGTATAGCTTTTGAGGATCTTTTGGTCTACTTCACTTTGTCAGGCAGGTCCTAATTGATTTCTTGATTGCAAACAGGTGTGGCAGTAATCAGGCCTGGTTGTGGCTAGAGATATTGACCTAGAGACAATAAAGATAATAAACCAAAGATAAGTTCTGTTTTAAAGGGGGGAAGTGGGGGAGTTTGGGGGCAAACACTTTTCCACACAGGGCTATGTAGTTTTGGATTTTTTCCCCCTTATTAATAAAAACCTTCATTTCAAAACTGCATGATGTGTTTACTTGTTATATTTGATATTTAAATTTGTTTGATGATTTGAAACATTAAAGTGTGACAAACATGTAAAAAAAAAAATTAAGGGGGCAAACACTTTTTCACACCACTTTAAGTACTTTCATGAGTCTTTTAGTTTAACTCTTGAGTACTTAATTGAGCTTCAATGTTTGATGATGATGTATAATGAGAGCACAAAGATGCAAGATTGCATGTTGAGAAAGCCCGTGCGTGCTGCTGATATCTGCTGCTGCAACATGTAAGCACTTCAAACGCATGACCTTGAGAGGATGTTAAAGGCCATTTTCCACAATATCAGTAACTTACCAGCTACTTGATAATACAGTGTGGATTTCAACAGCAAGATTTACAGTAAACCATGTCTGTCAGCAGCGTATTTATTTATTTTTGTGGAAGGAGGTGGAAGTGAAAGGAACAGTAGCTTGTTTTCTTCCCATAGTGAGGAGAATAATCAAAGTAACAATACATTTTAACATTTGTACAGATTTATGTAGGTTGGTTTGATAAACACAGAGAACAACTACAAAAATCATGTTTGCTGAAGCTGGGTTAGTTTTTGATTAAACTATAATAGGCTAAAATAGTAGTGCCCAGTGTGGCAGATATGTATTTATCATTGATTATGTTTGTGATGTTGAACGCCCCTTCACAGAAAGTTGTTTCTGCTAGATGATAGTGTTTTGGCATTTTCCTTATTAAAAATGTTTACGTTATTGTAACATTTGGTTAGAAATTAGCCTTTTGTGCCAATGAAATTCCTGATTCCACCTTGTTAAAGTATTGCATGTTCTTTTCGCTGGCTCCAGTGTTTAATTTTTAAAACATTTGTGCACACTTTTTTACAGAAACGAGTGTTTGACTTTTCTTTTTTTTTTTTGAAAAGGCATAGTTGCTATTTCACTGACTCTATTTGTTCTGGCCAATTGGATATTCAGTATCTCACATTCAATAATTGCAAGACGGTAGAAACCCAGTGTCATAGTATGTAGAAATAGTAATGGGGATAGAATGGAAATGTTGGGTAAAGAAAAGAATAAGAGCTGCAGTCAATTAATGCGTTGGGTGTTGTGCAGTGCAACTTCAGAAACGTATAGTAAACCCAGCGAATCTTATTAAAATGATGGGAGACGGATAACAAAGAAGAGTGTTTGACAGGTGGGGTGAGGGGGGGGTGTGCTTGTGTCAATCAGACATCTGGATGTAAATGAATATATCTGTGTTTGTCTTCAAATCTGTTTTCATGTTTTCGAGAGTGATGTTTGTCTGAATATGTTTTACAGTTAAAGCTGAACTCTCATTTTACTTATTCCTTTTGCTTTCCACAATTTTTTAATTCAACCTGCTTTTTGCATAGCATCTGTTTGTGTGCTTTCAGTAAGTGTAAGTTATTATCAATTAAATGGATGTAAAGTTTTTAAATTAACCACAATTAAATATCTATAGGCAATGCAGTGGCGCAGTAGGTAGTGCTGTTGCCTCACAGCAAGAACGTCGCTGGGTCGCAGGTTCGAACCTCGGCTGGGCTGGGTCAGTTGGCGTTTCTGTGTGGAGTTTGCATGTTCTCCCTGCGTTTGCGTGGGTTTCCTCCGGGTGCTCCGGTTTCCCCCACAGTCCAAAGACATGCAGTACAGGTGAATTGGGTAAGCTAAATTGTCCATAGTGTATGAGTGTGAATGTGTGTGTGGAAGTTCCCAGAGATGGGTTGCGGCTGGAAGGGCATCCGCTGCGTAAAATCGTGCTGGATAAATTGGCGGTTCATTCTGCTGTGGCGACCCCGCAAGGGACAAAGCCGACAAGAAAATGAATGAATGAATAAATATCTATATTAATATTTGCTAACAAAAGCCCTCAATCGAAATTATTTAAAGACTTCACAAGGTTGTAATAAATTAATAAATCACTGAACTGACATCAGAGTTTTCACTGCTGTCTCATGGCAATTTGTAACTTTTTGACTTGTGTTTGACTAGTGGCTAAATCGAATGAATTCGTAGGAGCTCATTCTTACGCCCTATTCACACGGGGTGTCAGCTTCATTGATTCCCATTCACTTTGAATGGGTGACGTCAGGCATTGCGAACTGCATTGTGGATCCGTCGGCGCTGCTCAGTGGCATTGCTCGCTGCAGAAGTTGGGACTATCTCAACTTTTCAAGCGCCGACTGAAGCGTCAGCTAATCAGATTGCTGTATGCAAATACACCAGCTCAGACAGTAGCCGATTGCTGACTAATTTCATTGGCTGACGCTGCTATGATGATCGCGTCAGCCCCAACTTCAGACACTCTGTCAAGCGTTGATGCTGGGGCGTTACAATTTAGTACATTTGCTCATCTCCCAATGACGGTTGGGTTTAGGGGCGGGGTTGGGTGACACGCCTACTTTTTTAAAATCGTATATTTTAGTACGGTTTCACGGTAGCGCAGTCGGTACTACGATCCCCTCACAGCAAGAAGGTCGCTAGTTTGAGCCTTGACTGCGTCAGTTGGCATTTCTGTGTGGAATTTGCATGTTCTCCCTGTGTTCGCAGTGCTTTGGTTTCCCCTACAGTCCAAAGACATGTGCTAATGGTGATTTGAATAAGCTAAATTGGCCGTAGTGTATGTGTGTGAATAAAGGAGTGTATGGGTGTTTCCCAGAGTTGGGTTGCGGCTGGAAGGTGAACATAACTGCGTAAAACATATGCTGGATAAGTTGGTTGTTCATTCTGCTGTGGCAACCCCTGATTAATAAAGGGACTAAGCTGAAAAGAAAATTAATGAATGAATTAATTGATGAATTTTAGTACGACTGAACTTGTTCGAATTAGACACTAAACTGACAAAACGTAAAGTAGTTACGTTTCCTTTTGAGATAAGGCTGGAGTGTTATTTCCATGTAATTAAGCATAAACTATGAGTTTATCTGTGTTTATCTGCATGATCTGCATGGTTGGTTTGTGTACATGCAGCCATAGGCATACATTTTTTAGGATGTTACATTACAGTAGGTGTATTCTGTATTTTCTGCACTCGGTTCTGCACTTGGTTGTTTAGTAAGGTGGCTTTCCTATGGTCCTCACAGGTTATGATTAATTGCATTATTTTTTATTTTAGTTAATGTGTTAAAAGGAAAAGCCCAATTTTCAGTCAGTTGAAATATCTTCACACAATTGTGATTAGTCTTTTCTTGCATCTCGTTAAGCATTTATATATGTCAACGGGGCCCTTCTAAAAAACAAATTAATAGTTACATTTCCATAGTTGTAAGGACAGTCAAGAGAATTATCCAATAAATTAGGACATCCTTTTTACTCTCAACTTGTTGTAGACTATTTAAGGTGTCCTTTAAAATACACTGTCAGATCTATGTGAAATGTCTATTTATTTAAGAAAAAATTAAGCAAAGGAACGGTGCATTTTCTGTAATTATCTGTATTGTACTTAATTACGTTTCTCATACATTTCTCATTTCTCTGCACTAGTAGAGTTTTCATATTTTGTAAACTTTATTTTTTTGCTTCAATACATTTCGAAGCACAATATTGTACATTTTACTTCACTAAATAAAAAAAAAGTTTTTGTTTAGTGTTTTACACTGGAGGACTGTTAAATCAAAGTATAATTTGCACAGAATGATGTGTCTTTGAATTAGAGCTATTCAAATGATCAAATGATCCAATCAGAGCGGGTCTCTTAGTGATTTACTGATTCAAATGATCCATTCAGAGCGAGTGTCCAGTTAACAGTTCACTGAATTCACAAGCCTGACTTGAAATGAGCCAAGAATGGGAGATCCTTGAAGCTCGTGAACTGTGAGACGATTGGCAGGAAAAGCAAGTTACTAATGCCAGTTTTTAGGATGTATTGTAAAAGAAATTCATATTTACAACAACTAATTAATAAAATGGATATTTTTCGGTAACAAAATTCATTGTCAACAAATTCTATTATCATTTAGTTAGGCTGCTCATGTTACATAACGTTACACAGCTACTCGCAAACAACACAATGGAGGCTGCAGGTAAAAGTCCTGCACCCCAAGTCCTACAAGAACACATGTTTGTGTTACAGATGGCTAAACATCAGCACATTCAGTAAAAAAACTGCATCTCTTTATTATGTAAAATAGTATAGTTTAAGTGCTTTTGTTTAAACTATTTTCTAACTTCGGCACAGTTGTCCAGAGACAGATGAGTCTTCACTGATGTCCAGCGTTCTCCAGCCTCCGCCGCCTAGACTACAGCTCTCCACAAGACGTTTGGCCATATAAGAAATGGTCGTGCCCAACTGAGCCTGGTTTCTCTCGAGGTTTTTTTTTTTTCCTTCACTTTCATGCATTGGTGAAGTTTTTTTTTCTTCGCCACTGTGGCCATTGGCTTGCATAGTTCGGGACTTGTAGACACATCGATGGATTACTCTTCAGTGTTTGGACTCTCATCAGTGAATATTAAAACACATTGAACTAATCTAAACTGAACTGAACTTAAACTCTGAAAACTGAACAACACTGTTTCAATTCACTATAATCTTCTACGTGAAGCTGCTTTGACACAATCTACATTGTAAAATTTATTTGTAATTTATCTTTACAAATAAAGATAAATTGAATTGAATTGTGCTGGATCTGTTCAATAGCAACTCGCGAGTATCACGTTGCGCAATCACCTTATGAGCTATAGTGATTAAATAAATAGAGCTACTTAGATTAGCCTACATTAAACAATGCATATTTTACAGTAGGGCTGGGCAATACAAACAAAATTGGTATTTATTGACGAACAACATTGTCAAAATCGATAATAAAAAAAGTTTGGTATGAATTCGCTATAGTTTTATTAAAATGTGGCTGCTGAGTGCGCGCCTTGGAAGCAATGCCAATAAGCTTAGGGTATCAGTTTGTCATTTCCAATGGAGGCACGCACGCGACGTGCACAAGGTGTGCAATTTCCAGGTACTCCTAGTTGAAAAACATCTGAACTTTTCTGAATGGTGTGAGCGCACCGTTATTCATGTAAGTAGAACTAATCTGCTTCACACTCTGTATGAAATATACACATTTCAGTAATGGTAGACTAATTACAAACACAGCGCACCCAAACACTGCAGTGCTTTTTACTTTTATCCATAAACTTGCATCTGTGCTGCAGCAATGATTTGTTTATTTGTCATTTTCTGAGAAAACGCTTGATGGTTGCCTAGTTACGAGAAACGCCATAGAAACTGGTGAAGGAAAGCACAAGCCCGCGCTTGTCACTTCAGGTCAGAATAACATAATGAATATAATAATGTAATATAACATAATAAAGAATAATGTTTATTTTATTATAAAGAGATCAGATATTTTGTTTAAATATTTTTGTTTTTGACTATTAAAACTATTTGTCTTAGTAATGTTGATAAATAAAATAAAGTGGCTAAATAAATTAAAAATCCTAACATTCCTAAATGTATTCTTAAAAAATATTCAATAATCATTGATATTGAATAATATGAAACATGATATTGTGATATTTTTTTTGCAATATCGCCCAGCCCTGTTTTAGAGCGGGCTTTCAAGTCTCACACATTCAGTGTGACACACGCATATTTGAACCTGCTCTCATGGCCCACCTTGTCCTTCTCACGGCGAGTAGTTATGGATGTACAATTTTACAATATTACCAATCTGATGTTGGAATTTAACATTTGCTGTTTCCAGGTAAAGCTTTCTCTCTTTTAAAAATACTAAGTACTAAATACTAATGCTAAATATTAAAATGCTAATAATAATAATAATAAGCCTATTATTCAGATGACACTTCTGATGTGTATATTTTTTATATACAAATCTTATAAAAGCACTTATGAGTTTTCTTTCAGTTAGCCTGATAGATAAATACTCTTTTTATTAACTCTTTTTATTACCTTCATATTAGTTTATAAAATGATTTTGAGATTTAAGGTGTGCTAAACCTATTGTTTTCATCATGGGTTTTCCCGCACCTCTTGAAGCTGCAGAAATGAGAGAAGAGCACAACAATTTACAGTCCAGTTAGTTTCAGTTCATATTTATTGGTTTAATGGTATCAAGACCTCTCACAAATGTGCTGTTGCACTTAACACAATGCAAAAAATACATTATACATGGTTTGGAAAAGCACATAATGCAATCCACAAACATTATAATGCACAGATAAATGGCATGTGTACTGCTTCAGTAATAATCATATATTGATGCATGCTGTCATGCATCAATATATGATGCTCAGTATGCTTGGAAAAATAGACATTTTGTGCTTTATGGTCCTGTTTATTAAATGAGCCTCTGTTGATAATGGCTTAATTTCATAAGACATTCAAAATTCTTATAATCAGGTCTACATGTACATGACAGAATATTTGCAAGCAAGAATTAGGTTATTATATCAAATTTGCTAATTGGTCTATAACTTCCGCTAAGGAGCCAGTCATCTTGTTTCATTTGCTTAGCTTTTTGGGTCACCTTAATATGGTTTCCTCTTGGCAGGTGCAACCAACAGCGAGTGTTACAAACCCACAGGACGCAATGACTTTACATGCATTTCACATGCTATTCCATTTTAAATGGCACCTGGAACACAGAGTCCGTTCACTAAGCTCATTTAAGAACATTGGGCTTCAGATGTTAAAAACCAGCTTTCGGTTCTGCCTTCACTGCTGTATTCCGGGAATGAGAGGGAACATCAAGAAAGAGAGAAATCTATGAAAAGCCTCCCAAGGGTAGAGGTTGTTTCCTAGGCAACGTTTCATTGATTGGTTGCGCTGGAAAAGAGGCTCTAGATTCTGTGTGTGCGTGGTTATGAACAACATTGATGTGCTCTAAGAAATATGTTGTTGAGCACGCAGTGCCATCTTCGTTACCATTTCTCACTCCATTAAGAGCTGCCGATAGTTTGGAAAATCAGTGCGCAGTGTGTCAGTTTAGCACTCGAGTGCCGAATGTAGTCTTTTGAGTCTTTCTAACAGTGCATTTCAACATTTTTTAAATGACTTTCAGTGAAGGAGCCTCCTATGATTTGCTATTTGATGTGCTAATCATCAGTCTTGTTTTTGGTCATTACGCTGTTAACTGATGTACAATGATCACTGTAGCTAGAATATGGAATATGAAGTGTTGTTTGTGATCATTTGAAGAGTTTAGAATTAGTTTGTAAATTCCTAAATTTAGTTGGCAGTAAAGTACACTAATTACAGGAGCCATCAGTGGTATGGTTTCTTGCTTATGGGCACATTTGTGATGGTTTATGTAAAAATGCTGGGTTCTACAAAGTTCCTTCATGTTGCCCCAACACAAATCAATTTTTTTACTAATTTAAATGGATTGAACATAAAACTTTTTAGTTTTCCCCCCAAAAAACCCTTAAGGATTTTGTTGATTGAGCTTTTTTTAAATAAGTAGTTTGAACAAACAGCAAAAATAATTCTTTAAGTGCTGATAAGGATTGAAACCTACAACCTTTTGGTAACCAGTCAGTAGTTACAATGCAATGCAGCCAAGGCCTTGTCTTGAACAATCAAGAGGATCAATTTGTTTCATAATGTGTGAATGATTTGGTCTAATCATTTTAACCTAAATGAAAATAATATTTTAAAATATGCACCTGTTCATTCTTATTTGTAGCTCTAATATGTTATCTTGATACCATGTTTTCAATTTAAATCAGTGACATTTAAGGAAAAGATGTTGCATATGTTGCTTTACTGGATATTATCCTTGGTAATTTGACATTTCTAAAATATTAATAAAACATTTGTCAATAATGACAATTTTTTTACTACCTCACTGTGGGAATTGTGATTTGTTTCTCTGAACTGTAATTCATTCATTGATTAATTTGGCTATCTCAGTTGGCATTGAGCACTGTAAAAACAGATGTGCTCTAGCCTAAAAAGTTTTTATTGTAAATATTTTAGTTATCTTAAAGGTCCCATGAAATAAAACTAAAGTTTTTAGTTGCTAGTATCAGTATTTTTAGGATATCTATAAGCTAGTGTGCCACAAAACCGTGACAAAATTTGCATTTAGAAGATATAAAACTGATATAAACATGTAAAGCTTGTAGCTTGTTACTTCCACCCAAATGGATCAGCGGTTTTATTCAAGTCAACTCACACTACAGTTTCTCACATCATAACCAATCAAATGCTCTCTAGGATCTGACAAGTCCCGCCTCCTTTAAGACGCATTTGCTTTTCTATTGATGCACTTGAGCTCAACCACTCTCACTGGCAGAGCTGTGATAAAACAAAACATTATTGGATGTTTTTTAAAATTTATAAAAAGTTTTATGTCCCACCCTCTCATCGTGTTTCTGTTAAGGATACGTCAAACATCGAATAAAAATGCATATTTCAAAACACTTCACAGGACCATTAACAAATAAAGCTCTGTGTTACAGCAGAGCAGGGCAAGAATGTCAAACTCTGGAATGGACAATTTTACCATTTCTACAGTCTGTGTGCAATTTTCTTTTTCTTGTATGTAATTGGTTTAAAACACATTGAATGTTTTAAATTGTTTATACATAGCCACAAATCTTGCTTGTAACAAATATTCATAATTAAATATCGATTATTATAACATTGATAAAGTGTTTTTCAGAGTGAAACAGCAGTGTATCATTATTTTATTACAACCTTATTATTCTGGATTTACAAATTAATATTTTAATTATCCAGTATATTTTTTTAAAAGAGGATTTGAATTTTCATATTTTAATTATAGTCCTATGTAGATCCAAACCACTGACTGTATTAGAAATGTATCAGTCTAACACAGGCTACATTGCAACACAAGTCATCTCCCTGATTAGCTTTACTGCAGAACCCTTCAGTACTTTCATTGCATTCAAATGAATTCCTCCACTTATTTAAAGCACAAACCTCACAGATCTCTGCTCGTCTGTCCTCCTGAAGCCAAAGCTACTGGCTCCACAAAGTGCCTTGTGAAGTCTTCACTTTCTCTCGTGAAGCACTAATTGGAAAACAGTCAGATTGCAAACTCAAGTAATCACATGACTAGAGGGTTTAACTTACAAACACCAAAAAACTCAATTAAAACTACAATTTTTTTGTTACGTTTACATCTGTCTCTGTCTGTTTGTTAATTAGCTGGGGTGGGAAAATTGCTAAATGTATCGATCTGCTTACTTGGACGTCTCATGAGACACAGGGATCTAGTACTGTCATAAAAGATGAAATGATGTGACATGAACTCAGGAATCTGTTGTGTAGCGGTTTGGTGATGTCTGGCAGGTTTCGTTTATAAGGCACCCCGGTTTCTGTTTGTGTGTCTGTGCATGTGTGTGTACATAACAGAGTGTGAAAGGAGAAAAGGCAGACATCGATTTGTGTCCACTTGACTGCAGATCCCTGCCATCATAAAAAACGGTTATGGAGCACCACCTGCACACATTAAAGCAGAAAAGCCAATAGCAGTGCTGTGCAGTTTAGTGGAATGGAACATTGTAATAACAGAGCCATTTTGGGGATCATCACTGGTGGTCTAGAAACCTTAAAACTGCAATAGTTTGGTCTGTGAGAGGAAAGCTGAGATGAAATTGTTAAATAAGTGTATGTAGAGGACAGTGTGGGCAACGCAGTGGTGCAGTAGGTAGTGCTGTCGCCTCACAGCAAGAACGACGCTGGTTCGAGCCTTGGCTGGGTCAGTTGGCGTTTCTGTGTGGAGTTTGCATGTTCTCCCTGTGTTCTCTCCGGGTGCTCCGGTTTCCCCCACAGTCCAAAGACATGCGGTACAGGTGAATTAAGTAGGCTAAAATGTCCGTAGTATATGAGTGTGAATGAGTGTATGGATGTTTCCCAGAGATGGGTTGCGGCTGGAAAGGCATCCGCTGCGTAAAACATATGCTGGATAAGTTGGCGGTTCATTCCGCTGTGGCGACTACGGATTAATAAACGGACTGAGCCGAAAAGAAAATGAATGAATGAATGAATGAATAAATGAATGAGAGGACAGTGTTGGGTAAGTTACTTTAAAAAGTAATAGATTACAAATTACTGACTGCTACTGGAAAATTGTTATCTGATTACATTACTTATTACTTCATGTAAAAAGTATTCAGATTTCTAATTACTTTACTTTGAAGTTACTTTTAAAACATATAAAATATACCTTTGAAAAATACAAAATAAACCGTAGCTCTTTCAGTAATTTAATATTCACTGAAAACATTACAATGGGTTGATCACAGCAGCTTGACCTATTCAAAAGACTTTGTCCACGAGTTTGTCCAAAACTTCAAATTCTCTCATTCACTTGTTCCAAACCTGTTTGTCTTTTTTTTTTTTTTACACAAAAGAAGACATGAAGAAAACTGGATACCTGTGACATCCATAGTATGCAAAAGCACTGCGGTGTTTGGGTGTTCTGTGTTTCTTTGAGGTAATTAGTCTACTGAATTGTGTATATTCCCTATTTCATACAAAATATGAAGCTGATTGGTCAGTTCTTGTGGCATGACTCGCGGTTTGCAACTCGTGTGCCTGCAAAATGCACCTTTATTGGAAATATCAAACTTGCACGTGCAAAAGACGCTGAACTAGAAACCTAGGGATGCACCGATCCCGATACTTGGTTCGGATATCGGTTCGATACCGCATATTTTTGCTGAATCGGGTATTGGTCAGCTGGTACCGATCCAAATCGGATCTTGCACGTGCGCTATATTCTGTGTAATTTATAAGCCAACAAAGCCATGAAGGTAGCCTGTTATAAGGCACTAAAAAATTGTCATGTAGGCCTGCTGTATCCCAAATGTTCTGAAGCCATTCTATAGGTTAATGTGAAGTACAGATGAATATTCAAGTGGTTAAATTCATGTTCAGTTCAGCTCTTCCCTCTGCTGCGCCTGTCAATTCTCCATTCATTCACAATTCAAACTGCGTGGCGCGTTTGTTTATGACACCACAAAAAACTTTCTCCAAGACAATTTGTTCCTATTAGTTTAAATAATCAGTGGAGAAATGCATTTAGTTTTGCATTAAATGGCTTCTTTTTGACCTGCAACAAGGAGTTCATTGCTGTTTCTAAATCATGTTGCGCTGTGTCTGTTAGATCAGCAGATCGCTTTCGCAACACTGGAGTAGAGAGGATTATTACCTGCTCTTCACACACAAAGTAGTCTGCTCTTCACACACACAAATTATTCTCACAATAAATTTCTGTTCTCTCATCCTTCCGACTGAGTTTATTCTTCCGAGGCAAATACTTTAAGTGCTGTGAATAGTTTGTAAAGCCTGGCTCATTGTGGTCAATGTAGTTGATTAAATTAATAAAAGTGAAACTGACGGGCGCAATATGGATTGTCATTAACAGAAAATTATTTCGCTTAATATAAGCTACTCTGAAACTGTGAATATTTCACTGTACTTTTATTTATATCAATATAAATAAAAAGAGAGCAGTTTTTTGTTTTGGTGCTGAAGCGGACCTTGTTTTGAACTTTCTCCGTCTCACTCGCAGTGAGGATTGGCGAGGGATTGTTAAGTAAAACTGACCTCAGACAGTTTAGTTTAGTCTGCATCAAACCTACAGGAAAATATCAGGCTTTGCTAAAAGGCTGATTATTTTACCAATGATTAGTGTCAGTAGTGGTAACCTATTACAGGTTTCAAAGAAAAATCTTAATATTAAAAAAGGAAACAAACTGGACCACAACAGATCAGTGCCATAACGAATGCCCAAATAATTTAGCAAGCATCATGTTTTTAGTTACATGGTGTTGTCTGTCATGTACAGTAGGCCTATAGGTTTGTTATTTTTACTAAATAAGATATATTATTTGAGTTTATCACCAAAACTATGATACACAGAACTTTACATTCTGAAGATACCTTCACTCCCGAACCTGCACATAAATCTAACTTAGCCTGTTTAGGCTGAGTTGGACCGCCGTGTTTTTAGGCACCGGTGTCCTTCTTGGTGATGAGTGTTGAGATAGAATGCTTTCTATTCAAGTGCTTCAGCAAGGTGCTGTTAAAGTTAAAAGCCGTCGAAAGTTCTTTAGAGACTGGACATAAGACTCTTTCACACAGTGATACCAGTAATTATCCAGAAAATTTCCGGAGCGACTTTACCGGTGAATAAATAAAAAATGCTGTTCACACAGGCAAGGACGTTCCGGAATTTTTCCGGAAAAAAGACCATTCACACATCCATTCCAAAATACCAGTAAATTCTAGGGCTGCAAAAACAAATGGATTAAAATCGATTACTAAATGCGTTGGCAATGAATTTCATAATCTATTCGCCGTGTCGCGCGACGTGTGTATTATTCATATCAGATACACGCAGTGAAAGTAACAATAAAGTTCAATCTATTCCTCTCCCCGCTAGCCAGCCAGTTGCTTGCTCGCTTACTTACTGCCAAAGGGTTAATAACAGAAGTAAAGCAGCGGTGGTATAGTTACTTTGCATTGCAAGACTAAAGACACGTTTTTATTCATTTGCCTTTTTTGGATCATTCATTTTTCCTTCTGTTGTCATGTATAGCTGCACTGTGAAAAAAGCTTTTCCTACTTAGTAATTTTGTCTTGTTTCCAGTCCAAATATCTAAAAATTTTTAAATCAAGAACAGACAAGAAAAATGGCATGAGAAAATTAAGTGATGCTTGAAACTTCTGTTTGAGATTATATCTCATTTTAATTTTGCTTGTTTAAGCAAACTGTCACTTAATTTTTAGGTGTTTTTTCAGAAAACAAGACATAATTTCTTATGCTATTTCATGTCTAGTTTGTATCTTGATTTAAGATTTTTTAGATATTTGGATTGAAAACAGGACAACACAATTTTTTTGTTTTTATTTTTTTATTGTATTATTATTATTATTACAACAGCTCAGGGATGTTCAAGGACAACATGTTTGTGCACTTTCTAAAGATTTTAGTTCTGTTTTTGAATAAAAAATAAATTTTGAAATGACAACTTCTCTTTCCAGAATTTACCGGTATTTTAAAAAAGGGTCTGTTCACACATATAGACTGCATTTCACAGATATATAAATATACACAAATATATTTGTTTTTACGTTCAATGAAATCAAAGTATTGTCTGTATTTCCACATGAAGAAGCAAGCACTCTTGACAGCAACTATTTCAGCTCGCGTTCTCCAGCAATTTAAAAGCCCATGCTTATTAACTGATGCTGACAATTTAAAATGTAATTCGTTACATTACTGCATTCCCCAAAAATGTAATTAGAATACAGTAACACATTACACCCAACTCTGGTAGAGGATAAAGTAGACAATAAGAAAAACAAAGATTCTCCTGAATAATTTAACTGAAACCCAAAGATAAAAGTGATCATTCACTCACTCTCATATAAAGTTCAAAACCTGTATCAATTTCTCATTCAGTTTATAATAGCTCTATGTACATTACTGTACATTACTATGTGATGTGGTCCATTTTTTACCAAACAAAACAGTCCCTCCAGGATTTCAGGAGAAATATCTAATGTTGGCAACTAAAGCGATTGATTTTATGTAGAGTTTTCTTAAAATTTGCAGCAATATTTGCAACATTTCCTTTGTTGTGAAAATATGAACATATATTATAAAATGCATACATTTATATAAAGAAACACTGAGATAAACGTATATAGAAACATGCGTTTACCTCTTAGCCCTATAAATCATATTTTATCATATTTGAAACATGAAGCACTAAATGATCAAAAATAAACAAAACTTTGATTGAAATTCACGTTCATGTGTGTATGTTTGTGTGAGAGAGAAAGAGAGAGAGAAGGCCTATGCTTATAACAGCAGATGCATATATGCAATATACTGTATATAGAAGTTTAGCAATTGATGCAACGCACGTAACCTAGGTCAGGAAGGCTTTGCTACTTATTACGATAATGTCACATGACATGGATCACACCAGGCGAGAAGTGCAACCCTGTTCCGTGTCTATGACAACTTGAGGCATTAAGAATAAGATGAGCACTTTCTATATGAGAATACTGTAATGTTTTATAATGTAAAAAAATTTAGATACAAAATAGATTAAAAATGAATGGACAGAGCTTCTAAACTAAGAAATTATACACCAGTATCATTTCTTTAATAACAGCAGTTTCTACTTTATCAGTAAGACACGTAAAAAACACATAAATTAGCTCAAGCCATAAAAAAAACACATAAATTAGCTCAAGCCAAGGCATTTATCAAACTGTTGTTTACATTCTGTTTAATTGGTTTAATTATTGTTTTATTATTATGTAAATAAAGGAAAGAAAACATAACAATGTCTTTTAGTTACATGAATAATAATCTTATAAACTTGCCTTGCTTTTTTTTTTTACAGGACAATACATCAAGGGTGTAGATGCCATTTTATGCTTCTGATTAAATAATATGAAGATTATATTAGATGCTTCTCCTAGTTCATTGTTGGTAAATTACTACTGTTTTTTTTTCATGAGAATAAATTTTCTGTATACACCTTTTTTGTTTTTGGGCTCATTCAATTATTCCATTTTGAAATAAATATTTTTAGTGTGTTATACTGCACATGTTGTACTGTACTGAAAACATTTGGATTCATCACCTTCTTTCTGATAACAATTAATAACATTGTTATGCTAAAAGTTGTTCTGCCTAATTGTACTTAACATGGAGACTTAAGTAAATTCAATGTCATTGTTTATCACAGGGGTGTTGATGGGCTCGTTGGTGCCCTGTTTACAGGGCTTCAGTCCACACTACATATGGCAAGCTGTTTTAACATTTAATCTATAACACAAACTAGTATCTATTTTCATGTTACTAGTACTTATAGACTTATTCAATAGATACTAGTATCTAATTAATAAGTACTAAAACCTAATGAATAAGTACTAGTATCAAATACATAAGTACTAGTATTTATTAATTAGGTATTAGTATCTAATTAATAAATATTAATACCTACTGATTAACTATTAGTACATAAAATTATGCACTAGTCCTAGCTGGAATACATACTAGTCAAAACTAAATAGTTGATATCTCAATGACAGATCCTATAGAAATCAATGGAAACATTTTAAGTTTATTACTAGTAACAACAGAATAGTTACTAGTCACTATTAAAATAAGTACTTATATGTAATAAATAAGAACTTTATTTAATAAGAATTAGTATCTAATGAATAAGTTCTAGTACCTATTAAATAGATACTAGTATCTAATGAACAAGTACTAGTATCAAATTCATAAGTACTAGTATCTAATAAATGAGTACTAGTATCTAATAAAAAGAACTAGTGTCTAATGAGTAAGCACTAGTATATTTTTAAAAAGCTCCAGTATCTAGAGAATAGGCACTAGTATCTAATGAATAAGTATTAGTACTTAATGGAAAAGATACTAGTATCCAAAAATTAAGCACTAGTAACATGAAAATAGATACTAGTACAGGTTATAAATTAAATACACTGCAACCTTTTATCATGACAGGGCAACTAAACTTTGTTTGAGGTTACTCTGGTGCCACTAATAATTTGCTGTTGGTGTGCGTTGCCATTCAGTTGCATATGATAAACTTTAATGGCAAACATATACAAAAAAGTGGAATATAGTGCTACACATTTGAAAATCAAACCATACTGCCTATTGGCGGTTAGTCCTTCTGTATGTAAAATCATGATTAGCTCTGTGATTTCAACTAATTTAAAGCCGGATAAATCAGAGCTGTCATTCACAAATCTCCAATATTTTCTATGGATTCCCTTTAGTAACTCTAAATGTAACCACAGTACTGTGACAGATGTGGTATTTCACATTGAATATGATTATATTCTTAGTGTGTTAATGATATAAAAGGAGTAAAACAATGTATTTACACCTACTATTCTTTGTATACTTTCTTATAGTAAATACCTCAGAAACTATTTGTTATATTTTATAGTGGTAGTGAGGTGCTGTACCTGTCGTTAGTATGATCTACTAATGTATTAAAGATGAGCTGTTACATTTATACAGATGGTACTGTTTTTGTTAGAGAAAATCTCCATTCCTGACTCAAGCTTCTGCTACTCTAAACTCAAGCTTCTGTCAAATGTGCATTTTTAGGAGACTAAACTTGTAATATTATTAATATTACACGTGCAGTGCTACAATATCAGATGTTAGTATCACAGTCTGAAGAACTTGTTAGTTTTGGGCCCTGGAATATTTCTTTATACACTGCCTGTCCAAAAAAAAAAAATAAACACTATATATACATATACACTATTATTTTTCATTGGACAACTTTTAGCTTTGATTATTGCATGCCACAACATTTATTCCTGTCTAGAACATGTCCTGCATACATTTTTTACCTAGATCCTTTATTGAAGATGGGAGAATCAGACTGATGTCAGTGTTCATCAGCACACCACACAGTATTTTAATAGGGTTAAGGTTTGGGCTCTATGGTGGCCAATCAATGTGTAAAAATGATGCTTCATGCTCTCTGAACCACTCTTTCACAATTTGAGCCTGATGAATAATCTGGTTATTAAGTATATACTGGCAGTCAGCTGACCTTATGCTTTGGGCACATAATGTGGCTGAACCAAGACTTGACCAACCGCAGCATCTCCAGATCACAGCACTGCCCCCACAGTCTTGTATGGTAGGCCCTAGACATGATGGGTGTGTCACTTCATCCTTTTACCCTGATGCACCCATCATTCTGGAACAGGGTAAATATGAACTCATCAGACCAAATGACCTTCTTTCATTGCTCCAGAGTCCAATCTTTATGAAAAGTCTTTCCTCTAAAAAACTGAAGCCTTTTTTTTCAGATTAGCCTCATTGATAAATGATTTTGTTAAGGCTACACAGCTGTTTAGTCACAATCCCTTGAGTTCCCTTCACATTGTGCTTGTGAAAATGCTTTTACTTTCACAATTAAACATAGCCGTGACTTCTACTGTTGTTGTTTTTTACAATTTGATTTCACCAGACGTGATAGTCAGTGGTGGTGATAATGATTCCCTACTATTTATCCAGTTTTTAATAGCACGATTGACAGTTTTTAACAAAAATGTTGTACTTTCAGCAATCTCCTTAGATGTTTTTTGCTTGATGCATGCCAGTAATTTGACCCTTCTGAAACGGATTAACATCTTTTCCATGACCACAAAATGTGTCTTCCAATATGCTTGTTTAAGAAATGAGAAGCTACTCTCTGCACCAGTTAGGGTAAATCAGTTGTTACCAGCTGAAACACAAATCATCCATTTAATTCAATTATGCATTGAGCTTACCTGTTTGCTTAGTTAAATCCAGGTAAGACTTTCTTTTGGACAGACAGTGTATCCTATAGCATAATTACCTTATAATTTACAAAATACCTTAAAGGTGCAGTATGTAAGATTGACACCCAGTGGTTGAACTAGGTATTGCAGTCCTGAATCATAATAAAGGTACGCCGGGTTGCCAGTTTGAGGGATTTTAAACTGTGTTCTAAATAAAAGCAACGACACGCGATTGAGGGAATATTCTCCATATTAAAAGGAGTTTTGGTTCTAACCAACACCTCGAATTGATTTATTAGAAGCGGCTTCTATTTCTCACAGCTGAACAACAGAAACCTATGACAGATCACCTCAGGTAAGCCTCAAGTGCTTTATTCAGTGCTAAATGCTAACAATGCGAGTTTGAATGCATTTTACATGACGTGTATTACCATATACTGAAAGCAGAAAGTTCACTTCACCTTTAATGATGTTAAAGAGGGTTAACATGTATTAAATAGATTCTAAACCTTACCGTTTTGTGAGTGAGTGCATATTCTGTGCTTCTGAAAGGCTGTATTTAAATTTCTGCCGTGTTTTGTGGTGCAAACAGCCAAATGGCTCATCACTCATAACAATCTCGTCACAGCGTGTTGTTAGGACACGCGATGTAACCTGCTCACGTTCCTAATATTTATGTCATTTGCTAATTAACGTCATGTGGAACTGAATCTGTCTCATTTTGACATCTGATACTTTCCACTACACTGTAGCATTTCGCTCATGGACGCATGCTTTCAGAGTCTTTCTGAATGAATGAATGAATGAAATATGCTGTTTTCCAACAAGGCAACCCGGGGTGCTGAATTATAATTGGTTAAACTGGCATGTGCATGTGAAAATTACCTAAACAAAGACATCGTTCCGGCACGGAAAAAACATTTTCAAAGCAGAATATCTCACTTCAGCATTGTTTGTCAGTTAAACAAGTATGTTCACTTGGGATGTTTCTTAAATATCTGCACACATATTATTGTATTTTTATGCTTTAGAAGAGTCAAAAACTTACATACAGCACCTTTAAAAAATGACTTATTGTAATTGGTTATTTGTTACCAAAGTGTTAGCTTAAGTAAAGTGTTTTTAGTAAAAAAAAATCCTAGAAATGTAGTTTGGAACTGCTTTAGTGGTATGGTAAATAGTCTTTTAGTTTTCAGCTGAATACATAACTTTTTAATTTATACTCCATTCAAACTTATGCAAACATTCATACATGTAAAAGTTTCATCTTAAAATTACATTTTCAACGTTCACTCTTTGTATAGTGTGCACCTAAAAGGGCAGTATACTTGCTTCGGTTTCAATAACAACCACAGACAAATGTACATTGAGTGAAATCTTAAGCACGGTGGGGACGCCATTAGAGCAGGATTGAAATAATATCAAATGCTCCTAATAACAACAGGCATTTTCTAAAAACCACTTATTGTAGGGAGGCTAATTAAACTTCTATTATATGTAAAAGAATATGAAACCCTTATAAATCAGCATTGGCCACTTGTAATTGTTTTAAATGGAAAAGAAAGGTGCTGCTTGAAACAGTCTGACATTAAACATGTAAATTATGACAGAATTTAGCATTAGTTAAAGGAGTGCAGTAGATCATGTGAAAATGACTTTTCTGTCATCATTTATTCTTTTTGTTTACTGTACTAAACTTGTAAAAATACACTCTTTTACAAACTACTTATTTAAAATGAGCTGAAACAACACAATTCTTGAGATTTCATTGGGACAGCTTATTTTTTATGTTCAATCCACATAAATTTGTTAAAAGTGTTAACTTAAATTTGTGTTGGGACAGCATGAATAAATTGTGTGGAACCCTGCATTTTTTACAGTGTAAAACACAAAAGGATTTTATTTTCTTGTAATGTTGTTTGTAATTCTATTCAC
The DNA here is from genome assembly GCA_903798195.1 of Danio kyathit. Taxonomy (NCBI): domain Eukaryota; kingdom Metazoa; phylum Chordata; class Actinopteri; order Cypriniformes; family Danionidae; genus Danio; species Danio kyathit. The sequence goes on along the minus strand of LR812523.1, from coordinate 39,537,105 downwards.
AGTACATTTCTCCTACAAACAATATGTATATATTTCTTGTGACAGAACTATGACAGATATTTTTGGGCTATACTACCCCTTTAACATGTTACTGCTCTCACACTGAAGAATGTTTGAGTATTTGCCGTATGACATTACAGCAGTCTCTGGCCACACAACACTGGCTCTCTCAGTGACTTCAGTAAGAAGATGCAGGATTCACAAACTCATTCACCCCCCACAGTATAAGCAATCTTGTTCTGACAATCCTCTCCCCAGTGACATCATCACTCTGAGTCTAGCCTCGGATCAGTGACGTGTCAGCAGACAGCAACTTAAACTGTAAGCATTACTGTAAACTATTTCAGCAAATGTTGTGCTGAGGTCAGTTTCTCTACACTGTAAAAAAAAAAAATTATATGACAAAAAGTCAAGACAACAAATATTTTTATGTGTAACTTAATATTTTTAGTCAGTTTGATTGATGGATTAAGATAACTAGAAAAGTTTTAAAGAAAAAATAAACAATTTAAGGCAGCAATATTTTTTTACAGTGCAATACATGGGACTGATATATGTATCAAGGAATTGAACTGAAGAAAGTTTGTTTCTTCTTGATTTCGAAACCATTTAAATACATGCCAGAAAATGATTGTGCAGTTTTATAACAAAAAAGAAGGCCTCAAGACCAGCATAATCTTTTAAATAGGTAAATTGATTCTGATGAGTTAAGTGAGATTAAAACACGTCCGTACTTTATTTGTTCTTCAAAATATTTGGTAATTAAAAGTACCTCAGCCATGCAAACTCTAAAAAAAAAAGTTGTTCAACTATGATTAAGTTAATCTTTCTACTGGTGATAAATGTGGTTTTGAGATGAAGTATCATTATTTCAAGTCATTTTTGGTTGCATAAAGTTATTGTGAAAGTATCTGTGTGAACTCCATAAGTGCTGACTTCATAAGTGAAAATACAATTATTGTATTTTAGAAGTATCTTACATTCCCCTTCGGGAGGGGAACTTCAATGCTATGTGGAAAAACTTCCACTATGGGGATTTCATTCAGAAAGCCAATCATCTGAAAGAGTATGTAAACGGGGCAATGAAATGCCAATGAGTTGGCAGCTCCAGCTTGCGCAGCTGATGCTTGTTGCAATTAATTTGGCTATAAGAGCACAGTGCAAGCAAAGCCAAAGCATAATTTTCACTTCAGAGACTTCAACAGCCTTCTGAGAGAGTCGATGAGGGTTCCTCCAGCTGAGTTTCAGACAGAGAGTGAACGAGAGCGATCTCCCGGTCCAGAGTGTGTGACACGCAGAAGCAGATGGTCGAGCTGGGTTTCTCCCTTGCCTGCCGTCCTTTGGGTCCGGACCTCCTAAGCGGTATGTATTGTTGTGAATTTCCTAAAAGAGCAACACGGTCGTGCAGCATGTCTTTTTCAAGACGTTGCTCCGACTGTGCGTTTCTGGATGCGGTGGTTTCCTGTCCTCGGATGATGGGCACGAGCACTGGGTTTCATGTCTGGGGGTCCAGCATGTTAATGCGGTGCTCGTGGGCAGTGCATGCCATCACTGCGGTGGCATGTCTGTTGTGCAGTTAAGATTGCGGTTCGCTCTTGCAAAAGAGCCACCCACCCCAGTTGTCCCCTGCTCCGCAGTGGGCACTCGGGCAGATCTGAGGGTTACAGTGGAAGTAAATCTGCCGCCCTCGGGCTTGCGGACCTCTCGCTCCTCCACACGCTCCATCCAAACTTCGAGTGAGAGAAGCGCTCCATCCCCGGATGGCCGTCTCTCACTTGATGACACAGAGGCTCAGATGTCCACCGCTGCATTGGAAGATGGGCTGTCATGGTCTGATGAAGGATCCCCTCCCTCGGCTCCCTGCCCTTGGGAGCGAGCGCGGCGGCGGATCTAGAAACAGACATGATAAACGTGCTTTCCCGGGTTGCTCTGGCCGCGGGCCTGGAGATGGTTTATCCCCCAGCCCCGCAGCCGGACCGACTAGATGGGTGTATGTGGAGGACTAAAAAGGCAAGACCTTCTAGCCTCCCATCCCTTTCTTCACGGAAGTGCAAAGTGGGCTCACACAGTCTTGGAGGGCACCTTTCTCTGCCCAATCTGCATGCGCCTCCGCCTCACCACCCCTGATGGTTGAGCAGCCAGGGAGTACGAGTCGATTCCCCAGATTGAGAGTGCCCGCGTGGTGCCTCCTTTTGCTGGTGTTAATCTCATCTCTCGTCCAAGGCGTGTCAGTCTTCTGCCTCTCTCCGAGCCAGAGCCCACACAGCCACGGGCAGGCTGCTTCCACCCCGCACGCTAGGGTCCTTGCGCGCACGCTGGCCCAGCTGCACGAGGGTGGTTCTGACCCAGGCTTGTTACAAGCACTGCACCGACTGAGCTCCACGGACCTCAAGTCCGCTGTGTGTGCCCTGGGAAGGACAATGGCCACATTAGTGGTCCAGGAGCGCCATCTCAGGCTAAACCTGGCAAAAATATGCGAGGAGTCGACAAAGTTCCCTTTTTTTGACTTCCCCATATACCAGTCTGGCCTGTTCGGCGACACCGTTGGTGGATTAACCCAGGAATTCACGGCGGTGCAGTCAGATGCAATGGGCCATCTATTGGCTAACTGGTTAGCGCGAACCAGCCCTTTGTGGTGGCTCATACGCACGATCTGACTCGGCTACGCGATTCGATTCGCGAAAAACGGCCTCACGGGGGTGTATGTCACCAGGGTCAGCCCTGGGCTCGCCCCTGTCTTGCGAGAGAAGATTGCTGTCCTCCTGGCGAAGGATGCAATCTAACCGATCCCTTCAACCGAGATGGAGAGCGGGTTTACAGCCTGTACTTCATCGTACCCAAAAGAGCGGTGGGTTACGGCCAATCCTAGATCTGTGCATTTTGAAACCGCTGTCTGCACAAGCTGCTGTTCAAAATGCTTATGCAGAAGCACATCCTCCGGTGCGTTCGTCCTCGGTATTAGCCTGCAGCAATAGACCTGAAGGACACATACTTTATGTCTCCATACTCCACTTCACAGTCAGTTTTCTGCGGTCTGCGTCAAGCGAGCCTGGCAGTACAAGTCCTCCCCTTCGGGCTCTCTCTGTCTCCGCGGGTCTTCACCAAGCTCGCGGAGGGTGCCCTAGCGCCCCTTCGGCTCACGGGCATCCACTTACTCAATTATCTCGGCGACTGGCTGATTTTAGCCCACTCACGGGAGCAATTGACTATGCACAGGCACAAGGTGCTCCAGCACCTCCACCTATTGGGGTTTCAGGTCAACCCAGAAAAGAGCAAACTCGCCCCCGTGCAGAGGATCTCTTTTCTCGGGTTGGAGCTGGACTCGGTCACCATGACAGCGCGCCTCTCCGGAGAGCACGCTCAGCTAATGCTGAACTGTCTGAGAGAGTTCGACAGCAAAATAGTGGTCCCACTGAAATCTTTCAGAGGCTCCTGGGGCATATGGCATCCTCAGCAACTGTACGCCGCTCGGATTACTCCATATGAGACCACTTCAGCACTGGCTTCACGATCGAGTCCCCAGACGCGCATGGCACGCGGGCACACACTGAGTGACTGTCACTGCACTGTGTCGCCGCGCCCTCAGCCCCTGGAATGACCCCTCATTCCTACAGGCCTGAGTGCCTCTAGGACAGGCGTCCAGACATATTGTCGTTTTGACAGATGCTTCCAGCACTGACTGGGGGGCCGTGTGTTGCGGGTATGAAGCTGCGGGCCTGTGGAAAGGAACCCAGTTGCATTGGCATATCAATCGCCTAGAGCTGTTGGCAGTGTTCCTCGCTCTTCGCCATTTTCTACCGGTGCTAGAGCGACAACACGTGCTGGTCAGGATGGACAGCATGGCGGCGCTGGCGTATATCAACCGTATGGGGGGGTATCCACTCTCGCCGCTTGTCTCAGCTCGCTGGCCGTCGGCTTCCCCGCAGTCGTACGCGACGCAATCGCTGCATTCCATTTTTCCCCACCGAGCTCTACCCTGCAACCCATGCGCTCTCACGGCAGTTTCGCCTGGGAAAATGGAGACTCCACCCCCGACTGGCCAGCTGTTATGGGCTGCGCCTTTCTCTTTCTAACTCAGAGATTTGTGCGCTCTCGCTTGAGTTCCCCACTTGGCGAACCCTGCAAAGTCCACTGGCTACACAGCTGGCCCTGGGGTGTGCGTAATATGCATTTCTCCAGTGAGCCCACTCACACAGATACTGTGTAAAGTCAGGGAGGTCAAGGAACAGCTCTCGTATTGTGCCTTTCTGGCCCAATCGGACCTGCTTTCAACTCTCTCCTCGTGATGGCCCCTCCCTGGCACATCCCCTGGAAGCAGGGGACAGGCACCGTTTGGCACCCGCGCCTAGATCTATGCCTCACGTATGGTTCATAGATGGAGCGCGGAGGACTTAGGTGACCTACCGATTAGGTGGTTAGCCTTTTTAAATGTCACTGTACTAATACTAGTGTCTTGAAAAATATCTTGTCAAATATTATTTACTGTCATCATGGCAAAGATAAAATAAATCAGTTATTAGAGATGAGTTATTAAAACTATTATGTGCAGAAACATGTTGAATAAATCTTCTCTCCCTTAAACAGAAATTGGGTAAAAAAATAAAAATAAAAAGGGGAGCTAGTAATTCAGAGGGGCTAATAATTCTGACTTCAACTGATGTGAACACATTACAGCTCACATTTACATATCAGTGATCAGAAGCTTAGGCCACCTAGTCATTGGACTTGAATGCTAGATAGATTTTTTTATATATAAGATGTTTATTACGCTTTGTGGTGTGTTTGCATTTTATATAGTTGTCCATGCAAATGTTGCCTTAGGATTTACAGTGTGTACAGAAAGCATTTAGATCCCCTTAAATGTTTCACTCTATGTTATTTATATTGCAGCCATTTGCTAAAATTATTTAAGATGGTGGACAGCCATTTTTAGGTTTCTCCAGAAATGCTTAATTGGGTTTAAGTCAGGGCTCTGGCTGGGCCATTCAAGAACAGTCACAGAGTTGTTGTGGAGCCACTCCTTCGTTATTTTAGCTATGTGCTTAGAGTCATTCTTTTGTTGGAAGGCAAAATATTGGCCCTGTTAGATGTCCTGAGCATTCTGGAGAAGGTTTTCATCTATGATATCACTGTACATTGCTGCATTCATCTTTCCCTTGATTGCAACCAGTGGTTCTGTCCCTGAAGCTGTAAAACACCCCCACAGCATGATGCTGCCACCACCATGCTTCACTGTTGGGATTGTATTGGACAGGTGATGAGCAGTGCCTGGTTTTCTTCATGCATCCCAAACATCTTCCATTTAAGGATTATGGAGGCCACTGTGCTCTTAGGAAACTTAAGTGCAGCAGAACTTTTTTGTAACCTTGTCCAGATCTGTGCCTTGCCACAATTCTGTCTCTGAGCTCTTGTGAGCTGTAAGGTCTTTTGGCCCGTTTCCACTGAGTGGCATGGTACGGTTTGGTATGGGTCACTTTTATCAGGGTTGTGTCTCCACTGCCAAAGGGTACCAATGGTACCATTTCGGTGGGGGTAGTATATGACAAAAAGTTGCAGTCGATGTCATTCTTGCTTGAAATTCACGTATCGGAATGACACATATCGGAATATGAGAAGCACTTCTTACTAAACAAATGCTTTATATACATAAATACTTATGTATGTATAAATGTTTAATATTACTAACGTTTCTATGAACAGGATTTGATTATAGCTGCAGAATAATGTGAAAAAGCCTAATGTCTGCAATTATATAAACATTTATGAACACACACACAGACCCTTACAATCTCTGAAATGTTACCAATTACAAATAAAAATACTTAAAACTTACATTTAGGCCTTATCTGGCTTGATAAATGATACAAAACATATACAGTCTGTACAAACCTCTGATTTTTATTCTTCACCAGCACATGTAACGTTAACATCTTGTTAAAATGGAGTTCTGTCATTCCGAGTTCATAATAGTCCAAAAGGCAATGATAATAGTTAGAAATGGCAGTTTGTTCATGTTTTAGGTTGCTGAATGAATCATTTGCTCCTTTGTTTTTTCGCAATTAACTCCTGTTTGTCCGTTTCTGAGAGGATTGGATGTCAGAAGCAATAATCACACACGTTATTATCATCAGCTCAAGAAGTTTGTTATTTCAAATATAGAAATATAGTGGGCTAGCGATCGCAAGCTGTCTGGAGAAAGTGAAACCGATCGTGCTTCAGATGGCCTCATAAACAACAACAGAGCAACATGTTTATCTTCTTGGCTTTGTGGCTGTTCATCAAGACGATTACGAGTTTTGTTTGAGCTGGGGTTGACCATGGCTTGTTTATGTACTTATTTTAATAATGTAATATCTCAGCTGTGTATTTAAAAATGGCTCTTCATTGTTTTAGTTCTCCTGGCTTGTACACCCACTAGTGACGTTTATCTGTAAATCAATAACGTTCAGCTGCGTGTCTAGCTCCGCATTTTGGTACCCTTTTGTTGTGCTAGGTACCCTTTTGAAAGGGTACCCAAAAAGTGGTATGGTACGGTTCGCTTTTAGGTACCTTTTGACAGTTTAAACAGACATAAAAGCATACCAACTAATACCGTGTAGGTGTGTAGCTTTCCAAATCAAGTTCAATCAGTATAATCAAACACAGCTGGACTCAAATGAAGGTGTAGAAGTATTTCAAGGATGATCAGAGGAAATGGACAGCACCTGAGTTAAATATATGAGCGTCACAGCAAAGGGTCTGAATGCTCAGGACCATGTGATATTTTAGTTTTTCTATTTGCAAAAATGCCAACAATTCTGTGTTTGTCTGTTAATATGAGGGGCTGTGTGTACATTAATAAGGTGGAAAAATGAACCTAAATGATTTTTAGCAAATGGCTGCAATATAACAAAGTGAGCGGCAACCCAGTGGCGCAGTAGGTAGTGCTGTTGCCTCACAGCAAGAACGTCGCTGGGTCGTAGGTTCGAACCTCGGCTGGGCTGGGTCAGTTGGCGTTTCTGTGTGGAGTTTGCATGTTCTCCCTGGGTTCGCGTGGGTTTCCTCCGGGTGCTCCGGTTTCCCCCACAGTCCAAAGACATGCAGTACAGGTGAATTGGGTAAGCTAAATTGTCCATAGTGTTTGAGTGTGAATGTGTGTGTGGAAGTTCCCAGAGATGGGTTGCGGCTGGAAGGGCATCCGCTGCGTAAAATCGTGCTGGATAAGTTGGCGGTTCATTCCGCTGTGGCGACCCCGCAAGGGACAAAGCCGACAAGAAAATGAATGAATGAATGGATAACAAAGTGAAAAAATTAAGGGGGTCTGAATACTTTTCGTACCCACTGTATGTACTGTGTTCTAAATGACATGGTAATAAAAATATGCCTGTAAATTTTAACAGCTGTAAAGCTCAATTCTATTATAAGTGTGTGCAGTCGCTATAAAGATACTCAGCTTTTTATGTAAATCAACCCAAGTATTCTGGCCATTCTGCTCAGCAGAGGAAAAAAGAAAGAGAACCAAAGATGGAAAAGTTTTCAGTCCTCTCTTTAGCTCTTCGTATTAGACAGAAGGGGAAAAAGAGACATGCAAGCAAAGAAACGAGGGAGGGAGAGCGAGCAGAGGGAAGTGGAACGAGTGTGTGTGTATGTGTGTATGTGTGTGTGTGTGTGTGTGTGTGTGTGTGTGTGTGTGTGTGTGTGTGTGTGTGTGTGTGTGTGTGTGTGTGTGTGTGTGTGTGTGTGTGTGTGTGTGTGTGTGTCTGCGTGATGAGTGAGGCATTTTGTGGCATCTGCTTTTGTCCGGTTCTCTCACTAGATGCTGCTAGCTTGCCCCTTTTGCTCTGCTTGCTGAGCTGAATTCTTTTAACCGTATCTGTATGGTGGACATTCAGACTCCTTGTTCCAGTATAAACAAAAAATCAGCATTTTAGCCCATTCCACCCAAAGTTCTTACCTTTAGAATATTTCACATTACATGGTGAAGGAGTTGGGTAAAATAAAAGTTAAACCATCACAACACTCAGCCCATTCTAGTCATTCTAGATCTGTGTTTTGACAACCAATCTTTACATCAGAGAAGGAGAGAGGCTCAAGAGTAAATGCATTTTTAACGGATAGACTATGAAGTGTCTGTATAGCACTCCCCTAATGGTCTCGGAGTGCATTACCTGGTGCTGTGAAATATTGGCAGAGGAGAGATGGAGGGAGAGATTGTGTAGGGCAATCTCTGTCAGTAGTCTTTCTCTCCACCTTTTGGTGTAAAGGGGGAACGGTGCTGGAGAATGAGTGACTAGAATAATGAGCTTTGTACACACACACACACACACACACACACACACACACACACACACACACACACACACACACACACACACACACACACACACACACACACACACACACACACACACACACACACACACACACACACACACACACACACACACACACACACACACACACACACACACACACACACTCTTGCACCGTCACTGGAAAAAGTGCATATATGCTAATTTTATGTTTTTAGATAAACATCTGTGATTGATCTGATCATAAATTAGTTTAATAAAATATAAAAACTTTTCAAATAATAAAATAGCTTTAATAGCATTTAAATGTAGGTTATACTTTATTATGATTGCTCTTTTGATATTCTGTTGACTATAAGTAACTACTGTACATGTTCACTTGCAGTAATTATAGTATTTGTAGGCTGTCGCCTTAATATCTGCTCGACTTTATTTACATTTTCTACTAACCGAAACCTGGTTGACATGGGGTTTCAAAGTTATTTCTGGACAACAAAAGGGAACTATCAAAATAAAGTGTAACCTAAATATATACGGTTGACTTTTTTTTCTGAGAGAACAGAAAATATTATTTAGGTTCACAAGATTCTTCCTGCTTCCTCATTTTAAATCTCAAGTATTTCTCTGTACTTTCCCACTTTTCATTCTGAGAATTTCTCTTTCAGTGTGTACGCTCATTTCTTCCAGTCAGCAGTGAGAAGAAAGCACACCATTGCTGTTCAGAAGTATTACAGCTAAAGAACATGTGACAGAGGATATATGGTAAATGCTTACAACAGCAAAGGACAAGGCAGTGGAAACTACACTATAGTCACAAAGCACTTGTGATGTCAGTGGAGATTTATGAATATAAAGTTTTGCCTTTGATTAAAAAAAAAGATTTGCCTTTATAAAAAAATATTTAAAAATTTTTATTATTAAAATTAATTCAACAAAATGAAGGTTGAATATAGGAACATTGTAAAATCAACACAAAAAAACGATCCATTTAGTATAATTTATTTAAAAGAAACTCATCAAATCAGGCATTTAAATGTAAGTACATAGTAGTGAATGACAACATTCATTCATTCATTTATTTTCTTTTTGGCTTAATCAGGGGTCGCCACAGTGGAATTAACCACCAACTTATACAGCATATGTTTTACGCAGTGGATGCCCTTCCAGCTGCAACCTATCACTGGGAAACACCCATACACTCTCATTCACGCATATACACTATGGACAATTTAGCTTACCCAAATCACCTATAGTGCATGTCTTTGGACTTGTGGGGGAAACAGGAGCACCTGGAGGAAACCCACGCCAACACTGGGAGAACATGCAAACTTCACACAAAAATGCCAACTGACCTAGCTGAGACTCGAACCAGTGACCTTCTTGCTTTGAGGCGATCGTGCTACCCACTGCCCCACCATGACACCCAGATGACAATATACTTACACTTTTAGTAAAGGTTTTTATTTTTTATATTCAATTAAAATAACGTTTTTCATTAAAATGAAGGTTTTGAATATATAGGAACATTAAAAGAAAAGCATTCATTTGAATTTGATAAAAATGTATTATTAGCTATACAGTATGATAATAAAGTACTTTATTATGCAAATAGTATATTATTAGCTTAACTTTAACTTTAGTCTCTTTTAAAATGTATACATTTAAACTGAATTAAATTCCTCCAATTTACAGTTCCGGATTGATCTTAGAATCTTAACACATATAAACATATAAATATGAATTCAAAACAAGTGTAGGCCAAGCAGGTTTATTTCAGCAGTGTTGATTATGCACAATGTTTCTAACACATGTAATCTGTGGATCAATTATATATCTTAATCATCCTTTGAATTGTCATGTAGGTTGCATGAGAACTTATTACCTACATGTTGTTCGAACACAAACAAAGAATTCACACAAAACACTAGTTAACTTTTTCTTTTGCAATGGACAAATATATATATATATATATATATATATTTAATTCTCATCTTGGTGAATATAACACAGTTGGTTATTCTTTAAGTGAACGTAAATAATTGAGAAAGAAGATGTGTGATAGGTATATTGGGTCTGTGCATTAGCACTTAAAGTGATGGCATCTTTTAATCAAACCATCAATCAGAAAATCACATGCTTCTCTTGACTGAAATAGTTCTGCATTAAGTACTATTTTATATTTTGCAGCAAGACTTCAATCATATAAATGAATTTAACTCACGTAATCTGTGCTAAGGATATAATGTATATAATGTCAGCTTAAATATATATAAAATTTTTATAATCTTTGCATTGTCAACATGGAATACTAATATCAAGACAGGCAGCACGTTCATTATTTCTTGTACTTTGAGTCAGGTCTAGGTTGTTCCGAACCCTTGTAGCTTCAACAGGCCTTTCTTTTTATAGTCTCTACTAAAGAGCTGAGAGATTAAACCAGCTGTGTTTAACTAGGGAGACATATAAAATGCTGGGCTTATAGTTTTCCACTACTACAATGGATTTCTGTAAACTGGAAAAAAAAAAGAGAAGAAAAGAAAGATGTAGCGCAGAGACAGCTATGACTGATTTTTAAAACTTAATGTGAAAGCATTAATAAAGTGGGAAGAAGGGAAGGTTGGGTTAATCGAATACGAATCATATAATACAAGGTTTGAACTTGTTTTGGTGCATGTTTTTGCTTTTGTTGTTTTTTCATAAATATATCTGGCAACACTGCATTGCCCAAACTTAAAATGATAAGCAGCAATTAAAAACTAGCATGTGTATAGTGTGTTGCTGAGAAAACCACATTCATTAAGACAAACGCAATGATTATCATAATATTATCTGTACGAAACTGTGTCAAATGTGGTCAAAGCAGTAGCATATAAAAATCCTCGTAGAACTGATCTGTAGAAAAACAGAAATGAAAACACTGGCCAGGTTGAAGACTATGCTATTTGATCAAGTTTAGAAGTTTACTAAGCAATTACAGAAAAAGTCATGCTAAAATTCATTATCATTCAAATAGAGCATATAAGTGATTCTTTGTCATTCACATCAACAAAAAATAACATTTTGTGCATAAAACAAAGATAAAGGGCTCTATTTTAACCATCTAAGTTCAAAGTCTAAAGCGCATGGCGCAAAAGCATTAAGGGCATGTGTAAATCCACTTTTGCTATTTTAAGAATGAAAATGTAAATGCATGTAAAAAATGCAGGGTTCCACACAATTAATTCATGTTGTCCCAACACAAATTGATTGTTAACGTAACACTTTTAACAAATTTATGTGGATTGAACATAAAGAAATTACAGTAAGTTGTCCCAATGAAATCTCAATAATTGTGTTGTTTCAGCTCATTTTAAATAAGCAGTTTGAACAAGCAAAAATATATATTTTTTATAGCGTGTTTGAGTATAACATGCATTAAACCAATCAGAGTCTCATCTCCCTTTAAGAGTCAGTTGCATCGCGCCATGGCACATTTTCTATTTACATGGCGACTTTATAAGTAGAAAAACTGAAGGCTTCACGAGCGAGAAAACAGTTAAACAGACCATCTGCACAAGGATAAAGAACGAGCCTCCTCCGTTTGCCCTCTTTACTTTCTCGTTACTTTACTTTTACTCTTTACTTTACTCCTTTACATTCGTGGAGTAAGGAAACCGTGGAAACTCACTCCACTGAAAACATCCATTAGCCTATATATTTAATTTCGTATTTCATGTGTTAAGTGCAAAGATTTGTTTTAAAACTATTTCTAAATTCAGTTCCAATTTCGAGCAAACGAATAAATAAACAATAATAACAAAGTGTGGTCAAAAACTGAGTTATATACAAACACACGTCCTATTCTTATGCCCCATATGGTGATGCATATGTCTCTAAAACCCGACAGGTGGACAAATCTTTGTTTTGATTAAAACAAATATAAATATGCATATAATAAATAATACTGCTAATAATAATAACATTATAACATAAAGTCAGGTCCAAAATGCATCACAAACTGCTTGAGAAACTGTTCTACTATGATAATTGGTGCTGAAAATAAATGATGTTCAATAAGATGTACTTGTGTTTACTAACTGTTTATTCAGTTAAGCATGAATTTTGAACTGTAGGCCTACATAAGCTCAAAACAGCGATTTTTGATTACCTTAATCCGACTAAAGTCATAACTGAACTAAACAGAAATGGAATTAAGACGTGGAGTATGCATATATTAGTGGCATTATTGAAGTAAACACAGCAATCAAACTATTACCGTCATGTGGGACTTTTCGCCATATTTTCCGACAAAATCCACACACACGGCTGTCAGTAAAGGACCGCACACACATATCGCGAAATGCGGAAGTTTTTTTTTCTTTCCATTTGGCGTGCGTTATTAAATTCCATAACACTCTCACCAGTCCTTACTCCTTATTTGCGTCTAATACCCCAGTTTGTCATGGGGGCATAAATGAAATGTTCATGAGTTAAAGTGAAACTGCCGAACTGCAGTTAAAGTCACCCAAAATTACAGGAATCTCTTACATGAAAGCACTTCACGTGAACACCTTAATTATATTATTGTGTATTAAGGCAAATTCAGAAGGGCATTTTTTTTGTCAGACGGCTCACCGGTCAGGTATACATCCGCGCTAAAACATCAAGGTGAAAGTCATCATAGCTTGCGTAGAATAGACCCAGCTCCCAACTAAACTTTTTAAGAATAGATTAACGGCGATATTTTTTTATCGCACGATAAGAGTGTCTCGTTAACGCAGCACGTTAACGCCGATAATGGCCCACCACTAGTATTAAGCAATGTGTAAGCGTTTGACCCAGCACAGGCACATAACTAATGCGCTCTGCACTGGACTTTAAAGCAGCTTTTAGTTAGTCAGTGGCGTGGTCTATTTCAGTTCCTCAAAACAGCAATGCGCCAACAATGCGCCTAAACACGCCTCCTTTTCAGACCAGCACACCAATGAGTTCAAAATGTGGCTCAAATGGAGTTACTATTTAAACAACGTGGTGCAAAATGTGAAAATGACAGTTGCGTTGATCTGAAAACAGCAACAAATCGCACCAAACACTTCTTGCGCCTTATTGCGCCGGGTGTATGAAAGGGCCCACAGATGCATAATGGGGTTTGCTGGGGTTAATTTTGTGCTGTTAAGTCTTGAAAATGTGTTGAGGGAACCACTGACGTCCTATTTATTGTACCTCTATTACTATTTGATTTAATTAAACTTTATTGACTGCGGTTCTAAACCAGGACAAAAGAACTTGTGCACCGCATTAGTGGTAAAAATGGTTTTATAGCGAGACAGAAGTTGTCAGGAAAATCCATGAGAGAAAGAAAACGGGAGTTATTCTGTACCATGTTAATCTGGTAGATTGAGTAAATCTCACAGCCATCTGGACCTCGGAGTGCAGTCACGATAGTCTCTCTCGCACGCTCTTTTTCTCTGGCTCTCTCTCTGTATGATGTAATATTCTCGTATAAGCTGAGCTCACATCACTTCCTCTTTTGCAGCTGTTCTCATAACAGTAATTCTCTAACACTAATGACGAGATTATAATGTTCGCCGCTTCTGATCTTCCAATCGAGGGCCCATGGCTTGACATTGTTATGTAATGATCGTGTCTCCATTACGGCCCTGCTGTTTGCACTATGACCAATTCAGTTCACCTGCCGTAGGAACTACTCATACTAAAACTTGAAAATAAGAACCACCATAACTAACTTCTAAATCCATCTCTGAAATAAACTGTTGGTGGAGTGTCATTGTGAAATGATTTTAGTATGGAAGGGGGGCAAAGTAAAACATCAGGTTTGCACAATGTCAATGAAATATCAGCATATACTTATACTAGATTTTTCAATACACAGGTTAAATCAATACACAGGTTAAAAGATTTTAGGTGAATTAAGGGAGTTTGTCATCATTTTCTATTACATTCAAGTGTGTGTTGAATGCTCTAGAGTTGTATTTAGCAGATATATTGTGGTTGAATGGTTCAGGGTTGAGAGTAAGTGCCAAAATGTCTAATAATAGGGATAGTCCCTAGGGTAGGGCCGATAGACGATGCCATTGTCCATCGCCGATGGCCGACAGACAACACGATGCTGAGCTGGCATCGCCGATCCTCCGCCCCGCCCCCGTTGCAAACCCGTTCGCGTAAAATACACACTTAGGCCCAGTTTACACTAATACGTGTTCGTTTTAAAATGGCATTTTAGAACGAAAATGATCCACATCCACATTGTTTAATCTAGCATTTCTGAAAACGCACATCACATGACCACACACACACGCACGCACGCACGCATGCACGCACGCACGCACACACACACACACACACACACACACACACACACACACACACACACATACACACACACACACACACACACACACACAGACAAAGCCACACACACTGTCATGCGCTCGTCTGAGCTCCAGAGAGCAGTGCACGTTGGACAGTTTATCAAGGATGTACCACTGGATCGCGTCTCACTATAGTTGTTGAATGTGATGCTTAATTAATCTTGTCTCTATCTAACGACTCTTCGGTCTTTTGAATCTATCAGGTAACGTGTCACAGCATTAGTACACTGCTTAAATCTTTCGCTTTTACGCTTTTACTTAGTAATTTTAGTGAAAACCTCAGATACTGTTGGTTGGTTCCTGTTGGTTGTGCACCTTTTTTACCAACCATGTTTGTGGACACCATTATAACGACACAGATCATTCTGCCTATTCATGCCAGAGTCCTGCGGAAAAGTGATTGACAGGTGGTAATTTGTGTGTAACTTATCTTTATTTACTTATGATTTGTTTATGGGTAAAACAAAGACCATGCGGGTCAGGTAGTTGAAACGATAGGCTACAAATAATTTATTCGTTATGAATTAATAAATTTTTCATAAATAATTAATTCACCTCTGCCTATGACAACGATACCATCGTCCATCGCAATGTTTTACATTAGACATCGTATGATGCCAAATTGGTCGACATCGCCCAACCCTAATAGTCTCTCAAAAATAACTAAATTACACTAATTTACTATTCTTTCTCTTCCTTTACTCTTACTCTTTGCTGTCCATGATATAGGTAACCCTTTTCTGTAAAAATCGATTTGTGTTAGGACAACTTGAAGGAATTAATTTAACTTAGTAGTTTTTACAATTAAGTGTATTGAACAGAAAAACAATTAAGTTGTTCCAAAAAACACCTCAAGAATTGTGTTGGTTTCAGCTCATTTTAAATAAGTAGTTTAAACAACCAGCAAAAATCTTTTTTTTTTCCGAGTGTAGAACATTGAAATTTTAAGGTCCAGATTGCCATAAATAAAAGCAAGAGCGTTTGTCGAGGCTGTGGATTAAATGTTTTGATATAATAAATGTATAAATAAAATAAAACATTGTAAATAAGGTTCAGATTTTTGCACAGGTTGATTTCAGTGTATAATCTGTAGCCACAAGTTTCCTTTGATTTTACCAATATGTTTTTTTTTGTTAGTCTGTAACTAGCAAATTTGACAGCACATAACATTTTAGTCTGCTAAAAATTATCATTATTTCATTAAAAAGTGTGTATCTATTCAATATTAAAAAACAACATTTTATTCTTGTTCAAACTACTTATTTAAAATGAGCTGAAACAACAAAATTCTTGAGATTTCATTGGGACAACTTAATTTGTTTTTATGTTCAATCCACATAAATTTGTTAAAAATTAAATTAAAGTGTTAACTTAATCGATTTGTTTTGGGGCAACATAATTGAATTATGTGGAACCCTGCATTTTTTACAGTGTGAGGTAAAATAGCGAAACCATTTCTACATTTTTTTTTGTGTAAGCAAGTATTTTACAGTACTTTCAAAAAACAAAAAAATGTCTCTGTCGATGTTTTCAAACTATTATATTTGATTTACCAAAGTCGCACAAGTTTTAATTTGTCTGAATTTGTCTTAATCTGTCACATCCATAACAGAGAGGTGTCACATCCATAATGATGCTTTTTCCTCATAATTAAAAGTAAAACAAAATCAATCATGTTTGTTCTATAGAGAGCCAAATCTTACCCTTTTGACTAGCATTGTTTTTTGGGTTGTGCAGTTTAATTCACAGAATTTTTACAAAGTATGTTGTATATAACAACATACTTGCAAAATTTTTTGTTCACAACCATAACGCATGTTTATATTTCCCATTTAAAATATAAAAAAATGTTTATACAGTAGATTGATATATTTCTCTTCCCATAACTGTGGTTAGTTGTTTTGGAAAATATAAACAGATGTTTCAATATAATGTTAACATATACTTTCCCTGTGAATTTATGTTTAGAATTTTTGCTGCAAATGTCACTTCTATAATTGCTCACATGGTAAAATGTAATGCTCAGGGATATTAAAAATGTGAATGATTTGAAAGTTGTATCAAATTGTATACCTGTGATTATTCTTTCAAATCATATCAGTGTGAGAGAAGTGGCACAATTGTCTGAGAATGTGTATGGTCCTGTTTGGTTTATTTGTATTTAACAGTGCATTCCTCTTCATGTAACCCTCATTGCCCTTCGGGAGGGGAACTTCAATGCTATGTGGAAAAACTTCCACTATGGGGATTTCATTCAGAAAGCCAATCCTCTGAAAGAGTATGTAAACGGGCCAATGAAATGCCAATGAGTTGGCAGCTTCAGCTTGCGCAGCTGATGCTCGTTGCAATTAATTTGGCTATAAGAGCACAGTGCGAGCAAAGCCAAAGCATCATTTTCACTTCAGATACTTCAACAGCCTTCTGAGAGAGTCGATGAGGGTTCCTCCAGCTGAGTTTCAGACAGAGAGTGAATGAGAGCGATCTCCCGGTCCAGAGTGTGTGACACGCAGCGGCAGACGGTCGAGCTGGGTTTCTCCCTTGCCTGGCGTCCTTTGGGTCCGGTTCTCCCAAGCGGTATGTATTGTTGCGAATTTCCTAAAAGAGCAACACGGTCGTGCAGCGTGTCTTTTTCAAGACGTCGCTCCGACTGTGCGTTTCTGGATGCGGTGGTTTCCTGTCCTCGGATGATGGGCACGAGCACTGCGTTTCATGTCTGGGGGTCCAGCATGTTAATGCGGTGCTCGCGGGCAGTGCATGCCATCACTGCGGTGGCATGTCTGTTGCGCAGTTAAGATCGTGGTTAGCTCTTGCAAAAGGGCCACCCACCCCAGTTGTCCCCCGCTCCGCGGTGGGCACTCGGGCAGATCTGAGGGTTACAGTGGGAGTAAATCTGCCGCCCTCTGGCTTGTGGACCTCTCGCTCCTCCACATGCTCCATCCAAGTTTCGAGTGAGAGAAGCCCTCCATTCTCGGATGGCCGCCCTCTCACTTGATGACATCGAGGCTCAGATGTCCACCGCTGCATTGGAGATTGGGCTGTCACGGTCTGATGAAGAATCACCCCCCCCCCCCCCCCCACCCCCCTGCTCCCTCGAGCGCAGCGGCGGCCGATCTTGAAACAGACATGATAACCGGGCTGTTTCGGCCGTGGGTCTGGAGATGGTTTAGCCTCATCTCCCGTCCAAGGCGTGTTGGTCTTCTGCCTCCCGAGCCAGAGCCCACACAGCCGCGGGCCAAGCTGCTTCAACCCTGCACGCTAGGGTCCATGCGCGCGCGCTGGCCCAGCTGCACGAGGGTGGTTCCGATCCAGGCTTGTTACAAGCCCAGCACCGCACCCGACTGAGCTCCACAGTGTGTGCCCTGGGAAGGACGATGGCCACATTACTGGTCCAGGAACGCCACCTCGGGCTAAACCTGGCAAAAATATGCGCGGAGTCGACAAAGTTCACTTTCTTGACTCCCCCATATACCAGTCTGGCCTGTTTGGCGACACTGTTGGTAAATTCACCCAGGAATTCACGGCGGTGCAGTTGGATACGATGGACCATCCATCGGCGGGGATGTAAGACCGCTCCCCCCCACCAAACCATCCACATCCACTGCTTGTCGCTGAGAGCACCCGTCTATGAGTGCTGCTCCGCCCCCGCCTGCGTCTCCGGCCAGCAGCAGTGCAGAGCACCTCACAGGCAACCAGCGCTCCCCGTTCCAGTGTGCCGTTAAGTCCGGTTAATGGTCTGGGTGTAAGGTGAGAGTAAATCTCTTGCCTCCAGCTCTTCTGCGGGACCCCAGCGCTCCCCGGATCAGCACTCCCACTCTGTGCTGCCCCACTGCTGGTACGTCAGCGATTATAGCGGTGAGTCCATTAGCGAGGGCTCTGCCTGCCTGGTTAGTGCGGCCCAGCCCTTCGCAATGGCTCATACGCACGATCAGATTCGCTTACGCGATTCAATTCACGAACGGCCTCCCAAGTTCACGAGGGTGTTTCTCACCAGGGTCAGCCCTGTGCCCGGCCCTGTCTTGTGAGAGAAAATTGCTGTCCTCCTGGCGAAGGATGCAATCTAACCGATCCCTCCAGCTGAGATGGAGAGCGGGTTTACAGCCTGTATTTTGTCGTACCTAATCGTACGTACATACTCTTTCAGATGATTGGCTTTCTGAATGAAATCCCCATAGTGGAAGTTTTTCCACATAGCATTTCCGTTCCCCCCTCTCGGGGACGAGGGTTACCTTAGTAACCGGAGCATTTAATACTCTACATTTAAGTATCAATGCAATTCAATTTTATTCTAAAATATTATGTATAATTTATTATTACTGTAATTAAAAGTACTTCTAATATCATTACTGTTACTGTAAAGAAAGCAGAATCCTTCAAAACAACAGCAATAATAATGGTAAAATATTCAGATTAATTGACCTACTTAAGTAAGAGCCCATCAAACAGTGAAGGTTATGTCTGTCAGGATCACAGTGAGAAGTGGAGACTTAATAATTTATGATTTGGGATGTGCCTTTTCTCTTCTCTGTTTGGGGGGGTGGTGTTCAAGTAAATATCTGAGTTTATCAATGTTTCATGAGCTCTCTATTGCTCCACTTCAGCTTCTATGAGGAAAAGACCTACAACAAGCTCCATCTACTACGACACCTAAGAAAAACAACTGAAACTTGACACATTCCTTTTTTAGCTTGCTCTTTTTCCTGTCCCTCTTCCATTTTACGCAACTTCTTCATTTGGGTTTGTTTTTGATTTTTTGCTTCCTTTTTTGCCTTTCCTTACCATATTTTCTCCCTTGAACTTTATTCTGGTTCGTGACACTCCCCTAGCAAAAAAGTAGCGGTAAAGTACAAAATAGCTTTGGTTAGTTCTTATCAGAAGAGACGCTGCACCACTGGAGCCGCTCCATTCCACTGCTTAACTGAATGATGACACACTCCGGTTGATGGGAATATAGCTATGCAGTGATGATGAGGTCATTCTCACATGCTTCTTCAGTGATGATGAGCAAACATGTGATCATCACGCTGCTCACTGAGTTCACACGACCTGGTCAGATGTTTCCTTTCTGGTATTCCCTACATACATTTGAGGAGACATTTGAGTGGTAGTTTACAAACCTGTATAGTTCCTCTTAAAGGAACAGTTCCCCCAAAAAATCCTGTCAAAGTTTTTTTGTTTTGATAAATGTTATGTATAAAACAGAAGTCAATACTCATGATCATTTTTGGGTAACATCATTTTAAATATTTGCTTTTGTGTTAAAGGAAAGAAAGTCACACAGGCTTGTATTTATATTAGGGATGTCCAGATCCGATCACGCGGTTTCAGACTCAGATCGGAATCGGACATTACCTCCTGAACAGGGCTCAAACATATATGTATATTCTCATTATTTTTTTAACACATCTATAGTTATGTGGTGGCACAGAGTTAGACCTCTTTCTTGACTTCACTCAGAAATAGCAACGTGTGCGGCATGACATCACTTTGTTGCAGAGATGCTATTGGTTAAATACCGGCAAAGTAGAACACAGAACAGCTTTAGGCAGAAAGCGTGATTATGTCTGCGGTCCGCAGGTATTATGAAGTTGATGATGATGACATTGCCATTGACAACATTGTGAGATATGTAATCTTGGAATTGCAAGAGGTGGAAAGGAAAAGGCTACTTTTAACACAACAAAAAACAAAAACCTCAAAAACAAGCTCTGCCAGCCCTTCAAAAGAAGATTTTTGAAAAACTACTTGTCCTGTTATAAGATGTACCCCATGTTTCGTTTACCACAGACTAGGGCTGGGCGATATGGCAAAAAAAAAAAAATCTAGATTTTTTCATAAAGTTTGACCGATTCACGATTTCGATTTCGATTTTTATTTTTTTTTACTGCATAACTATAGTCAACTTTAAACATTACAACAACATGATGAAGTAGCAATCTCTTTATAAGTAACTTGAAAAACCATCTGGTTAAGGAACATGTATTTTTAATGGCCATACATACATAAACTGCCGACATTTAAGAATCCATATTTATTTTATTCATTCATTAATTTTACTTGTTTATTGGTGCATATATGGGTTATGATTTAATTCAAACAGTACCTTGGACAGCTACTGTGCCACTCCGTAATTCAAGAAAAAGTCCAATTTAAAGAAAGATTTTACTTTCTGCGGTGACCGACATTTACAACACGCCGTAACCGTCCTTCAGGTGGTGCGCGGGTATAATATACAAAACCAGCCGTCTGGGCTTTGAATTAGGTGCAATTACTTCCTCGTTGTGTGTGTAGAGCGATGGGTGCGCGGGCCAAAGTGACTGAAAGCGATCTAGAAAGTTAAGTTTGTTGCCCACACCTCCGCCTGTCGAGCCTCCTCTCCTCGCGCACACGCCCGTCTCTCAGCTTGCTCGCGCACACGCCCGTCTCGTCTCGACAGACGGCTGCGGGGACGCGAATAACAGCACGACACGCTTGGAAACATTAGCGAAGCTGACTGGCTGACTGCGGTTGCCTTGGCAGCGGGGCTGTTGTTGCTCTAGCGGGAAAATGTCCCGGTGCTCCCAATGGCCAGTCCGCCCTGGCGCGCTTCCGCTGAGCCAGCTGTGGTAGCTCATCAACAGAGCTGCGACGTCAACACACATAATCAGCACAATTCAGCACCGTTGTCTAACAGTTTAGAACGGTTTGGCACGACAGTGGAAAAGCGGCTTTAATATTTTGATTAAAATCGCGATTCCTTGATTTTATAAAAAATTAAATCGTTTTAAAAAGTAAATTCGAATTAATCGAATAAATCGGAAAAATCGCCCAGCCCTACCACAGACATATAGAGTTCGTCCGTAGTTCCCATGTCTCTACTAAGCCTTACCGCACAATGGATTGATTCCATCCTGGATCTGTTTCTTCGCTCTTCTTTATTCTTTTTTCATGTATTATAGAAGTAACGGATCGGGTTTCGGTATCGGTAGATACTCAAAATCAAATGACTCGGACTCGAGGGCAAAAAAATCTGATTGGGACATCCCTAATTTATATTATTTTAAATGCTTAAAAGTAGAAAAAAACTAGTGGTTTATAGCATAATAATGACAGTTGAATTGTATTTTTTTGGCTGGACTCTGCTTATTAATTATTAGTCTTTTAATATGTCATTAAATTCTTGTTCTAAATATGCCTGACAAGATTTCTTGGTATATTTTTATGCAGAAGGATGTTTTATTTAGGGGTGTGAACCTACACTGGTCTCGTGGTTCGGTTTAGGGTGCACTTACACTATGCTATCCAAACCGTGCCCAGGCCCATTTCCTGGATCGTTTGAGAAGTGTGAGTGCTCTGATTCAGGCTCAGGCTTGGTTCAGTTGGCCGGCCCTGGCCCGGTTGGAAGAGATGTGCCAGAACGTGGTTCACTTGGGCTCAGGCGCGGTCAGTGCAAACGCACCTGAGCCCAAAGCTGAAGGCGAGACGCGACTTTAAGGGACTATTTATTAATCATTCTTATACTGTTCAATGAACACAAACTGTCGTAGATTATTAAAGACGGATCAAAGGTGGCTGATCTTTTCGGCGAAATATTTGACTGCTTGTCAGTGCATCCCAAATGACTATAACGATATAACTAAAGAAATCTCCACTGTGCTGAGCGAGAGCGCCTCTGAACAGCGCATCATCGATGACGGAAGTGTGGTCAGGCTCGAATGCAATGTGAGTGCAGGCCATTCGGGGAGACAAGAGGGGGGAATAGCGTGCTTTAGTCCGGTTCAAGGCAACTGTACATAGTTTGAGTACGCCCTTAGTTAGTTATCATATCATTGATTTGGTTTAATTTGATATCTTAGTGCATTGAGGATGCTTTCCATATATTTTTAAAAATCTTTACTTTACAACACAAGAATAACATTTTGTCTTTTAATGCAAGCAGTCTGATGTATGAACTGTACCTTTAATTTTACCTGCTCAAAGAAAACTCAAGTATTGGGATGCAACGATTATAGGCTTTGGTTGTATGATTATAGTCTGAGAAATAATCACAGTTTCATGATTATCACAATTATTATGCATTCATTAATTTCAGAACACTACTAGTTTAGAAAAATCACATGAAAACTTATATTTTAAAGTGTTATTTATTGCTGCTCAGTAACTAAATAATACAGCACAAAATAATAATAAAAAACAAACAATAGTCCATTTCTCTTTGGACTTAAATACACTGAAGAACAGCCACGGCTATCTATTAGTGGATCTAAAATAAACAAATAAATAAATAAAATCTATCAGCTGATCTATTCAAAATGCGTTGGACAAAACGTGCTCTGCACAAACTCTAACAGCCAAAAGAGGAGAAGAAACGTTACCCCATGAACATGCCACCAGGTTAAAGGGTCCACAGTGAGAGAGAGAGATTGAGCTTTACAGCTTTCATTTCCTCCCTAGCAGTGAAATAGGGGGTACTGGGATATGTACCTTCAGTGCCAGTGAAAGTCCATCCCAGCAACTCACAAGTAGTGAATTGTGCTCAGTTGTCTGCCTTTTAAGTAGTTTAAGCATTTTAATTACTCACTGACTACGTTGACATGGACACCAATAATTCAGATTAAGGTCATAATCGAACTAAAGAGAAATCGAATTAAGACATGTGGAGTATGCTGATCTTAGTCGCATTATTGAAGTGCAGTACAGACATGTAAACACCTTAATCGAACTATTGTCGTCAAGTAGGACTTTAAGGCGCTTTTTGCGACATGGTAGTCCACACACACGCACACACCCAGACACACACGCACACACGGCTGATTGACACTTTTTGCACCTACCGAGTCAGTGCAGACTACAGACACCTGCAACGTGAAATGCAGTTTTTTTTTCTTCCATTAAGCATGCGGTATGAACTTCCATTAAAACAACTCTTCCAGAAGTTCATAGTTGCATCAAATATCTCGTTTGTCACGGTGGGCTTGCATAAAATCTTCGTGAATGAAAGTGAAAGTGGCAAACTGCAGTTAAAGTCGACGAATTAAAAATGAAACACCCGAAATACATAAAACTCCGGAGGAAATGCGCATAGCGTGATGACACAATGTTATTAATCGAATTATGTGCTGTAACATGTAAAACGCGATCATGAAAGGAACATTCGAAAAGCAACTCATGTAAACACCTTAATCTTATTATTCTCTTAATTAGATTAAAGCAAATAATTCGATTACTGATGTCCATGTAAACGTAGTCACTGTGACCTCCCTCACTATAGTATGCCACCTCTAGAATTGTTTGCATCTGCATCGTGGTGCATCGAAGAAACTTCATTTTGAGACCCCTAATTTAATGAATGTTTTTTGTAAAGCATGGTAAAAAAACATGATAGAATTAATATTAGTTAATGTAAAATTATATTTAGCAAGACAAATTCTAATGTTCATGGGAAAAGGTTGTATTTAAGGCAGTATTACACATTCATTGTTTGACAGATTTAACTTTATACAGACAAAAGTGCATTTGATCACAATGTTATGTGAGCTCTTTTAGATACAAATCTATATTAAACAAGTATATTAAACAAATTGGCCTTTAGTTTCACTATGAAAATGACATTTTTCCCTATATAAAAAAAAAACCTGTGTCTAGTGCAGGGGTGTCCAAACTCGGTCCTGCAGGGCCGTTGTCTTGCATAGTTTAGCTCCATCTTCCTTCAACACACCTCCTTGAAAGTTTCTAGTATACCTAGAAAGAGCTTGATTAGCTGGTTCAGGTGTGTCTAATTGGGGTTGGAACTAAAATATGCAGGACACTGGCCCTTCAGGACCGAGTTTGGACACCCCTCGTCTAGTGTCTTGGTACAGAAACATGATATTATGACGTTATTATAAATTGTAACGGATAATGCTTTCAGACTAGTTATGGATTTACTTGGTCTTTAGTTTCATGTGCGAAGATGCCCTTTGCTGATGCTAAGGCCAAATTTTACGTTTAAATTACCCACATTTTAGTCATTAAAATGACTTGAAAGGGCTCTACACTTTAAAATAATTCTCACCCAGAATATTTGTGACAGTTTCACCTATCTCACCTCTCATGTGCTCGCATCCCAGCAGGAAACCACATATCTCTCTCATGCAGTGTTGGCTATTCAGCTGGCCTTTTGTGAACTATTTAAAAGCCTAATACACTAAAAGAAAAATTGAAGAACAACCTGGTGTGACATCATTTTGAACTAATTTAGGCCACAACTTGCTTTCAGTACATTTTAGGAATTTGAAATAGCCAACTTTCCAGAAAAGTTTGCTCTGGCTGGTAAACAGCTTAGAGTTACCACTGGCCTGTGGGGAATATGTTGCTCGGAGGCTCTGTGTTCTTTGACAAAGATATTTTCTCCAGATTATTTCTTTTTATTTAGTCTGTTGAGGTCTGTTTGTAAAAACAAAAACTCAGAAGAGCTGATTATAATACAAATCTACAACAGTACATGTGCATAGTACAAACAAGTTATGATTCTAAATGAATAAGTAAATCAATTGACAGTTTTTTTTTTTAAAGCTGAATGCTGTTTTTTGTTAAATCAAGAAATGGGACACAACTGGACTGCAGAATTGTACATTTTGTGCAATTATACTCACAGCTCTAAAATCAGATGCATTCGTGTTTTATGCCGCCATACTTTTCTTTGTGTTTTTGTTTCGATAATAAGAGAAGAAATATGGGGGTGACACGGTGGCTCAGTGGTTAGCACTGTCGCCTCAAAGCAAGAAGATCACTGATTTGAGTCCCGGCTGGGCCAATTGGCATTTCTGTGTGGAGTTTGCATGTTCTCCCCGTGTTGGCGTGGGTTCCTCCGGGTGCTCTGGTTTCCCCCACAAGTCCAAAGACATGCACTATAGGTGAATTGGGTAAGCTAAAATTGTCCGTAATGTATAGTATGTGTGTGAATGAGTGTGTATGGATGTTTACCACTGATGGGTTCCAGCTGGAAGGACATTCGCTGTGTAAAACATATGCTGGATAAGTTGGGGGTTCATTCCACTGTGGTGACCCCTGAGGAATAAAGGGACTAAGCCGAAGGAGAATGAATGAATGAGAAAAGTATAAAGCACATATTTAAAAGTTCATTAAATATTTCTCTGACCAACTTGGTAGTGTTCTCATGTTTGGATGTTTGCTAACAGTATTTGGCTGTTTGGGTATTTCAAAATTCTTTAGTCCCCAAGCAAAAAGAGGAAAAAATCATGACCTTAGATTGAACATGTTAATGCTGACCTAGCATCTTGGTTAAAGAGATAGTTCATCCCAAAATGAACATTTAGTCAACCCTCAAAAAGGGTTCCATACCTTTATGAGTTTCTTTTTTTCTGTTGAACCCAAAATAAGTTATTTGAAAAGATGTTATTAATATGGAAGTCAATGGTTACATGTTTCCAACATTTTCTAAATAACTTAATTTGTGTACAAAAGAAAAAAACTCAAATAGGTTTCTGACAGGTGAAGGCTGGGACATAATTTGACAAAATTTGACATAGGGAGATTTGACTCCCTATGGCCAGTCCTCCCCTGGCAACACACCATAAAAGGTATTTGTATCACATTATAAAAGGAGTTTTTGTCCTGACAATCCATGACAGCAATGCCCATCAAAATTTCTTTTTCTATTCTGTGTTTCTGATTGTCTGTTGTATTTAAATGTTTATATCATGTATAAATTCGTATAAATTCGTATAAATTTATACAATCTCATTCGCACAACTTAGTACAATTTGCTCACCCTCCAATGATGGTTGGGTTTTGGGGCAGGGTTTGGTGCCACGCCTCCATTTTAAAATGGTACATTTTTTTATAACTGAACTCGTATGAATTCATACGAACTAGCCACTAAACTGACAAAACGTAAAATAGTTACGTTTCCTCGTGAGATAAGGCTGTCATATCTGGTGTGGACAACCAAATTGCTGGTCACTGAAATGTAGTTGTGTCACGTGTTGTTAGGACACAGTGTCAGCTGGCAAGTCTACACTGTAAACTCAGCTGTTGTCATTACTAAAGATATTAAGTTAATATAACTTACTTAATATACTTAAAATACCAAGTTTTGGCATCAAAACTTAAACAGGTGTGTTTAACTTATTCATTAGACAGCAAAAAACTTTTAATTAATATTTTAAGTTCTCTGGACATTTCATTTCTTTAAACGATTCACCATGTCTCTGTTTAAAATGAATGGTTGTGCTTGAAATTCAGCCTTGACAACCGTGCTGATTGGTTGATACTACCTGAACCTATCTGACAAAATTAGTAAGTAGACACATGCAGGGGCGACAGTGACGCAGTGGGTA
The DNA here is from genome assembly GCA_903798195.1 of Danio kyathit. Taxonomy (NCBI): domain Eukaryota; kingdom Metazoa; phylum Chordata; class Actinopteri; order Cypriniformes; family Danionidae; genus Danio; species Danio kyathit. Next base: position 39,510,126 of record LR812523.1, on the reverse strand, counting down.
GCGCTGTTGCCTCACAACAAGGTTGAGCCTCAGCTAGGTCAGTTGCCATTTCCGTGTGGAGTTTGCATGTTCTCCCCATGTTGGCGTGGGTTTCCTCCGGGTGCTCCGGTTTCCCCCACAAGTCCAAAGTCATGCGCTATAGGTGAATTTGATAAGCTAAATTGTCTGTAGTGTATGTGTGTGTGTCCTGGTCCTCCAGGTCGTAGGTTGAGCGTTGGGCTAACGACCCACCTTGTAAAAATTAGATGTCATGAAACAGCAACATGGTGCGGCTAAATATCAACTTTAATATAAGTCAACATCTAAGCAGTGGAACAGTGCAAAGACAATTAGATGAAATGTAGCTCAATTTCCGCTGAAGCAGGTAGATATTTTGAAAAGTAAATCAGCATTTTGATCACTAACTACTTTGTCTGATCCTGCAATTATTAGTTCTGCTCCCCACTCACCATCCTCTTTCACACTGGAGGAACAAACAAGTGTTTAATCATAGAGAGACCAACACAGAAGCCAAAAAAAAAAAGAGAAAACACTATCATTTCACACAAAGTGGAGCTGTGTGGGAGCGCAGCTAGACAGTTCATTCTTGGGTGAGAATCTCAGCTGTCGCACAGCACAGAAATGCGTAAGTGTAGAGGGAGCATTGAGCAATGAATGCAGACCTGCTCTGTTTTGTTAAATTACTACACTGCACACTTTCAATTAGGCTGAGACCACATACACACTGCAGCTAAATACGGTTGTCACTCCTCTTCTGAGTGCTTGGTCGCATTCTGTAAACAATGAGTTTGGATATTTATGTGAAAAACACTGCATTCTGAAAATTCAGTCTAGTCAGGTACAATGTTTAACATTTTGTGCATCACACTGTTTTAAACCTTACTTAGTTTTAATGTACATTCCTGCAATGGCATTTTTATTCCTTTGCATAAGACTGTATTAATCAGTTTTGTTAACTTTAATCGGACAGGGAATTTCAGTAAAATTAATAGGAAATTAAGCCCCAATCCCAATTCTACCCCTTAGCCCTTCCCCCTGTCCCAATTCTCTTTAGCTTGAAGGTGTAGGGCTAAAGGCTGATTTATACTTCTGCGTCAAGCGCACGAGTATGCTACGGCGCAGCCTACACGTGGACGGCGATGTTGACGCGCCCCTCTCAAAATATTTAACGCGTACGCGTAGCGCAAGCTCTGTGATTGGTCGGCTTGGAAGCGCTGACGAGTGTGGGTGGAGGTGAGAGCCGCGCGCCCGATGTAGCGAGCGTTTACAAGTGTGGAGTCCCGTGAAGGAGCTCCGGATGAAGACTGTTGTTTTGTGTTTACCTTATGATTAAAGTTGTTGCGCGTCCGCCGGTTCCTGCCTCAACATGTGGGAATTTGAGCCACTTGTACATTAAGGGAGTGTTCAGAAAAAACAAAACACCAGCGAAGAAACTCGACACAGAGGAACATAAACACCTACTGCCAGCTAGCGTTTCGAAAGTGTATTGCAGAGGCAACAGAAACAGCACGCAGAAGTATAAATGCACGGCTACGCACGAGGCTTGCGCCGTGGGTCACGCCGATCACTTGACGCAGAAGTATAAACCAGGCTTAAGGGGAAGGGTTATACACCCCTTCGAAAGAAGATTTTTTAGGACCACACTCTAAACCAAGGGGTAAGAAAATTTCCAAGAATACACCAGCCACAGCTGCACCCGGAAGTAAGGAGATCCACATATTAGTATTTTTTGTCATTATTACGAATTTTTACAACAAACAAGCACATGTTTTAATATATTCATAACCGCGTTCGTGTTTTACCGTCATGCTTTTAAAAAAAAAAACGCTAAAATAAAAACTGCTAAATTCGCTAACTATAATCCCTAATAATAACTCTTGTACAGCAGTCCCAGAAAAGTCTAGTGGCTGGGAATGAGCTTTTTACAGTCTCTGCTATTATGTGTGTTTATAAGGCGTGTTTACATAGATGAATATGGCCACTGTGTAAATACACAGTACAGTTATGATCTTATTGCCACATTAGATTGTTATGATAACATAATATATGCCTTCAGTGATTTCCTAAAGATAAATACCAAAAATAACACAACTGGAATAACTACAGCAGTCGCCATCGTCTGATCTCAGATGAAGCAAGTGATCGCGCTGACATATGATGACGTGTGCAGGTGCTGAAGTGCTGTCCCAATTCTTAGCGGTAAATTTTGAAGCCCTTCCCCTTAACCCTCGGTTTTAAGGGCCAAGGGGAAGGGGAAGGGGTACAAAAATAGAATTGGAATTGGGCCTTAGCATTGGAGTGGAGGAGTTGATATTAAAATGAAGTGTTATTTTACATTGTTTGGTTTTGGAGTAAAAGGAAAATTTTCTTGAGCTTTGAAGATTTAAAATCATTTAACATACTGAAGTTTATGTGGTTACTATTTTGTTAAACATTTGAGCTTGTGCTTAGGTTGAGTTACATTAAATGAATACCTTATATTTACAGTTGAAACCAGAAGTTTACATGCACTGTATAAAAAGGCACATAACCATTTAAAAAAAAAGTCAGATGTTACTCAGATGTGACTAAACTTTTTCTCTTTTAGGTAAGTTAGGATTATGAAATGTGTTTCTGTTATGCTTAATAGCAGAATAATGAGAGAGATATTTTTTGAGAAATTATTTTACTTTTTTTGAAATTCAAGTTTATATACAAAAAGATTATTATGCCTCTGAAAAAGCTCAGATGATGGTGTCAAGGTTTTAGAAGTTTCTGATTGGTTAATTAACAACATTTGACTTAATTGGAGGCACAACTGTATGGAAAACCTTAAACACTGTGCCCTTGTGTGACAACATGGGAAAATCAACAAAAAAGCCAGATTACTATTTGCTAAATTACACTGTGAAAAAGACAAATTTTTGGAGACATGTCCTGTGGTCTGATGGAACTAAGATTGAACTGTTTGGCCATAATGACCAGTGCTACATTTGGAGGACAAAGGGGAAAGCTTACAAGCTTAGGAACACCATCCCAATTTTGAAGTATGGGGGCAGCAGCATCATGTTGCGGGGCTGTTTTGCTGCAGGAGGGACTGGTCTACTTCACAGCATAGATGAAGAAAGAACATTATGTAGAAATACTAAAGCAACATCTCAAGACATCAGCCAGGAAATTAAAACTTGGCCACAAATGGGTCTTCCAAACAGACCATGACCCTAAGCATACTGCCTAAGCCCTGACTCAATCCTATAGAAAATTTGTGGGCAGAGTTGAAAAAGATGCGAGCAAGACAGCCTACAAATCTGACTCAGTTACACCAGTTCTGTCAGGAGGAATGAGCCAAGATTCCTGCAAACTATTGTGAGAAGCTTGTGGAAAGATACCCAAAACATTTGACCAAAGTTATACAGTTTAAAAGCAAAGCTAAAAAAATGCCAAGCAAATGTATGTAAAATTTTGACTGTCTAGAAATTAATAAAAAATTCTCAAAAAAAAAAAATAATCTCATTATTCTGGCATTTAGCAAATGTAAATGATTTAGGTAATCCTAACGAACCTAAAATAGTAAACGTTTAGTATGATTTACCATCAGACATTTTTTAAAAAATGGTTATGTTCCTTTTTTTAGAGTGTATGTAAACTTCTGGTTACAACTGTGTCAGGTTAACATGCACCAATGCATTCAGTTTTGCTTTCCACTAGAAACAATGTTAATTATGGCATTGTTTAAATTTATAAACATTTTATAAATTTCTACATTTATTCTACATTCTAAAGGTTCTACATTTGTTTTACTTAATTAAAAGAGGTGAACTACTTTTTTTTACTTAAAAATGTTCTCTGAGGCATACCATAATTTAGAAGTCATTTAGATTTTTCATGAGATCATGTTTTTGGCCTTTTTGAAACATTCATTCATTCAATATTTTCAGAGGTCACCACAGCGGAATGAACCGCCAACTAATCCAGCATATGTTTACACTGAATGCCCTTCCAGCTGCAACCCAGTATTGGGAAACACCCATGCACACTCATTCAGACACATACACTATGACCAATTTAGTTTATTCAATTCACCTATAGCACATGTCTTTGGATTGTGGGGGAAACTGGAGCACCCAGAGGAAACCCACGCGAACACGGGGAGAACATGCAAACTCCACACCAACTGGTCCAGTCGGAACTCAAACCAGCAACCTTCTTGCTGTGAGGCAACAATGCTAGCCATCGTGCCACCCGCTTTTTGAAACCCTCCAGGCATTTCACATTCAAAACCTAGATTTGTCGGTGTATTAGAATAGAAGATTAAAGCTGCTGTGTTTTCAAGCTGAAAACAATATGGGTCATTTTGGTAAAAAACATAGAAATACTCAGTAGATAACTAATTATATGTAGCAGACAATACACATAGTGACACAATACACATAGTGACACAATACACATAGTGACACATGGTAAAAACATTTTATTGTAACGTGTGTTGGGACATTACTGTTGGTTTCAATCTAGTTGACATCATCTTTTATTTTCAGTCTCTTTAAAAAAATTGTGTTGAACTGTGTCTTGTTAAAATAAACATCTGCAGTAAAATGAAGACAACAAACAAACCGTGTCTGACTAACTTCATCTGGAACTTAAAAAAAAAACACTTTGTCACATTAAATGTAGACTGTTGTAGTGATACATGATGCAACAATGGTTGCGTCCGATGTAGACATGGGGTTATGATCACAAGAGAAGCAGTATAACGACTGTTTTCTACAACTTGTCATTGCATAATGTCATGGAATTCTTGGTAATCTCATGTTTGTGTCTTTCTTAGTACTTTTTTTAGTGTGCATTACATGTGTAAACAAAGTAAAAGCGAGACAATGATGAACTATTAGTTTGTTCAGAAACAAAATACGACACAAAGTGGCAATTTGGTTTAAATAATATAAGGTAGTTGTGAGTCTTTTAATTAATAGTTGTATACTATGTATTTATAAAAAAAAAAACATCCATAGCTTGTGATTCATGGTGTTTCATTCATTTATTCATTTTATTTTTGGCTTAGTCCCTTTATAAATCAGGGTTCGCCACAGCGTAATGAACCGCCAACTTATCCAGCATATGTTTTACACAGCGGATGCCCTTTCAGCTGCAACCCAACACTGGGAAACATCCATACACTCTTGCATTCACACACATACACTACAGACAGTTTAGCTTATTCAATTCACCTATAGCGCATGTCTTTGGATTGTGGGGGAAACCGGAACACCCGGAGGAAACCCACGCGAACATGGGGAGAACATGCAAACTCCACACGGAAATGCCAACTGACCCAGCCAGGTCTTAAACCAGCGACCTTCTTGCTGTGAGGCGATCGTGCTACCCACTGCGGCACCGTGACGCCCATTCATGGTGTTTGTTTATTCATTAAAGCACCTTGATCTGTGTTCTGACAACTTCTGTTGTTGTTGGTTTCAGCTTTAAATAATAAATTAGAAAATTTACATAGAAAATTTTACTTAATATTTTAGCAAAGTGAGTCATGTCGACTTTATTAGTATTTGCTTTATTTACAAAGACATTTGGATTTAGGAATTGTTCAGCCAACACAGACGTTTCGCTTTGATTTTACAGATTGACTGAGCTCAAGGAAATATGTTTAGTGAACATAAAAAAAAAAACCTTAAGCCTTAATGACAACTATGTGTCGTTTTGTTTTGGAACAATACTTTAAAAGTCATTAATTGAGCCGATTGTTTCCACAATTTTTATAAATATATTTTTATAGTGTTCCACTACACAGCAAGAGCGAAAAGCTAAAAATGATGGTTGCTTAAAACTGTTAATATTAGCAGTCAACACTATTTTACTGTTCTTACTCTATCCAAAACACCCATTTAAAGTATATAAAACAGCCTCACGTATTTCCACACAGAAAACAATGAACGTAGGTGTACAATCACAAGTGGCAGCGTTTCACATCCACAAGCTATACATCATCCTTGGCACATGCAGCTATTTCCCTCATTCTTTACTTATGTGAGAGGAATGAATATGGAAAAACATGTAGATTTTGGTGATATTTCTCTCATTTGGGTTTGAATACAATCCAGATCTGCATATAAGCATAATAATAATGGAGAATGCTGTGGGGTGCAGAGTGAACTGGGCGGGGGGCGAGAGAGAGAGGGAGCGAGAGCGATGGGTTCGTGGAGGGAGGGGATGTGGGGGGTGGGGGGTGTAGAGGTAGAGAGAGAGAGAGAGAGGGAGGGAAGAAAGCAATGAGAGGATCTTGAAATTGTGCGCTAATAAAATTCGAGGTCATTTACATCTGAGATGGGATTGAGTGGCAGGCGTTACCATGGCGACATTCCCACGGGTCTTCAAGCGCTCTGCTCTCCCTGACAGCAGCAGAGAGAAAGAGAAGCAAGCGAAAGAGGGGAAACAGTGAAAGCAGAGGCATCGCGTGAAGAGGGACTGTGGGGTACAGCCGAAGGAGAGACAGGAAGAAATAGGCAGCAGAGGACGCGATAGAGGAAAAATGTGTGTGAGAGAGAGAGAGAGAGAGAGAGAAAGAGAGTGTGTGTCTTAGAGTGAGGCTGGCTGCATGGCAAAGCCTTAAATTTTTAATCAGCATGCACCAGGAGGCAGACACACCGTAGAAGTGACTTAATAATGCACAATTAAATTAGAAACTGGGCCCAGAATACAGTCAGATCCTTTCAGCCTGTCTGTCTCGCTCATTTGTATCCATATACCTGCTCATTCTCACCCCTAATCACCTCTTCTTTGTAACATTCACACATCTCATTGCTCAGGCACTCCTTCAACCATCAACCAGCCATTCTTCAACCATTCTTAGTTTTCCCTGATTACTTTTGTATTCTTTCACACATCAGAGGGAATCTCACTAGTTGTCGTAAAATAAGGTGAGGGGGCATACTTTAAACACGTACACTGGGCATGCGTTGTGTTGTTTTGGTGGTGGACTCTGTACTCAAGGGGGCGATAGAGTTCCCTTTAAATGACTGTTTCATGTACAAGATGTGTTGTTATTCAGATAAATTGCTGTAAACGTAATGTATTGAGGTTTACTTTAATTGTAAGATCAACTTTAAACTGTAAACTGTTGCTAAGACTTTACAGTAGTTAGCTATTCATCTGTTTATTTTCACTGCAGCGCTCCTTATGGCAGAGTCTGGAATTGCAGACTTAAACTTTTCATACCAACATTTTGCTAAACTGGAAGTGTATTTATTTAGTTGTCATTGTTTCAGGTTTAGTTCATAAGTTGAAATCATTTTCTGAGTTTTGTTTTGAGATCAATAAAGTTTAATAAAGATTAGTACTATTCAGCATGACAGTTAAGGCATTTTGTTACAAATAAATCCTGTTCTTAGTATATGGGGCCAGATCAGTCTCAAAAATTATACATTTACAAAATGTAGTCCACAACACAATTCACATGAACAAAATCCAATTCATAAGTTCAAAACACGATTCATAAATACATAAATCCAATTCGTAAGTTCAAAACACAATTCATAAATACACAAATCCAATGTGTAGGTTTAAAACACGATTCATAAGTATACAAATCCAATTCATAAACTCAAAACATGACTCAAAAATACACTAACGTAATTCATAAGTTCAAAACACTTCATAAATGCACAAATCCAATTCGTAGGTTTAAAGCACGATTTATAAATACATCCAATTTGTAAGTTCAAAGCACGATTCATAAATACACAAATCCAATTCGTAAGTTCGAAACACGATTCATAAATACACAAATCCAATGTGTAGGTTTAAAACACGATTCCTAAGTACAAAAATCCATTTCATAAACTCAAAACACGACTCAAAAATACAATAATGTAGTTCATAAGTTCAAAACACTTCATAAATGCACAAATCCAATTCGTAAGTTTAAAACACGATTCAGAAATACACAAATCCAATTCGTAAGTTCAAAACACGATTCAAAAATACACAAATCCAATTCATAAGTTCAAAACACGATTCATAAATACACAAATCCAATTCGTAAGTTCAAAACACGATTCATAAATACACAATTTCAATTTGTAGATTCAAAACATGATTTATAAATACACAAATCAAACTTTTCTGGCGAAGATATTTATGATTTATACTTGCAAATTCACAAATTGTGTGTTGTATTTATGAATTATGTTTTAAATTTACAAATTGGATTTTGTAAATGTGAATTGTGCTGTGCATGTATGAATTTTAATTTGTAAATGTATTATTTTTAAGACTGATCTGGTTCCATATTAGTAGGGCTGCCAATAATTATACCACTATATTTATTTTTATAATTCTGTTCACTAATTTGTCGTTTATTTGAGTAATTTTAATGATTATTTTCAGATTAAAAATCTATAATTTTACTAAAGATAACTTTATTAACTTTATTTTATTCACCTTATTCTCCGCGGTCGAGCTGGCACATCCATTTGAATTTTTTTGGCTCGAGACGTCCGGTCTTATTTACTTCCATTTATTTTTAGACGTTAAAAACAGCTCATTATGCTGCTTGATGTTGCAGACTGATATATTCTTATTAAGTTTCGTCTGTATAGTCATAAACACACTTGTTTATAGACCAAGTAGTTTGACCGCTTTCTGCCCTCCTAGTCATTTCTCCCATAGGAAACCGTATCGGAAGTTCTAAAACAATCGCAAAAACGAGCGCACTTCTGCATTGAAGAATAAGGTCAATAAACAAGCCATTGACAATGTAACACTATAAGAGTACAATTTTTAAAAAGAAAAAATGTAAACAAACTTAATGAAAATACAACAATAGTAAGCATTTTCTTAGTCTGAATTGCAGTACTCGATATTCATTAGAGTATGTTCATTAGGTCATTTATGGCATTAACCATGCAATAAATTTGCCGTTAAAATGGGCAGAATAAATGAACATTTATTACAATAATTACAGTAGGCTACATCACAGTTACACAATAACAAACGCAGACACAGATCATTTTAAAAGTTACAATGATTCTCTATTCCAGTTCCCACACCCCAATTGTTATAAAATGTAAAATATTTCTCTTAACACATTCGATTGAAATAACCAGCTCGTTATTAGAGCTCCATGCATGAAATGTCTTCCGATTTACAAGTTTTCATTTGTTGCTTCTTATGTTCATTTAGAACTCTTCTCTTATCTGTCGTGATAAGAGAAGCATACAAAAAGTGGAGAGCGGTGGATTGCCTGTGTTCTTAATTCATTCTCAAACACATTGTCTTGTTGGCACCAATAGTGGTTAATGGCCCATTTCCACTGACTGGTACGGTACGGGTCGGTATTGGTCACCTTTATCAGCCTTGCATTTCCACTGCCTAAAGGGTACCAGGGGTGGGTGTGGTGTACGACAGAAAGTTTCGGTCGATGTCATTCTCGCTCGAGAAAATCTCGCTTAAAGTAATGCTGTACGGGTCATTCACATATCCTACGAAAATCACTTCTCACAAAACAGATGCTTTATACATAAATACTTGTGTATAAATGTTCATTACTAATCTTTCTATGAACATGATTTGATTATAACTGCAGATCAGTGCGAAATAGCCTACTGTAACGTCTGTGATTATATAAAATAAATAAATAAATGCAACATATATGAACACATACAGACCCTTACAGTCTCTGATATGTTACCAATTACAGAAAAACTACACACAGCATGCATTTAGTTCTTATTTGGGTTCAAAAACAACACGCAACATATAGCTCACAGTCAGAGCAAACCTCTCATCTGCGTCTTTATTCTTCACCAACACATGTAACCTCTGTTAGAGAGTAACTCTGTCATTCCGAGTACATAATAGTCCAAAAGGCGATGATAATAGTTAAACATGGCAGTTTTTTCATGTTTTAAGCTGGCGAAAGAATCATTCGCTTCTTTTTGATTTTTCCAACTTCTCCTTTGTTTTTTCGCGATTCACTCTCATGTTTGTCCATTTCTGAAAGGATCAGATGTCAGAAACACTTCAATAATTACACGCACGTTATTATCATCAGCTCAAGAAGTTTGTTATTTCAAACATAGACACGCACACAAGCGATCGCGAGCTCTTTGGAGCAAGTGAAACCGCTCGCACTTTTAGACAGCCTCGTAGAACAAAAACAGGACATGGCAGAATTTGTTCTTCTTGGCTTTGTGGCTGTACATCAAGACAACGACAAGGTTTGTTTGAGCTGGGGTCAACCATGACTCTTTATTTTATGCATATTTTATTACAATGTCATGTCTCGGCTGTGTATTTAAAAATGGCAGTTTCTTTGTTTTCATTCTTCTGCTTGTGTATGCACGAATGACGTTTCTGTGTAAACCAATAGCGTTCAGCTGCGTGTCTAGCTCCACCTTTTGGTACCTTTTTGCCATGCTAGGTACCCTTTGCAAAGGGTGCCCAAAAAGTGGTATGGTACGACTTGCTTTTAGGTACCTTTTGACAGTGAAAACGGCCATAAAAGCGTATCGTACCGTACCGTATCACTCAGTTGAAACGGGCCATAAGTGTGCTGACATATAGCACCGTGGTGCTCACGGTTTCCAGCTCAAGGTTTTTTTGCCAATCCTTCTCCTCTCTGCTCCCAATGCTTTCCTGTTTGTCCTCAACTGTCCTATCCCATATATTTTATATATAAAAAAATTGTCTTGAGAAGACAGTACACCAACACCTTATCTTACCTCAGAAAGTATTTAGACACTTAATACTTTTATACGCTCTGCCTACAGAACTGATTCTGAGCTAATTTTCTAGCCAAAACACCTACAGTTGCTTTGGATTCTTTGGTGTGCCATTGTCCATAATAGCTCCTGTACTGCATGTTTCCTCTTCAGGTGTTCATGTATCGTGCTTTTGTTGCTGTGATACGATAGCTCAGTAGCATTACTGAGGTGAGTCAGGCAACAGGCAAGTTTGAATGACGTGATAAGCATTGCTCATACTAGTGGCGTGGATGAAACCATTGTTATTTTTGTCAAAGCATTAAAACAAGGTACATAAGATAAGGGACAATAATATAAAATCATAAGTCAATTAAAAATATTGATGTTGACTAATTACCCAGTTGATTATATCAACAAATCATGGCAGCCCTAGTTCTCTTGCATTTTCTGTTTATCACCAAATCCTGAAAAAGTATCACGTTTTCAATAAAAATATTAAGCAGAATTTTCAATAATGTTGAAGATAATAATAATAATTATTATAATTATAAGAAATGTTACATAATCACTAGCAATTTAATTGGATTTCTGAGGGGTTTTGTCACACTAAAGCCTGGACTAATGATGCTGAAAATTCTGCTTTGAATCAATAAGTGACATTTCTAGAATTATAATTTATTTACTGTATTAAAATACATTTTAAATTTAAATATTATATATAATAGTGTTATTCATATGGACAGAATCTAAAATAAATTCTCATACCTGTTAAAACTGGCAATGGCACGTAAACAAAATGGAGTAGCAGGCAATGAAAACATTGTATCATTCTTCTTTGTTCAGTCTGTTTAGATTATGTAATTACTTCCTATAGATATTTTTTAAAACAACAACAAAATAAATAAATAAATAAAGGAGAATTGCTATTGTATAACAGTGGTTTGTGCTTGCCAGGAAAACTGTTCTCATCACTGAAATACAGATGAGATGTGAATGGCCATCCGTGTTGCTGGTGTACTGGTTAATTAAAGTAGAGGGGGTGGGTTGCTGATCAGCCCTGCTCTCAGGTGTTTCAGTGAATACGGCAGCAGCAGCTCTGATTCCTCCACGGTCTAGGGGGCCTCAGTGCTGTGTGGAGCTGCTTCAGTCTCTCCCCTCAGTAACGGCTGTCCTCCATGCACACAAATAGCCATCAGAGGACAATGAGAGCCATGATCCTTTGACGCCATCTGTCACTGGAGGGTGTGCACGCACAGGCTACCGAAACCAGACAAAACACACACACACACACACACACACACACACACACACACGCACACAGGCAAGAGGGTAGGCAGTAGTTACACTGGGAATGAACAAGGGTGGAGGACCAGTATAATTTCCTTTCTTTTCAGTGAAACTACATTTTCAGGATCGACCATTTTAAAGGTTACTTTCAACTATACGTGGTTAAATATAAGATGTATATATATAGGTAGTTGACAAATGCGCAATAAAAATTATGTTTTTGAAGAGTTTTTGAATATATACAGTTGAAGTCAGAATTATTAGCCCCCCTGTTTGTTTATTTTTTTTCCAATTCTTGTTTAACGGAAAGAAGATTTTTTCAACACATTTCTAAACATAATAGTTTTAATAATTAATTTCTAATAACTGATTTATTTTATCTTTGCCATGATGACAGTAAATAATATTTGACTAGATATTTTTCAAGACACTTCTATACAGCTTAAGGTGACATTTAAAGGTTAACTAGGTTAATTAGGTTAACTATGCAGGTTAGGGTAATTAGGCAAGTTATTGTATAATGATGGTTTGTTCTGTAGACTATCGGAAAAAAAAAAAGAGCTTAAAGGGGCTAATAATTTTGACCTTAAAATGGTTTCAAAAAAGAAGAAAAAATATTTTCAGACATACTGTGTAAGTTTTCTTGCTCTGTTAAAAATCATTTGGGAAATATTTAAAAAAGAAAGAAAAATTCAAAGGGGGGCTAATAATTCTGACTTCAACTGTATAATGGGTATATAATATAATGGGTCACTGATTGTCAACTCTTTTATTGTAAATATGTCCTCTGGTGTGACATAGCAAAAAAAAAAAGATTAACATAAACAACTTAACAATATAAAAATAGTGCAAGAGCGATTTATCCTCATTGTTGAACACTTATCTTCATATAGTGCTATTTATTTTATATGAAATTATGAATCTTTTTTTCTCCATGACATTTTCAATAAATAGTGGTGTCCAACCAAAGGACAACAAAACTTAATTTTATAGTGGTTTCAAAAAAGTTGATAAATTCAGAGACAAAAACTTAACAGGGGTGTAACGGTGGCGCAGTGGGTAGCACAATCACCTCACAGCAAGAAGGTCACTGGTTCGAGCCCCAGCTGGGTCAGTTGGCATTTCTGTGTGGAGTTTGCATGGTCTCCCTGTGTTCGCGTAGGTTTCTTCCGGGTGCTTCGGGTTCCCCCAAAGACATGCGCTATACAGTGTTTCCTCTAGGATTTTTTCCAGCTGTGGCGGCAGGCCTTTTACACAAATCTACCAACTACCTATGCCGTTATTTCTATGACAAATGTCGTGAGCGCAGTATTATTACAAGCATGTGAATCTCTTTGCTTGCGCGCGGATTTCCTCTGTTCGTGCAGAAAACTTCTTGAACGCCCCCTCAAATATACGTTGCTCAAGTGCAGATTTTTTTGTGCGCTCTCAAATAAACACTGCTGAAGTGTGATTTATTGCGTTTACTGTATGTAACGAGTAAACGAGTAACGAGTTGGAGTCTCCAACATTTATTAGATTTGTTAGGAATGTTTATGAATGTCTCCAATAGACCATTAATGCTTTTTGAAGTAAAGTGAAACGGCTATAAACTTCAACAAGATAAAGTCATTGTATGCAGAGCCATCGACCTTTATCTATAAAGTATAATTATAGAAACTGTTCAGCTTAACTGAAAGCTACGTCGTGTTTGCTGTCCTCACGCATCACGCACCTGTCAGTCAGTCAGTCAGTCAGTCAGTCAGTCAGTCAGTCAGTCAGTCAGTCAGTCAGTCAGTCAGTCAGTCAGTCAGTCAGTCAGTCAGTCAGTCAGTCACTCAGCATGTCACCTTAAAGGGTTAAATAAATAATGCACAGCTCTCCTACTGTTACAGAAAAGTTTGCGCTGTTATAATTAACTTACATTTTAATATGTAACAAATGCGACAAATTGTATCATTTTCCTATATTTTTAGAAATATATGAATAGAAATTTTTTTTGGCAATTACAAAAAATAGCAACTTGTAAAATTAGGCCTGAGGTATTAATGAATTTAGGATTTTCTTTTTAATTCATAAGAGCTGTATTTATTTTAACTATGCTTGAGACAGTGCTTGAGGGAGTAAAACCATTGGACAGTTTTAAGATTTGGTTTAAAAATCATCTTTGGAAGACAAAGAAATTATTACAATACTAATTATATATATATATTTGTCATGTGTGACAGTGAAAATGCAATGTTACATCTAATAGGGCTGGGCAATATGAGCTAAAATTCATATTTTCCACTGTCCAGACAATATTGATATTATCACAATATGAGCAAAACAAAAAGGGAATCACATTTTAGTAGAACTTAAATAAAAGGCTAAATATTTATTTTAACCTTATATGACGAAATTGTGGCAGACCTGGAAAGCCTGAAGGTATTTCTGTTAAATGCATAAAACATAAATTCATAAACATTAATACATAAAATTAAATCTATTTTTTCATAAACATAGGAGATGAAAAATGAAAGTATATTGCTACACAGAAAACATGGTAAATACAACTCAGATGTTGAACTCAGTAAGCAGTAGGGCTGCACGATATTGGAAAACACTGACATTGCAATATTTAGTTTTTCTGTGATCTATATTGTGATATGAATTTCTCAAGATGTTCTCAAGATAACTCTATTTGGAAATAATTCCTAATTTTATGTTAATTAGGATGGTTTTGTAAAGGATTGCATTTACATTAAATGTAAAAATTTGTACAATTTGTAAAAATTAAATATGTAAAATAACAAGGCGTAGTCCTCATTGTATAAATAAACACAATTAATTCTTATTAAAATGATAAACGTTATAATTTCTTTGGTCTAAATGGTTCACATTAACTTGAGAGCCTGCGATGTGAAAAATACACACACAGGCCCCGTGTACACTAATACAATGATGATGATTCACGTCTGCCTACGTCATTTCTGAACAGCCCTCCGTCCGATGAAAACACACATCACGTGACCACACACACACACACACACACACACACACACATACACACACAGCCACACACACACACTGTCATGCGCTTGTCTGAGCTCCAGAGAACAGTGTACGTCAGACAGTTAATCAAGGCTGGATCGCGTCTCACTATAGCTGTTAAATGTGATATTTAATTAATCTTGTCTCTATCTAACGACTCGTTAGTCTTTTGAATCTATCAGGTAACATGTCACAGTATCAGTGCAGTGCTTCAATCTTTCGCTTTAACGCTTGTAGCTTTTAGCGAAACCCTCATATACTGTTGGTTGTGCACCTTTTTTACCAACCAAGTTTGTCGACGCCATTATACTGACACCAGGGCAGGAGCAAGCTCAACTGGCACTCTAGGGAAACAACGAGAATGCCGCCCTCAAACTGAAAGTTATGCTGCCTTCAATCCGAAAAAGCGGGCGGAGAGTGGGGAGAGGGGGCGGCAGAGCTTGGTGTTGAGATGATGCGGGATTTGTCGCATACGAAAGCGAAGACCGAGGGGTGCTGAAATGATGCAGGGTTTGTTGCGGACGAAAGCGAAGGGGGGGGGGGGAGACTCGCCGCGGACGCCGTCCTGACTCCTCTGCCGCCCTAGGTAGCTGCCTAGGTTGCCTCTATGAACGCGCCGGCCCTGACTGACACAGATCACTCTGCCTACTCATGCCAGAGTCCCACTGATAAAGTGATTGACAGGTGGTAATTTGTGTGTAACTTATCTTTATTTATTTATGATTTGGTTATGAGTAAAACAAAGACCATGTGGGCCAGGTTGTTGAAATGGTAGGCTACAAATAATAATTCGTTATGAATTAATTAATTATTCAGAAATAATTAATTCACCTCCGCCTATGAAGACGATGCCATCGTCCATCGCGATGTTTCACATTTAGCATCGTACGATGCTAAATTGGTCAACATCGCCCAACCCTACTGGTTATTCAGCAACAAATCAGAGCACGAGAACAAAAACTGAAGTGACGTAACCAAGTGAACAGTTCAAGTAAAGAAGAAACACAAAGAAGCCAGTTGTAATTCTTCTATATTTCTCAAATATTTGCAAATGATATGGATTATAAGATTATCCGGCATTTTTGCATGAGTGAATTCTTCCATGTTAAATGACTGCGATTACTGTGATAACGGTACTAAATTCTGCTTTTTTACACCTTGTCTGTGCGCATTACAAGTTCCAGTTCCCCTTTGCAGAATGAGAAAATGGACTGCTGGCCCTTGCAGGTGCGGAAAGACATCCTTCCATGCAGGCACAGAATGCACTTTCTCGTTTCAGCTAGTTGCCGTCCATTTGGTGTGTTCATGTGCAGCTTTTTGGTCCAGAGAGGACGCTGGACGAGTCTGGACGCTGGAATACCACCAGCATATTCAATCCGACTCCATTTTGTATTGTAAGACCATGCGTAAAGGATTCAAATAGTGGATTTCCTTCATTGATGAATGCATTAACCGTGTAAATCAACTGTTTAGTTATTTGTATTTTGGTAAAAAGAAAAAAAAAGAATACCGGCCGAAATAAAATCGAAGGCGAACTATTCAATGTTTTCCTGCCTGACTCTGTTGCCATGACATCAAGTAATCGTACGAGGCTTCATGTGATCGAGCGGGCTAATCGTGGTGCGCCTGCTTAACCACACTGCAGCAAAGCGGTCATTTGAATGGATGAAGATATCTGTCTCTCAGAAAAGAAAACTTGATGAAGAGAATGGACAGTTCAATGTTGGACAGATATGTATGCGTTTATTTTGCTACAAACCAGCACAAAGCCATTCTGCCTGATTTTTTTAATGAGACAATTACAGTTGTAAAGAGTGGAAAGTGAAACGCCACTATGAAATGAAACGCTGACAATTTGAACGGCAGTATCCATAAAATATGGATATAAGGACCGCAAAACTACAACCTAAAGTTTTCATTACACACCTTTTGTATTTTTCACCCTTATTTTCTGAAGAGAGGTCTGGATGCAGACCTGGGGCACTGCAATCTGAGCTGCATGCAGTGCTTTTTAATGCCCACCCCTTACCCTGCCCCTCACAGAGACGTCACTAGCTCCATTGAGTGCATTGTGTCTTACATTGCATCTCTGAGATATGCAATCTCAGCTTGCATCATCATGGCTGCATCCAGATACTATTGGCCTACCTTTTGTTGTGATTTGTACAAAAATGCACTTATATTAGTGGTTTTGCCACATTTACATTGCATTTAATTAGTTTTGAATGCAAATGACACTTTAAAGAAAATTAAATCGTGTTGACTTGTGATGCCTGTTATGGATATTTATTAAAAACAAGTTAATAAAATACTTAATAAAAATTCATATTTGGACCTTTTAATGCAGACATTGAGAACCCCTGGCTTAGTGTGTCCCGTTCCTAAAATGCTTTGAGTTTGTCCCAGAGGTAGTTGAAACTGCATTTGATCGGATTGCTTTCATAGAGCTGACACTCATGTGGATGAATGCAACCAGTCACAAAAGACCACCTACCGACGCAACACATGATTGCCATGAGGCATGTTGTGAGAAAACGCACCAAAATGAAGTATTCATACTTTGCTGCATTGTACTAAAACACACTGTTTACCAAATTGGAGTTGCCATCCACATGCCTTTCATTCTCTTTCTTTCCTGCTCCCAAGACACATAACATGGGTTTGTTCTCTCAATAGTACATCAAACTGAGCGCTCCCACAAAAGTGCTGCAGAGCATTATGAAATGATCAACAACAAACAAAAACAAACGTAAGTGGTCACAAGAGGTGCATTCGAATGTGTCATAACTAGATGGAAACTGTAATCTCCACTGACCACTTGTGATCAGATCTCTGAAAACACAGTAAAACCAGGTGCAAACAGGGCCATTGGTGATAGAGCATGTTTGAGATTGTTGGTTGCCTTAAGTTAACTTGCATGAAAAAATGGACACTGGCGACACGGTGGCTTAGTGGTTAGCACTGTCGCCTCACAGCAAGAAGGTCGCTAGTTCTAGTCCCCGCTGGACCAGTTGGCATTTCTGTGTGAAGTTTGCATGTTCTCCCCATGTTCGCGTGGGTTTCCTCTGGGTGCTCCGGTTTCCCTCACAGTCCAAAGACATGCACTATAGGTGAATTGAATGAACTAAGTTGGCCGTAGTGTATAAGTAACACTGTAAAAAAAATTAAAGTTGAGTTAACTTTAAATTTTAAAGCAACCAGCTGCAAAGAAATGTTGAGTTTATTAAACTTCAGTGGTTGAAGTTGTGCTAATAATTTTTTTAAGTTGACCGAAAAGGTTGGTTTAAGTCAAGTATAATTTATAGAATAATTTGGCACAACTTCAAACACTGAAGCTTAATAAACTCTAAATTTCTTTGCAGCCGGTTACTTTAAAATTTTAAGTTAACTCAACTTTTTATTTTTTGAAGATATGAAGAAATAAATAAAGTCTCCTCAACTGAATATTTTACTTTCATTGAACAAACAGTTTCAAACATGCAGCTGAATCATTTTATGAGTAAATTCAACTCTGAGCTCAAAAATATGTCCACCTAACTTACAATTTTAAACTGAGTTAACAATTTGTAAGTTGGATTTTTTACAGTGTATGTGCGTGAATGAGTGTGTATGGATGTTTCCAGGTACTGGGTTGCAGCTGTAAGCGCTGTGTAAAACATATGCTGGATAAGTTGGCAGTTCATTCCACTGTGGTGACCCCTGATGAATAAAGGGACTAAGCCGAAGGAAATTGAATAAATGAAAAATGGACAGAACTATTATATCTCTTTATAAGCTACAGTTGTTAGAAGCTTGAACAACTCATTCTGAATGAAATGAGCAACAGTTTAGTTCACAGATGTGTCAATAACCAATTCTTTCATTGTCTTGTGAAACTGGACAGTGTGTGTGTGCGTGCGTGTGTGTCCTTCAGTATTCAAGGGACTTCCCCTCTCACTCCTTTCCATCTCCCCGTGCAGGGAGGAGATGTTAATGGCTCTCTGGATGTGTTAATTAGCTAGAACAGTGGTTAATGAGGAAGGGTGAAATAGAGAAGGAGAGAGAGTGTGTGTCTTTAGGTGCTTATGTGTGTGTGTGTGAGCGGAAGGGCGTGTGTATTCAAGTGGCACATTGAAGCGGAGGGAGGATTAGGGTCGTCTCACTCTGAAGGCAATGGAGGTCAGATGAGGGCAAGAATCTTAACATGGTCATTATAACCATGACCACAGAAGTAGAAAGAGAGGGGGAACATGTTCAGAATCAAGTTACAGCACCACCTATTGGTCTGGAGGTGTTACTGTTAGAATAAGAAATAGCTAAAAGGCATTTTTGTTACATTTCAACTGTTTGTTTGTGTTTATGTATTTGACAGGTGCTTTTATTTACATGAAAATGTTATCGGTTCATGTGCTCCCTGAAAAACAAAGTCCTAAAGGCATGTTATACAGTGTTAACTAAGGATACACTAAACAAATAAGCTGTTAAATAATTCAATCTTTCCAATAAGTGTTTACATTAGTTAATATTAGTTAACATTAGTAAGAAGGTATAATGTAATCTCAAAAATTAACTGTGCTTTACAGCATTTATTACAATACTTTGTTTAATTTATGAATATACTATTGTGCATTTATGCTGGTTTATAATGCATTAAACTGTAAGTTATTTTTATTTGTAGGTTATTGTTGGTTATATTTAGTATAATTCTGATACTTTTGTAGTTTTTTTATTAATTGGTCAAACTGGTTAATTTTTATATTGTTCATCCTCATGTTACTCACTCACTTTCTTTCAGCTTATTGCTTTTTTTTTCCTCAGGAATAAACCACCAATTCTCTCCATGTTAATTTTAATACCTTTGTTGTGGGGCTGGTGGATATTGCAAAAAGAATTATCACAATATCATGTTTCATATCATTCGTTATCGATAATTATTGAATATTTTTTAACAATACGTTTAGGAATATTAGGATTTTTTTTATTTAACCACTTTATTTTAATTTACCAACATTACTAAGTCAAACAGTTTTAATCGTCAAAAACAAAAATATTTAAACTAAATATCTGATCTCTTTATAATAAAATAAACAGAAGTTACAGAGACACTGTAACTTGATAAATAAAATGTTACAAAGTGTGTGCAATGGTAAAGGTAGATCAACATCTGTAACATGGTTTCCGCTAAATTCATTCTTCCATGGCGGGGCGCCACACCAAAATTCATCCCGCCACTTCTACATTACAGCTTCTCATTCAAAACATTTAGTAGTTTTTTTAATAGCGGGTTATAATCGCACCAAAACGTATTAAAAGGTAAGTGAATTATAACAGCGTGAACTTTTCTGTAATCGTAGTAGTGCTTTGTGTTATTTTTTAAGGTCTTTAAGGTGACATGCTGACTGACTGACAGGTGCGTGATGCGTGAGGCCAGCAAACACAACGTAGCTTTCAGTTAAGATGAACACAGTTTCCATGATTTTACTTTAGATAAAGGTCTATGGTTCTGCATACAATGACTTGCAGGAGTTTATAGCCATTTCACTTTACTTCAGGACGCATTAACGCCATTCTGTAGGTTTATTGGAGACATTCATAAATATTCCTAGCAAATCTAATAAATGTTGGAGACATATTCATTACATAAACGCACTAAATCACACTTTAGGAGTGTTTATTTGAGAGTGCACAAGAAAATCTGTTCTTGAGCAGTGTATATTTGAGGGCGTGCAAGAGGTTTTGGGCACGAACAGAGGAAATCGGCGCGCAAGCAAAGAGATTCACATGCTCGTATTACATAAATGAGATCTCGACTTGTAATACTGCGCTCACAACATTTGTCATTGAAATAACGCCACAGGTAGTTGGTAGATCTGTGTAAAAGACCCAACAGAGTCTGCCGCCACAGCTGGAAAAAATCTTAGAGGAAACACTGTGTAAGGTGTCAATAATAATGATGCAGTAAACCTCAAACTCAGAAAACAAAACAAATTATGATAATCAAATCTGAGCTTTCAAGTAAAGCAACCAGCCATTAGTATTCAAATACATATTGCAACATTACAAATTGTCAAGTTGAACGACTACATTACCCCCTATGCTAAAAAATCTTTTAGATGGGGTGCTAGTGGCTGGGATGCACAAGAAAAGAAACCAAAAAGCCACTCTGATAACATACTTATATCCTTTTTTATTTACAATCTCCTCACTGCTGCTATACTGCACTCATTTTCGCGTGTGTTATTATTCTGACCTGAAGTGACCAAGAGCGAGCGCGTGGATTCCTTCATCATTTTTTTAATGTCGTCTCTCCTAACTATGCGACCATCAACCATTTTCCTTTTTCAGAGAATGACAAATGGACAAATCATTGCTGCAGCTTCGATGCAAGTTTATGGAGAAAAGTAAAAAGCACTGCAGTGTTTGGGTGCGCTGCGTTTGTCTGAGGTAATTAGTCTAACGTAATTACTGAAATGTGTATATTCCATACAAAGTGTGAAGCAGATTGGTTAGTTCAACTTACATGAATCGCGGTGCGCTCGCAGCATTCGGAAAAGTTCAGATATTTTTCAACTAGGTTTACCTGGAAAATGTGCGGGCATCACGTGTGCGCCGTTTGCACACCATGTGCGCGTCGCTCCCATGTGCGTGTCGTGCCTACACTCAAAAGCTTATTAGCATTTCTTCCAAGACGTGCACTCAGCAGCCACATTAAAATAAAACTATAGCGATTCATACCGAAATTTCATACCGAAACTTTTTTTTATCATTATTGACTATGGTGTTCAATTATTAAATACCAATACCAATTTTATCGCACAGCCCTACTTAGCTGAGTTGGTCATGTTTATAAATATGTTAAATTAGTTTATTTTATTGTCCATTTTCTTGCTTATTTTAGTTAAAGGTTTAGTAGTTGTTGTTCTTTTCATTTGTTGTTAAGTATTGTATTAAATGTTTGTGTTGGTAGGGAAGTGTGTGTATTGTTGTTGTGTTAGTCATTTGTTGTTAGATATTTATTATAGGGTGTTTGTTTGTTTGTAAGTGTATGTATAAATGTGTGTGTGTATATACATAAAAAACAAACAATAAACAAATCATGCAGTTTAGAAATGTTCATTTGTAGGGTGAACTATGCCATCAACCAATGTTAACCTATACAGCTTCATTGTAAAGTGATACTAAATAGATAGATTTTCCCAGTGCTGAGTCTAAAACTTGGACACACACTCACAGTTAGAAAGAGTAAAATACAACAGACAAAAAGTGAGTGACAGAAAAAAGTGTGTGTGTGAGAGAGTAAAAGAGAGAGTTGCGGGTGCGAGCGAGCGCATTAGGGAGAGAGAGTGTGTGAGCCTTTATTCTGAGTGGAATAGCTAATGAGGGCCCTGCGGAGCCTAGCTTTGCTGTGCGCGGTCGTAATGAACAGTGGCAGCCTGGCACGCCGCGCCCATGAGCTTTATTATTCACACGCATACATCAGAATACGGCAGAGAAATTATGCAAATACTGTGGAGAGAAAGCTAGAGAGAGAGCGATGATGATGGAGAGAGGAAGAGAGGCTGAAGGGTGGGGGGATTATTGGGGGAGAGAGAAGGAGGGAGTCTTTACAGCAGGTTGGAATTTGTTTTTTAATACTGAAATAAAAAGAGGCTCTGCTTCAGAGAGGAAACACACACTGTTTTCTGAGAAGGCTGATTTAAAATGTATAGCTGCCACGTGTGTGTGTGTGTGTTGATGTGAGTATTTGCACATCTTCTTTACAGGAGCGTTTAAGTCTATTGCGCTATTGTAAATCCATCAAATATGTTTGAGTTGCAGATATCCGCTTTGCATCGTGGTGAGCGTATGTGCATGTATTTGCATAGATGTGCAGGGGATGCAGAACTGAAGAGAAATTATGCTCATTTTTAGGAGTGAGTCTTACTGTACATGTGGTTCCGTTAGGACCCATCGCTAACATTAAAGATGTTCTTGAGCTTACTTTGAGGTGGACTTGACACTGGTGGCCACAATATAGCTAATTTCACACTGTTGATTGTTATGTGAATGATGCCTCAGATCATATGGCTTGATGAGGGCTATTGCTTTAATAAAGCCTTACCATAAAACAAGTAAATATATTAAAAGATATTTTTAAGAATGAAAGAATGAACAATCAAAATCTTATTGACTTTTACTTGGGTTAGTAGGGACCCTTCCAAAACTGAAGCAACACCCTAGCAACCACCAGAATACCCTAGGAAACACATTACAATGCATTAAAAGCACTCCTTCTCAACAATATAACAATGACAATCAGACTCTCAAAACGCATAACCATCACAAAACTCATTAGCAACCATATGGCAATGTGTACAAATGTTGAGAACTTGTTAGCAACCATGTAATGTTCTAAAAACACCCAGGGGCTGTTTGCACTGCAACATTTTTTGCAAAAAATATTAAACTTTTGATGAATTTTGCCTGTTCATTTACATATCAATGGCGCTTAAAATAGGGATTAAAAATGTATAACTTTAAAAAAAGTGTTGCAAGTTGAAAATGGCGCTGTTATCGAAATACGAATGTTTTCATGTAAACATACAATACAGTAATCTTTGAAATAAGTGATGTCATGCACGTGTGATATATGTTGATGTGCACAGTAAGTGCTGATGTTTAAAGGCAAGCACAAACAAACATACACAACAATGTTAGAGTATGTAAGGGTGTTGCTACTAACGCTTTCCTCAGCAAAGTGTGAATTTATTTACCAATGTTATAACCAGCAGCAGTGATGCATCATATACACATGACAAATTTTAAATACACATCAGTGCTGATGATGTCTTTAAAAGGCATTTTTGCATCATTTGGCCTCACACAATAAAATTTAAATAGTTATTTCTTAGACATTTAAAATGATGTGTCAAAACAAGCCAAATACATTGGTATACACTTACTTTCCTATGGCTTAGTCCCTGATCATCTGGGGTCGCCACAGCGGAATGAACCGCCAATTTCTTTGTAATGTAAATGTAATGTGTATTTGGCCATACAACAAAAAGAGCCAAAGTGCTTCACAATCATGAAGGGGGTCTCTCCACACCACCACCAGTGTGCAGCATCCACTTGGATGATGCGACGGCAGCCACAGGACAATGGTGCCAATGCGCTGCTATAGCTGCCAGCTATAGGCTGAGTAGAGGTAGATTCAGTAGTGATAGAGCCAATTCGGTGGATGGGGATGATTGGGAAGCCATGATCGGTGAGGGCAGATGGAGGGATTTTTGGCCAGGACACAGAGGTTACAACCCCTATATTCCTTACGAGAAGTGCAATGGGATTTTTAATGACCACAGAGAGTCAGGACATCAGTTTAACGTCTCATCCAAAAGACGGCGCTCACTGACAGTATAGTGCTCACTAACACCACTTCCAACAGCAGCCTTGTTTTTCCCGTGAGGTCTCCCATTCAGGTACTGACCAGGCTCAGCCCGGCTCTGGCATATGTTTTATCTGGGAGATGTCCTTCCAGCTGCATAGTTGTATACATCATTTTTTTTCATTCAACATAACTTTAAAAATAATATAATATTTTTAAAACTGTTTGTCATGTAACTACATTTCTGTAGTTAATTGAACAGTTTGTCCAGGCTGAAGTTCCCAGATCACCGTAACTTTACATAAATGGAGAATCTTATTAAGGGAATGATATTGTAAGGACCGTCATCATGTTTTTTGGGATAGTATGATTTGAGTTAAGCAAACCAGCTACTGCTGCCAAACACTTCACAAAGGCTAAATATTTTTATATCATGTTCTAGACAGCAGCAGGATTTTGGGTGAAGTTTTTTTGTGTTAATTCTATGACAAACACAACTGAAGACATCAATTACATTTACACACACTGTAGATTTGTTCTGCTAGAGCAGGGGTGCACAAACATTTTCTTATAAGGGGCCCAAAACCAATCTTGATTAAGGGCTGTGAGCTAAAGTTAATACTAAACCGTATTACATTAAATTTGCCATGGGTAATTTCCTAATTTATTTGCTATTATTTAAAAATAACTAGAAAATGCTGCTTAGAAACATTGATGAATTATTCTCTATCATTTTTTAACATTTTATAATGAATTTATTATATTAAAAACATAAACTTTCCATTTATAACACAATGGACTTCAAGGCTGAATACACTCATCAAGTTGCTCCTGCCTTTGCCTTGATTTGATTGCCGATGTCTTGTGCATTGTCTTCTTTCTGTCAAGTTTACAGACCGAAAGTACAGATTTAATTTTAAAAGTCTGATTCGTTTACAACATTTAAATAAAACAATTAATTTTAGTTGGCTTTTTGTAGCTCCTTAATTAAACAAAGAAACAAAAGGTTATGTTAAATTCGAAATGTCCCACCCAATTTCCCATCATTCTCCCACTCATTTCAGATGGAATGGCTGGCCAAACCAAAGGTTACCATGGGCCAACTTTGGCCCGCAGGCCCTACTTTGGGCACAACATAAGTGTGGAGAAACTAAAAAAAATGTGTGCACCGCACATCATATTACCTGTGCGCAACACAAGCCATGTCTCACCATGTCCATGATCATCCTCACCTTCTTGTGTTGGTATGTATTCATCTGCTTGCTTTTGCTTGCATGGACACATATTTTTGTCAGTGGAGCTTCTTCTGCATTGTAAGATTGCATTTGCACACATATTGACAAACGGTCATGGGCAAATGATAAAATTTAGTGACGAGCCAGCACTTGCATGATCGGGCCATTGACAATTCTGTCTACTGTTCTAAACACCTCTCATGCTGGCCCCAGGCCATCAGGCCATCCTTAGGCCGTACTCACACTATGTACAGTTGCCTTGAACCAGACCAAAGCACGCTTCTCTCCCCTTCCGTCTCCCCCGACGGCCCGCACTCACATTACCTTCGGGCCTGGTCGCGCTTACGCCATCGATGACGCGCTGTTCAGTAAGCGCTCTCGCTCAGCACAGTGGAGATTTCTTTAGTTATATCGTTTAAGTCGTTTGATATGCAGTGTCATGCAGTCTAATATTTCGCCGAACAGATCAGCCACTTTTGACGCTCATAAACAATCATAAAGTCCTCATGCTGCAGGAATTAGGAAGTTTGCTAAAGGCGCAGCTGTCGTGCAGTGAGGGGTTTGCGTCTTTAATAATCTACGGCAGTTTGCGTTCATTGAACAGCACGAATGATTAATTAATCCATATGAAACAGTCCCTTAAAAGTCACGTCTCGCTTTCAGTTTCGGGCTCAAGCACGCTTGCACTCACACTGTAAGCGTACCGCGCCTGAGCCCAAGTGAACCGCGCTCTGGCACACCTCTTCCAACCGGGCCAGGGCCACCCAAGTGTACCATCCCTGAGCCCTATTCAGAGCACTCACACTTCTCAAACGATCTGGGAAACGGGCCTGGGCACGATTCGGATAGCATAGTGTGAGTAAGCCCTTATTGTCAAGCCTTCCCAACTACTGACCTGACATACCTAAGTCAGTATTTTTGGCAGTTTTCATGGTATGAATCTTTTCAAAACACAAGAGCAAAATGTTTTAGTTTTTGACAACATTATTGTTACGTAAATGTAGCCTCAGAACCCCAAAAGACCACATACCAGTGTAATACTACTCGCAAAGCTGTTTGGCAACTGCATATCAATGTTCTGAAACACCCAGATTTTGTTAGCTACCACATAACAATCCATTCAAATGTTGAGAACTCTGTGCTAAAACACTAATTAAAACTTACAATCAAACGATTAGGATTGTATTACAAAAGCTCACAACTCTTATTAACCACATAACAATGCATTACAATGCTCAGATTACCAACTACATGGCAATGTGCTAACAACATTCAGAACAGCCTAGTACAGCACCCACATAGCAAAATATTAAAACACTCAGAGCTTCTTAGCAATCTCAGAGCAACACACTAGAAGAATTAAGTTTTGTACAGACAAACCTTTCTTAAGCCACTTTTCCATTAAATGGTACAACTCGGCGTGGCTCACTTTGGCTTATTTCTGCAGTTTAGTACCACTAAAAAAAAGTGGAATCATGGTTTTATTATTAAAGTTTCACAATGTCTTTAGTATCGGTATGGCTTGCTTGAAAGCTCAACTGTAGTGGTACTAAAGGCACTAGGTAGAACTTACACAGTATAAAACCTCCCACTAGTGAGCTGTACCAAGCTGTACCATGCTGTGGATAAGTGCCATTACAATTTCTGCAGAAAATGTAGAATGCTTAATTATTAAATGTTTGTACATTGTTGATATTTGTAATTTGGGAGATGTGTATCATCAACAGATCGTCTCCTGCACCATATTATCAATGACTCTTTGAGAACAGAGGAAAATGTTCTTCCAATGGTTTTACGGTGTGCAGGTCATAAACTCTTGCTTGCGTTCCTGAGGCTGCTCTCCTCCTTCAGACTGGCCTTATATGGACTGACTGGGTCTGCTTCAGCAGCAGCTTCACCTCTCCTTTCATTCTCCTTCTGTTGCTCTGTATTTCCGTCTCGTGTTCTGACTCTCAAAGTCGTGCTTCTCCCAAAAAAAATCCTCTGTAGCACTGACCTTATCATGTTTTACAATTCTCTAAAAAATGTTCAACCTTTTAAAATTAGTGCATGTATTGACATTGGAGGTGTTGTTCTGACTGATGTTAAGATCTGAGGGATGTCTTCTGAAAATGCTCTTTCTTCCTTGTAGAGTGGGTTTAATATAATGTATCACCTTAAAAGAGTATTGAAGCAAACGGCTATATGTTTTAAACGAGTAGCGGCCTCGTCTTGATGAGCAATTTTAACAGCTAGCTTTTGCTAGTCTTATCATTTCAGGGGCTAACTAGCATGAAAGCTCTGCGTGGGAATGCCCATTGCGACAAAGGTCAGACTGGGAAAGCCCCAGTTGCTCAAGGGTAAAAAAACATGTCTGTAAACTTAGTAATCCTTAGATGGTTTTAGGGCCAACTCAGGGAGTTTGAGGTGAATATTTGACTTGAATTTGTCCCAGGCAGATTGATTATTAGCTAGGTTTGGATTATTATTAACAAGAAATTCTTCAGTAATTTGTTTGGAATGTGTGTGCACTTTAATATTATTTAAGAGTTTTTAAATATTTGTTTGACTCTTGTTTGCCAGAGTGGTTGTACATTTGCTTTGCTTTGTTTTAATGCATGATATATATATATATATGTGTGTGTGTGTGTGTGTGTGTGTGTGTGTAGTTAATCAAAAAGTGAAAATAGAAAGGGTTCATCATAATTAAGTACACCCCATTTTAAAAATGAATATTTTCTCTATTTCTCAATGAATATAGGTTATGCATTTTGGTGCATTTAAACAAAACAGATTTATTAAACAGATATATTTATTGAAATAATATTTTAGTCAGTTCCCAGAGATGGGTTGCGGCTGGAAGGGCATCCGCTGCGTAAAATCGTGCTGGATAAGTTGGCTGTTCATTCCGCTGTGGCGACCCCGCAAGGGACAAAGCCGACAAGAAAATGAATGAATGAATTAATATTTTAGTCACCAAACATATTTAAAAATTGAAAGATAGTACGATTAAATTCAAGCAAAATATTGCAAAAAAAAAGACAACCTACAAACTTTCAACAATTTTTTTGATTTTTCTTTCTTCTCTTGATTTTTCCTCATTTTTAAATGTGTATTTAATATTTTTCTATAACATATAAATTTGGGTGTACTAGTTATCATAATTTATTTTGTTAGAAAAGCTCCAGATTTGGCTTCAGTACTGACTAATATATTGCATATGCACAAATAACATTGTACAGCTTCCTATTAAAAATATGGATTTAAAAATTTTGTGAGGGGTGTACTTATATATTCTGAGCACTGTATACATATATATATAGTGTTCACTTACATTCAAAAATGTGTGGTCATAAGATTTTGTAAGATTATTTGAATACTTTAATTTGGCAAGTATGCATTAAATTGATAGAATTTAAATTTTTGATCTTGTGACTTAATCTAGCGATGTAATGTAAATGCTGCTGTTTTAACTTTCTACAAAATAAAGATCCTGAAAAATGTATGGAATACTGTAAATTACTATAAATTTTACAAAAATTGTAAGTACTGTTAACTGTTTTGAACATGTATAATAATAAGAAATGTTTCTCAACCACCAGATCAACAAAGGATTGCATGACAATGAAAAATGGGGCAATGTATGCAAAAAATTTAGCTTTGCCATCATAGGAACATATTATATTTTAAGGGATGACGTTTATTTTAAATTGTAAGATATACAACATTATAGTTTTTTTTTTATATTTGCCTTAGTGTTGTGTACTTTCTTATACATGGTTGTAATTGATAATTATGACAATGATCCTTTCTCCTTTGTTAGGCATCCCATTTAAATGCAGGATTCCTTTATGTATTATGTGTTATCTTACACATTATAAATAAAAAATTTGTTCCAATTAAAAAAATATATATTTCCTATTAATTTATATTTTTTATATAATATATATATATTTATATATTTTTTAATACAAAGCCAACACTGTAAGTAAACATAAAAGATGTCTTTGTTTATTTGATATGGAGGCGTATTTAAAAAATAACGATTGTTGTTTAATGTAACTATTAAAACAAAATGCACAGATTAAATACAGCAGATTCCTTTTAAAATATGGCTTAAAATGGAAACAATAAGGTCCTTTGTGTAAATATCTGCTCCTTTGTTTCCGTGGCTCCTTTAAATAGCTCCTTCTCTTCTTGAGTGTTTTGAATTGCATGTCTTGGATGGGATTGAACTCATTTTGAACTGACGCAGGCCACAGACTGTCCAGAAGCAACACTGTATTCTCGTACTGTCAGGGTGAAGGACGGCGAACCGCTCAGTCCGTTTGAAATCTGCATGTAGCGATAGCTCATGAATAAATAATCCCCATACGGCATCTCATGCAAATCCATGCAAATGAGGGCTCGGGGCCATGCAGTTTCTCAGTGTGTTTGTGTGCAGGGTGCATATGTGTTTATATGTGGAGACGAGAGGGAAGAATTGGGTGTGTTTGCGAATGTGTGCGCAGGAGGGTTTCTCAAATATAAGCTTTTCTGTGTGTATCCACACTGAATTGATGACTTTGCAGTTAAGACTTTTGACATGCTCTTTCATTTATCAAGACAAGCGCCATTGTATCACAATTCTGGTGCAGTTGGATTTATTTTGTGAGATGTAAAGGACAAGGTCAGCAAAGTGGATGGATTATACAGACTTATGGTTTAGATATTGTTTCATTTATTTTATTCTTTTCTCTTTTTTAGTAATTCTGTTGGTGGATTTTTGCCTCCCTCACAATTTTAAAAGGATAGTTTACCCTAAAAAAGTGTGTCTGGGTGGGCTGGGAGATGATTACAAAAAATAATTGATTCCGAGGCGTTGAAATTTGAGATTTGATTCTAAAGTTCAGAATTGACTCATCTTTTCAGCTTGAATTGACAAACTAATAATTTGATTCTAAAAAGAATTTAAAAAAAAGTTTTTTCCCTTTGTGTTTTTGACAAGTTTTGTGTAAATGTGACTAGGTAAAGGGCGATAACCAGTTTCAAGGTTCACAGCGGTTTGGAAAAGTCAAGGTTTTAAAATCACAGAATCGGTTTTACCGTTTTTACGATATACATACGTTTTTTTCATGACTATTATTTCATTTTTCAGGTATTTTAATGTCAACAGCATCCCCATAAGAAAAGGATCCTCCACATCAAAAGCTACTGGTCAGCCCACGATTCAACAAACATCTTAAAAACCAATAACTTATGCACCAACATCCTAACATGCTATAGACCTGAACAGTGCAGTGGCTTACTTTATATCCAAAGAAAAGAAAAAAATCCAAAGATGATTTATTTGAATTATTTAG
The DNA here is from genome assembly GCA_903798195.1 of Danio kyathit. Taxonomy (NCBI): domain Eukaryota; kingdom Metazoa; phylum Chordata; class Actinopteri; order Cypriniformes; family Danionidae; genus Danio; species Danio kyathit. The sequence goes on along the minus strand of LR812523.1, from coordinate 39,479,234 downwards.
CCTGACATGTTTACTGGTGGGGTGGCATGGTGGCTCAGTGGTTAGCACTGTCATCTCACAGCAAGAAGGCCGCTGGTTCAAGTTCCGGCTGAGGAGTTTGCTTGTTTTGCCCGTGTTCGCCTGGGTTTCCTCCGGGTGCTCCGGTTTCCCCCACAGGTCAAAGACATGCGATATAGGTGAATTGGGTAAACAAAATTGTTCGTAGTGTATGAGTGTGTAAATGCGAGAGTGTAGGGGTGTTTCCCAGTATTGGGTTGCAGCTGGAAGGGCATCCATTGCGTAAAAACATATGTTGGAATACAGTAGTTGGTGGTTCATTTCGCTGCGGCAACCCCTGATAAATAAGAGACTAAGCTGAAGGAAAATGAATGAATGGATAAATAAATGTTTACTGTTTCAAAATATTCTAAATGTTTCTTAAAATAAAATATATTGTAAAAGGTAGAAAAAATGTTGTTGTATTTTATCCAGACATTTAAAAAGAACACATTTAAGAGCATTTTAGCACATTTTAATCACAATATCGTAAAACCGTGAAACCATGATATTTTTATCCAGGGTTATCTTACTGTACCTAAATGCAGCTTTTTTTATTTTTTTATCAGTCTTCATTCACATGGATTCATGTATTATGGGTTCCAGGCAAGTAGTTGGCAATGTCACTTAGTAAAGAAACACATATGGTCATGTAGTCCACCATTATTTCTTTGATTGTCAAGCATTTGCATTTGTTTATAGATAGATGCAACATGTAACTATCATAGGACATTAACTACCATAGGACAACACAATACTTTAGAACAACCTAGCTAGTCATGATTTTTCCCCAATATTCCACATTGGTTCAGTAATATAGGACTGCCATTAATGATGTCACACTGTTGAAAAAGACAAATTTCAACCATAGTTATCTAACAAGTAATAATTCAGTATTTATTATAATTCTGCAGATTTTTGACAGTAATGCACATGAAGTTAAACAAATATACAGTATACACAATGAAATAAAAATAGCGATCTTTAGTAACTTTGTGTTTTTTATTGTCACTTTTGATCTTTTTATTTTGTCCTTGTTGAAAAAAGGACTTATTCCTTTAACACACAGCCATATCACCCTGCAGCCCAAGACCGGTTACTCACTGAAGCTGTTGGAAGTGGTGTTAGTGAGGTCAGCAGGGGGTGCTTGACCTGCAGTCTGTGTCCTAATGCCCCAGTATAGTGATGGGGAAACTATGCTATCAGTGAGCGCCATCCTTCAGATGAGGTGTTAAACCGAGCTCCTGAGCTCTGTGGTCATTAAAAATCCTATGGCACTTCTCGTAAATAGTAGGGGTGTAACCCTGGTGCCCTGGCCAAATACCCTCTTTCGACTCTTAACCATCATGGCCTCCCAATCATCCCCATCCACCGTATTTGCTCTATCACTGTCTCTCCACTCCACCAATAGCTGGTGTGTGGTGAGCACACTGGCGCCGTTGTCCTGTGGCTGTCATCGCATCATCCAAGTGGATGCTGCACACTGGTGGTGGTGTGGAGAGACCCCCTTTATGATTGTGAAGCACTTTGGGTATACAGTATGGCCATGCACAATAAATGCGCTATATAAATACACATTACATTACATTACATAAAAAACATTACCAACCGCAGACGTTTGAATGGAAGTGTATTAGTGTACTGTAAATATTCCATATTAAATTAAAATTGTGAATTAAATTAAATTAAATTAAAAATAAGTGCAACTCATCCAATAGATGTGAATTCTAAACTCTCATTAGCATTAGCTTGGTATCTCCCCTGCTGTCTTATTTTCTGCAGTGGTTCGAAGCAGAACTCAGGGCCTGTGTGTGTGTGTGTGTGTGTGTGTATGTATGTGTGTGTGTGTGTGGCCTTTGGCTGGATCAGGCCTGTGTCTGATGCTGTCTTGCTGTTGAACATAGACAGTAGGCAGAGTAATTAGCCTTCTGGCCAGTGTGTGTGTAAGGGAGAAGGACAGATACTGCGCCGGAGAGAAGCAGTAAAGTGTCTTCAGTTCTTTCCTCCCTTTCCCTGAAGCTGCATGTTTTACATGGACTGAAGCCCATTTTACATGGTGTCTGCCTCACATACAGACATGCGAAGGCTTCCACACATAAGTCAGTCATGCATGTGTGCGTGCGTGTGTGTGTGTGTGTTTATATATGTGTGTGAGGAAGAAAAAGTGTTTGCTGTACCGGCAGCCTTATTATCCCCCTGTCCCCATCTTTTCATCCACTTCTTGTTCAACTGACACTCTGTCTCTGCCCTCTTCTCTTGGGTGTATTTTGTCTTTTGGATAAATGTGTTCTAGCGTCAGTTTAGCAATAATAGAAATAACAAGGAAAACAGACAAGAGTTTCAAAAACAATCTATTTTAACTAGTGGGAAAACAGTTAAACAGACCATCTGCTGCATTGAGGATAAAGAACAAGCCTCCTCCATTCGGCCTCTTTTATTTACTTTTACTCTTTACTTTACTCCTTTACTTTCGTGGATAAGGAAACGGTGTTGTATGCACTCCACTGAAGATTTCCATTAGCCTACTTATAGGCTATGTTTGGCAAATAAATATATTTGTGTAATGCTGTACATCCTGTGTGTATAAAGCAAAGTGTTTTGGACCTGCATAGGTGCATAACTAATGCGCTCTGCGCTGGACTTTAGACCAGCTTTTAGCTGGTCAATTTCAGTTCCTTAACATAGCAATGCCCCAACAATGCGCCTTAACACCTCCTTTTTAGACCGGAACACGTCTTGTGCCTTATTGCGCTGGGTGTATGATAGGGCTCGAAATGTTTTTTAAATTCTTTGTTGTAGGAATTATGTTAACAATGTTGCCTATAATCTATACACAAGTAGTTACTATTTGTGGTGAAATATAATATAACATAATATAATATATTTCCCAGGGATGGGTTGCAGCTGGAAGGGCATCCGCTGCGTAAAACATGTGCTGGATATGTTGGCGGTTCATTCCGCTGTGGCGACCCCAGATTAATAAAGGGACTAAGCCGAAAAGAAAATGAATGAATAATATAATATAATATAATATAATATAATATAATATAATATAATATAATATAATATAATATAATATAATATAATATAATAATGGGCAGCGTGGTAGGGTCAGTTGGCAATTCTGTGTGGAGTTTGCATGTTCTCCCCATGTTGGCATGGGTTTCCTCCTGGTGCTCTGGTTTCCCCCATAAATCCAAAGACATGCGCTATAGGTGAATTGGGTAAGTTAAATTGTCCATATTATTTGTGTGTAAATTAAAGTGTATGGGTGTTTCCCAGTGATGGGTTGCAGCTGGAAGGGCATCCGCTGCGTAAAACACATGCTGGATAAGTTGGCAGTTCATTTGGCTGTGGCGACCCCTATTTAATAAAGGGACTAAACCTAAAAGAAAATTAATGAATAATATAATAATTTAGTTCATTTATTCTAATTGGTAATTCGATCACTAAAATTATTTCTAATATTCTAAAAGTTAATTCAGTCCAATACACATGTATATACAATGTAGCTTTAGGACATTACTTTTATAAAAAAAATATATTTATTATTATATATAAAATGACATTACATTATAAATAACATGTCATTTAAAATATATATTTTAAATATTGTATTGAATATTTCTTTGTAAATTGACATTTTCAATATGTCAGATTTCATTCTCAAACGATTTAGTAGGTAGAAATATCAAACGAAGAAGGTTGAGTTGTTTTTCTAGAAGCTTTACTGTTCCTAACATTCAAGTCTTTGTTTGGAGGTGTAGCTGCGAGGATCCTTGTCACACACCCACATCTTTCATAGAGCATCCCAGAATCAATGATTATATGTCTGCTGAATCGATCCAGAAATCCTGGATGGAGGAACCACTGTCAGACCCTCCTATGTCAGACTCTCTCTCTTTCTCTTTCCCCACACCCCTCACCTCATAAATTAGATAGAAAGCATTGGTTTTTCAAGTCTCAAGTGCCCCCCCCCAACACTCACGCACAACATACACACTCACACATGTACGTCTAATCGTCATTACCAGCTAGACTCACTGCAGAGTGTGGCCTCGATTGGAGACAGTGGCTACAAGTGCCAGACAGCCCCTCTGAATGTGTTTGTGTGTTGTCCGCATGCATATGTGTATGTGCTCTCGTGCCTCCACCTGCTGCCAATTCACTCAGCCAAAGAGTACGAGAGGAAGAAAAAGAGGGTCTGTTCCCCTGACTGGGTCATGGGGGTACTATGGAAGGACAGCCGTCTTCTCTCTCATTCATATTCATTCATTCTGCTTCTCTCTCGTCCCCTTCAGCTGCCACCTCTCCGGCAACAACACCCCCGACAACAAGCGCACACCCACCTACCCCCACCCCGAGCGTCTCTTTGTGCCCGGCGAGAGGCTCTCCTTTCCAGCCACGCTTGCCTTTTGTTCCCTCTCGGTCCTCCCTCCCCTGGTTCTCCTCGGCGAGAAGCAGACGGCTGGTTGTGTTTGGGACCCAGCTGAACAAACACACACCAGGTCTGAGCAGGATGAGAGGGGGAGGACGACACACCTGACACCTCCGCGTCCTCCATGGTCTCCCTTGTAAAAGTGGTCTGTTGTATAGTGAGTTGTGTTTGTTGAGGAGTTGTTTGGGTGGAAATGTCTTGTTTTGAATGTAATGTATAATAGCTATCTTCTGGATGGTCTCTAGGGGTGGAATGGTAAACAAAAATGATGGTTTGGTGTGGAGCTCTGTTTTAAAGTCAAGGTTTGGTTTCCAAACAGCTGAAATCAAATAAAAAAGTTGTAAAAATGTTACATTTGTTCTCACTGAATAAACTATGCCTGAATTTGTTGAATTTACAGCAACAACAAACTTAAAGTTTGTAAAACACTGTGCATATTAAGACACTTTGCATAATAAAACTTACAGGACAGTGTCAAACCGAACATAATTGCAACCCACGAACTGCAAATAAACAATGGATGTAGATTTTGTTGTTGTTTTTTGGTGCAGTATTTTTGTTTGAAGAAACAGCACACAATATTCCGACTACACAGAGAAAATGGTGAAAATGTCAGCCCATGATGTTAGTCTAGCACCAATATATACAGTACACCAGCACATTCAGAAGCTCTACAGAAATGTGTGTGATTGGTTGTATGGCCCGTGCTGCAAAGAAATGCATTGAAGATCTTAACTCTGAAGCAACATGTTCAAATCTCAAATGTAATGTAGCCAGTTGACGTTGTTTATTATTTTATAGTTTGATTTACTTGTTTTGTTTTAGTTTAGTTAGGCATTTGTTTGCCTCATTTATTCTGACTCTAGTCCTCATGTGATTAATTTTGTCAAATTGTGCTTGGTTTGTAAGATTACTACTTATTACTACTAATAGAGTCATAGAATGGGATTATTGGTCTATATTGATCTACCATCATTCATTGGAGCATTTCTGATTTAAAAGTAAGTATCTACCTTGGTTTCATTATGGAATAAAGTTTTCTGTGAAGTTACAACACTTTCAATTATCTGCTATTAACCTTAATCTTTACGTACATTGAATCACAAATTGTTTTATTTTTATTTATTTGTTGTTTATTTAATAGGGACAATACACTTGACGTTGTTGTACAAAGACAACCGATGCAAGGCAACCGATATTGGGCATATAGCATAAAGCTAATTTGCAACCCTCGTCCTTGGTAAGGCTTTACAAAAAAAAAAATCAACAAATGAAGACAATATAACAAACAAGTACAGTATATACAGACCCACAAACATAAAATCAATCTGCATACTAAAGAGAAATGTAAACCTGACCAACCTGAAAGAATAATACTTAATGTTCACATTGCTGTAAAGATTTTAACCATTCTTTTAGCTTTACGGAAAAAAACTGGGAGTTCTTATTATAACTTTAAAAAGAGGAGTAATATATTAGAACTTATGGGAGAAATTAACAGGAATGGCTTAAGACTTCCGGTCTCATTCACTTCCATTGATTTTAGACAATAAAAAACAGATCGTTATGACGCTTGACGTTGCAGACTGATATTTTTTATTATATTATTTCTCTTTTTATGTATAGTCATGAACCCACTTGTTTGTAGATCAAGTTGTTTGACCATTTTCTGCCATTTATTATTCCTAGTCATTTCTCTTTTAGGTAACTAAATCAAGAAGTTCTGAAACAATTGCAAAAATAAGCGCACTTCCACATTGCAGAATAAGATCAATAGGAGAATAACGAGAACATCAAAGTGCAGTAAACTGTAAAACTGTTTGCACCACAAACCAGTGCAAATACAGTTGAAGTCAGAATTATTAGCCCCCCTGTTTATTTTTTCTCCTATTTTCTGTTTAACGGAGAGATTTTTTTCAACACATTTCTAAACATAATAGTTTTAATAACTCATCTCTAATAACTGATTTATTTTATCTTTGCCATGATGACAGTAAATAATATTTGACTAGATATTTTTCAAGACACTTCTATATAGCTTAAAGTGACATTAAAACGCTTAACTAGGTTAATTAGGTTAACTAGTGTCACAATCACCAGCGATCTTCTCCCCTTAGATCGCTGGTTTACATGCACAAACACCCATGGACTACAAATCCACCATCATATGGACTACATCCCCCATGCATACTCTGACATCACACACAACCGGTTCCACATCTTCACTGATTACATCCACAGCTGAAACCGCTCAAGGACTGATTACACCCAGTATATAAACAGCAAACACACACTCTCCAGTTGCCGAGTCTTGTTACCTGTTCACAGTCACAATTCCTAGCGTTACCTTGTCTTGTTCTTGCCGTGTTTGGACCCTCGCCTTGATTGTTGATTTCTCCCCGTCTGCTGCCAGCCTTATGACCATCTGCCTGCTACATTGACCACGATTCTGGATTGTCCTCATACATCTGTTTGCTCCTGTACTGATCATTGCTTGTCTGACCATCCCTTTAAATAAACCTGCATTTGGATCCGCATCCTGTTGTCAGCATCCATCCTTGGTTACAGAAGACTCGGCCACAACATGGATCCAGCGGGTGTCAAGATCATGCGTCTCCGTCAGGAAGCCAAGTCAATCGAGGAGTATGTGGAGGACTTTATCCAGGTAGCTCATTTAACATCTATGAACAATTCATGCCTAATGATTTTCTTCCGTGGAGGACTTTCTGAGCCATTTTATTCATACATGCCATTTCCTGAACCCCATTGGACACTAGAGTTTTACATTGACCTTGTACTCAAACTCAGTGGGTCCCCCTTCACCGTAGGCGAGGTGGAGGAAACCCCTAAATGTTTTTTGGGGGGGGGCAATAGACAGCGAGACCCGCCGGCAACGGGGCTGGCTGTTCCCTCCAGTAAAACCATTATGCTGGCATCTCCTATACTCCTGTCCCCTGTTCACCAGCCTAGACCACAGCCAGATAACAAGATGGCTGCCGCCAGTCCTCCATGTAACAAGATGGCCACCCCCAGTTCTCCAGCTCACAAAATGGCCACTTCCAGTCCTCCAGCTAACAAGATGGTCACCTCCAGTCCTTCAGTTGACAAAATGGCCGCCTCCAGTTCTCTAGCCAACAAAATGGCCTCTTCCAGTCCTCATGTTCACAAGATGGCCACCTCCAGTTCCTCAGCTCACAAGATGGCTGTCTCCAGTCCTTCAGTTCACAAAATGGCCGCTTCCAGTCTTCCAGCTCACAAGATGGTCGCCTCCAGTCTTCCAGCTCACAAGATGGCTGTCTCCAGTCCTTTAGTTCACAAAATGGCTGCCTCCAGTCCTCCAGCTCACAAAGTGGCCACAACCAGCCCTCCAGCTCACGCAGAGGTAAGCGCCAATCTGCAAATAGCTCAAAAGATGGTTTCCTGTTCCGAGTCTGTTCCTGCCATAGTTCCTGTTCCTGTTCTTGAAATGCCATCACCTGAGCCACCAGAATGGCCACCACCACCTGAGTTGCCAGAGCTGCTGCCACCACCAGAGCTGTTACTGCCAGAGCTGCCACCACCACCTCCAGAGCTGCCAGATCCTCAGTCACGGCCAGAGCTGCCAGATCCTCAGTCACGGCCAGAGCTGCCAGAGTCGCCGCCGCCAGAGCTGCCAGAGTCGCCGCCGCCAGAGCTGCCAGAGTCGCCGCCGCCAGAGCTGCCAGAGTCGCCGCCGCCAGAGCTGCCAGAGTCGCCGCCGCCAGAGCTGCCAGAGTCGCCGCCGCCAGAGCTGCCAGAGTCGCCGCCGCCAGAGCTGCCAGAGTCGCCGCCGCCAGAGCTGCCAGAGTCGCCGCCGCCAGAGCTGCCAGAGTCGCCGCCGCCAGAGCTGCCAGAGTCGCCGCCGCCAGAGCTGCCAGAGTCGCCGCCGCCAGAACCCTTTGTATTCCCCGAATGGTGGGCACCAGATATCTCTGAATCCCTCGAATGGCGGGCGCCAGAAACCTCTGAATCCCTCGAATGGCGGGCGCCAGAAACCTCTGAATCCCTCGAATGGCGGGCGCCAGAAACCTCTGAATCCCTCGAATGGCGGGCGCCAGAAACCTCTGAATCCCTCGAATGGCGGGCGCCAGAAACCTCTGAATCCCTCGAATGGCGGGCGCCAGAAACCTCTGAATCTCTTGAATGGCGAGCATCAGATTCTCCTGAATTCCCCGAAGGGCGGGCGCCAGATCCTCCTGAATTCCTTGAAAGGCCCGAGCAGTCACCTGAGTCCCACGAAAGGCCAGAGCAGTCACCTGAGTCCCACGAAAGGCCAGAGCAGTCACCTGAGTCCCACGAAAGGCCAGAGCTGTCACCTGAGTCCCACGAAAGGCCAGAGCTGTCACCTGAGTCCCACGAATGGCCAGAGCCGCCACCTGAGTCCCACGAATGGCCAGAGCCGCCACCTGAGTTCCATGACTGGCCAGAGCCGCCACCTCAGTCCCACGAAGGGCTGCCAAAGCCGTATAATTTCCAAGAGTCACCAGAGCCGTGTGACTTGCCAAAACCTAAGCCTCCTGACCCACTGGGGTTATATGAACTGCCAGTGCTCCTTGAACCTAAGCCTCCTGACCCACTGGGGTTATATGAACTGCCAGTGCTCCTTGAACCCAAGCCTCCTGACCCACTGGGGTTGAAAGAACTGCCAGTGCTCCTTGAACCCAAGCCTCCTGACCCACTGGGGTTATATGAACTGCCAGTGCTCCTTGAACCCAAGCCTCCTGACCCACTGGGGTTATATGAACTGCCAGTGCTCCTTGAACCTAAGCCTCCTGACCCACTGGGGTTATATGAACTGCCAGTGCTCCTTGAACCTAAGCCTCCTGACCCACTGGGGTTATATGAACTGCCAGTGCTCCTTGAACCTAAGCCTCCTGACCCACTGGGGTTATACGAACTGCCAGTGCTCCTTGAACCCAAGCCTCCTGACCCACTGGGGTTATATGAACTGCCAGTGCTCCTTGAACCTAAGCCTCCTGACCCACTGGGGTTATACGAACTGCCAGTGCTCCTTGAACCCAAGCCTCCTGACCCAATGGGGTTAAATGAACCGCCTATGCCTCCTGAACCCAAGCCTCCAGACCCACTGGGGTTAAATGAACCGCCTATGCCTCCTGAATCCAACCCTCCAGACCCACTGGGGCTATCTGAGATGCCAGTGCCCCCTGAACCAAAGCCTCCTGACCCATGGGGGTTATATGAACTGCCTGTGCCTGCTGAACCTAAGCCCCAGACCAACTTCAGCTCCATACTCCAGGCCTTTTGCAACTCCACACTCCAGGCCTTCAGCAGCTTCACTCTTCAGGCCTTACGCAGCTCCAGCTCCATTCTCCGGGCCTTCCACGCTCCATGTCCTCAGCAACTTCACTCTTCAGGCCTTACGCAGCTCCAACTCCATGCTCCAGGCCCACCGCAGCTCCAACTCCATGCTCCAGGCCCTCCGCAGCTCCAACTCCATGCTCCAGGCCCTCCGCAGCTCCAACTCTATGCTCCAGGCCCTCCGCAGCTCCAACTCCATGCTCCAGGCCCTCCGCAGCCCCACGCTCCAGGCCCTCCGCAGCTCCAACTCCATGCTCCAGGCCCTCCGCAGCACCACTCTCCGGGCCTTAAACAGCTCCACGCTCCAGGCCCTCCGCAGCTCCACTCTCCGGGCCTTCCCCAGCTCCACGCTCTAGGCCCTCCGCAGTTCCACTCTCCGGGCCTTCGGCTGCTTCATGCTTCAGACACCCCTCAGCTGCATGGTCCTGGCCCTCCATCCCTCCCCCTGTTCCGCCTCCGCTCCACCTCCCGCCTGAACTATGATAGGAGTGTCTGGAAGCCACTCCTTAAAGGGGGGGCTCTGTCACAATCACCAGCGATCTTCTCCCCTTAGATCGCTGGTTTACATGCACAAACACCCATGGACTACAAATCCACCATCATATGGACTACATCCCCCATGCATACTCTGACATCACACACAACCGGTTCCACATCTTCACTGATTACATCCACAGCTGAAACCGCTCAAGGACTGATTACACCCAGTATATAAACAGCAAACACACACTCTCCAGTTGCCGAGTCTTGTTACCTGTTCACAGTCACAATTCCTAGCGTTACCTTGTCTTGTTCTTGCCGTGTTTGGACCCTCGCCTTGATTGTTGATTTCTCCCCGTCTGCTGCCAGCCTTATGACCATCTGCCTGCTACATTGACCACGATTCTGGATTGTCCTCATACATCTGTTTGCTCCTGTACTGATCATTGCTTGTCTGACCATCCCTTTAAATAAACCTGCATTTGGATCCGCATCCTGTTGTCAGCATCCATCCTTGGTTACAACTAGGCAGGTTAGGGTAATTAGGCAAGTCATTGTATAACAGTGGTTTGTTCTGTAGACTATCGAAAAGAAATATAGCTTAAAGGGGCTAATAATACTGACCTTAAAATGTAAAAAAAAAAAATTAAAAACAATACTTTCTCCAGAAGTAAAAATATTATCAGACATACTGTGAAAATTTACTGTGAACACATTTTTTGAGCTGTTGACAGTCATATATGTGTCCCACACTGCTATAAACACTATTAGGACACATATATGTCACTAAAAAGTGAAAATTGGTTGTTTTTGCGTTATTTTGAGCAAATTCGTTCTTCCGGTTTGAAACGAATTTTTGAAGCTACGTCACGACCATGAGATACTTGCGTGTAAATCCATAGTGGAGAGTGGCTATCTGTCCCTGCAAGAACATTGTGACGTCTCTGAGGGTGTGGCATTAATTCATGAGAAAGACTTTGTTCAAACCAATCAGCGTGCTCTGTTGTGTATGACGTGCAACTTCATTAATATGCATGATAGCTTCGAAGACTGTTTACCTGTTACAGTGTTCAGACGGCAGAGAGACGCCACGTTGTGTTGGCAAAACAAGTGAAAGAACAAGAATTTGGAGACACGGGTCGTCAGTGTTGCATTTACTAGTGCGCTGTGTTTATTATTGTGCTGCAACGAAGGTTTTGTTTACATTTTCCCACTGTGAGAGCGCTGCTGGACTCATGTGGATTACAGTGCACGTGACACGCGACAGAATGCGTTTGTAAGGAACATTTTACCCGAGAGCTTTTCGCATCTGGAAATGATGAAATCCGGAGTTGCTGCTCATCTCCTTTTAAAAAAAGACACAGTTCCAGAGTGATTGTCATGTCACTACAGATTTGGTAAGTGTGCGATCAGTTCTTTGTTCATTCAGATGGCAAAGTTAGTTCGTATTGTCAGCAGTGCTCTTTCAGTTTTTAAAGACATACTATAGTCAAAACGATTTAGTTAGTAAGTTTACAGTATGTTAATATCACTGCAATATTATTGTACAATATTATAGACTGAAAGATTTGCGTAATGCTGCTCTCCGAATGTAAACTTGATCAAACTACTGTATTCCCGTCGTGCAGGATTTTCGCCGCATTTTGTGACAGGATAGTCTATACTCACACGGCTTTCTGACGCTACCTACCGAGTCATCTAAGTTACCGAGAAATGCGGAGGATTTGTTTTCTCCCATTCGCCGTGTGGTATCAAACATTGGATTAAAACTCCACTCTTCCAGCAGTTCCTCGCTTTCAATATCTCTTTTGTCACAGGCGACATGCAGGAAATGTTCCTGAATAAAAAGTGAAAGTGCCAAACTGCAGTTAAAGCCGACAAATTAATAATTTGGCAAGTAATTTGTTTACTTATGTCCATGTAAACACAGTCACTGTCTTTCTCCCCTGCGTCTGTGTTTGTTTTGCCTCGCGCGTGCCCAAACGGAAACTCCCATATTTGCAAATCCTTCCCTCTTTCCCTCCCCCGACACTCCCACCTAAACGGAGCTGGACACGCCCACTTTTCCTGACTTTTTCCAAACTAGAGGTGTGAAAACACCCTGCTGAGACAGGGGGTTTCATGGCCCTCTAAACATCATTTGGGAAATATTTAGGAAAGAAAAAAAAATTCAAAAGGGGGCGAATAATTCAGACTTCAACTGTACAGTACATTAAACAAAACATGCATTCGACAGTAGGGCAAGCCACATATGTATGTTTATGATTTAGCTTGAATATAAAGCACATCTCATCTCATGTTTAAACCATGGATTTTGCACTTATCCAGCAGCAACTCACTCTGTCTCATTCGTTATCTTTCAGATGCTTTTATAAAAATCAAACTATATCGATATAGATAATATTGTCCCATCCTATGGGGGAAACTCAGTTGAAATTGCCTTTCATACACAGAGGAATTGTGGCAAATGCAGTAATTTTAAAAAGTTGTACCCATTGGTACGCATACATTCCAGAATGAAAGACCAGTGTCAAACATTTTCAGTTAACAATATATATTTATCATTACTCTACACTATTTAAGCAACATTATCTCAGTACTTTATCCACTATACATGCTGTGCTGCAAATGCAGAAAAGCATCCAAACTGTTGTTTCTCCAATAGCTCCGAAGCAAAAACAAAAAATCTAACACATGTATATTTTTATGAAGTGCTGTGTAAAATTCTTAAGACTTTGGCAGTGGGTTCCTCTGCAGTAACGAACTCTTCTTTGATTATGTTTTTCTTGTAGTAAATTCATGAACGCAGATGTGAGAGTACATGAGCTGCCTACAGATCTTTAGCTGTTACCCATGGGTTCTTGATCATTCATGTAAGAATTCTAACTGTGCACTGGCCATGATCTTCTTCAGAATCTTTGCTTGTTAACTATCTACCTGATGATGGGCAAATGGAGAGCCAACCGGTATGTTATGATTGATCCATTATCTAGCAAATTGATTCTCTTTGCATGGCTTTTAATAACAGAGGCGAGAAGGTTTTGAGCATATATCAGTTTCCACAAATATTAACCAGCACAGCCATTTTCAATATTAACATGAATAAAAATGAATGATCATTAGGCAGCAAATCTACATATTTGAATGATTTCTGAATAATTTTTTTGACATTTACGAATGGGGAAATTCCAGTTTGGCTTTTACAGTATTAAATATCACCTTAATTATAATAAGTTAGTTGTTGTGTAAACTGGTATTTGTGTAGGCAAAATCAACTATATATTAAAGTTTTTTTCTCATATTGAAACTAGATTTCAACATTGTCTTGATTAATAAGTGACCTAGCCCTGATCTTTCCCACATATGTGATATTGCTGTCAGATCATGATGCTGTATTGGTACCTGAAAGTGTGCTGTGTTTTGTTGGAGTAGTAATGGTAGTGTAGAAGGCCGTTTGGTGTCATTTCTCCCACTGGTAAAACCAGCAAGTAAACTGATTTAGGAGACCATACCTCTTCCCCATAAACACCAGACCTGCCGAGGTTTGAGACTAAAGAGCTCACACCACAACATGAAATACAACCTTGAGCTGAGTGTCCTCAAAGCAGCACAGATGAACAGGATGACGAGGGGAGATGAAGCACACAGAAGATTAAATCCAATAGAAGAGAGAGTGAAGGAGAACAGCAAAGAAATTGGTGGAGAATATTAAACAGAATAAAACAGATACCTGTAATCTTTCTGTGGAAGACATTCTACTTCAACAGAAATATGGGTCAGTTGTGGCCCATATATCTGACCCATATATCTATTTATTCATTTATTTTTAATTAGTAACATGGATTATGGTGTCTTTCAGGAACAGCTACTTACTAAAATGTAATTGATGCATGCATATGCATTTGTAGAAACAAGTGAATAAGAGAAAAACTAACACAGAGTCACCTTTGTGTGGCCATTAATCAGTATGTGAAAAGAGAGAGAGGGGGGGGGGGGGGGGGGGGTCCACCTTAGACAAACAGAAACAAACAGTCATTGGTTTGGCATACTGAGTGAATAACTAAAACAAGTCTTGACTGCTCTGAGTGAGACTAAGTTAGAAACTTTTCTTCTGCACAGGCAAATACAGAAGCATTGGTTATGTATCATATGCACACTTAAAGGGCACCTATTTTACCCCTTTTTCAAGATTTTCAAGTCTTTTGTGTCTCCAGAGAGTGTGTGTAATGTTTTAGCTCAAAACACTTATCAGATTATTTATTATACCTTTCAGAATATTAGATTTTCTGTATGTAGCTGTTTTTGTGGCCCACATGCCTGTCACAGTGTGCCTCAATCTCCGCCTCGGCTGCATCAGATAAACAGCACAGTGACAGACATGAAGGAAGCAGATCTCACGTAACGTTTATGAGAAATACTACAGTAAGAACTTTCCCAATGATTATTTGATGTATTTGTTATGGAGTTAATTCAAACCTTTCTGCACACACACACACACACACACACACACACACACACACACACACACACACACACACACACACACACACACAGACACACACACACACACACACACACACACACACACACAAACACACAGTGCACGTTTGACTTTGCACTGCTTTTGCATGGCAAATGTGACAGAATACATCGTTAATATCCACTGCTGTATGGAAATTCGTTATGTTAATGTACAAAATAAACCTGATAAACCTTTAACGTCCACAAACCGGGATTGAAGCGTCTTTTTTTATAATTGTACTGACATGCAGCTGTGGTGATGAAGTGGTTATAAATTCATTGTAAACATGCTGTTTTAGAGACATTTTAAACTTTTAATCTCATTCTTGATCACATTTGTTGATAATTGATGATCACAGAGAGCTGAACAGATCTTTTAACCCCAGTTGCTTTGCAGACATCCTGTCTTCTTGATATGATTATACCAGTTACTATGGAGACATGTTAATATGCGGCTGTCAATCAATTTGGTGGGTGTGGAAACCGCACACCTAGGTCACGTTCTATGGGCCTCAAAATGGGAAGGATTTGGATCCTATTTTAACGTCAGGAAATTAATTAAAGAGACTTGTTGTCTTTATATCACTCCAATATGACTGTGGACACATATTCATATTTATTTTGTTTCATATTTATTTTTTTCATATTTATTTTGTGTTGTCACTTTATGTACACTGGAAGCTTCTGTAGACAAAACAAATTCCTTTTGTGTGTGAAGCACACTTGGCAATAAAACTGATTCTGATTCTATACCTACATACAGTTGTGTGCAAACAACTTAAAAAAGATGATTTTCGTCATAGGGGCCCTTTAAACTCTTTCACTTCCATTGACAGAATTTTTCCATCATTTCTATTTTCACTGGTATATGATAAAGTTATGATAAAGTAATGTGCAATTACACATTTTCTAACATAGTACAGAATCTTTGGTTCTGAAAAAAGAATTGCAAATGTAATCTTAACACCACCATCATATATTCAGCAGAATCAACACAAAAACTGCCCACCATTACTAAATAGTATAATTGATGTGTGTGTTTGATTATGGTTCCCAATCTAATCTAATTCAATTCGCTTTAATTATGAAATATACCCAAGCTCAGCTGTTAAAAAAAGAATAATTAAAATTAATGTTAAAAAAAAAGATTTAAATTTTGTCATTGTTTACTTAAAAATCCACTAAAATCTTTTGTTTTTGTGAAATGGGACAACGTACTTTGTGAACTGGTATAAAGTAATAAGTACAAGAAAAACCATCAGCAAATCAGCACCTGACGTGGGGTGTTTCGTGACATCATTAAGCCTCCGAGTGACACAATCTGACCGTCAGTGCTTGAAAGCTCGCAACTGCGGAGTGAATGGGCAGCCAGTGATTCGACCCCACCTCCCTGTGAGCTTTGTCGCATGGCCTTTGATTTACAATGTAATGCTTAATATTTAAATGAGCAGCTGTAGACCAAATGGGTTCGTTCAAGTTGACTGATGGACCTTTGATTGAGGATTATTTCTGTGAATTTGTGAGAGGAAATATGCACCTTGTTGTGGATTAACAACATAAACAGTTGATTTATTTGTCTTGAAAAACATAACCTATTGAACAAGTGCTTCTCGAACATATCCTTGAAAAAACCTCAACGTTTTTATGGGCAGCAGTATCATAACTATCCATTAAAACTCTGCTTTTAGTTTTAAGATCAATGCAAGATCCAGCATTCGTGAGTGCTACATTGTTTGGGGACCTTGTCGGTTAGTGAAGAGATCTACCTTGAGTACCTGCCACCACAGAATGAAGTACCAAGTAATGAAGTACATGAAGTATAACAGCGCACTCTGAAGAAAGAAACCACGCAGACTCTTACAATCGGACTCAAATAGAACTACTTAAGGGAGCTGGCGCTATTGAGCAGGAGACCCTGAAGAGCAGATATGAAGAAATGTTTATGCATGTTAATGTGCGCAAAGATAGAGAAGAATTTGCTGCCTTCTCATTGTCATTGACCTTTGCCCGGTGACTCATGCGGCGTGTTGCACAGGGCCCCGTTTTAGAATGAACATCATGCCTGTTGAAATCCATTGCAAGCGGTGTCGGTTGCCTCTCCTTGTCATCGCCAAGAAATGTCACCATGCTCCATGTTTGTGAGTGTAACTCAGCAGGTGGTTGGTTTGGTCTGTCTCCCTCGCTGAATAGAGGTCATGTTTTTCCTTCTCGCCCTTGAAGAAGCATCTTTCCTATGTATGTTGGCCCCCAAACAGCTGACAGAAACAAAAAAATGGAGGTTACTTTGACTTCTGATGTTCTGCTCTGATGATAAGGTAATACTGGATGTCATTGTTGTGAATAGAAAGCTTTTATGGAAAAATTAGACATTGCACGTCTCATTGTTTTAGAACATTTCACCAAAATCAACTGATAGTTTTTGAGTAGAAATTGCAATTTGTCTGGCATTTCAATGGCCACACTGAATGCAGTTAGGTTGCATTATGGATATATTAGGGAGGCTACTATCAGGACTTAAGCCTCATTCACACTACAAGTGACAAGCGACCGTTCATTTCAACGGAGAGCGTGACTTTTGATGACTAAGTGGGTGTGTCGAGCGATGCAACGAAGTTGAGAATCTTTCAACTTTAAACAAATGAAGAAGGACTTTCTTGAGTGACAACCAATAGGAGCACCAGTAGAGCTCACGCGATCCTCTCTCAGCTCGCTTATACACAGACCTGCGTTTGCAGCAGGTCGCCACCCAGTGCAACAGGCAACTACAAAATCGCTGCTAGTGTGAATGAGGCATTATCCAGACGATAATGACTACTGCCATTTTGATCCCAGCCTTCGAACTTTATTTAAAGAGCCCCTATTATGGATTTTTGAAAATGACCTTCTATGTAGTGTGTAACACAGCTCTAAGTGAAGTGAAATATCCAGCTAAGGCTTAAATCTGAAAGTGGACAGTGTTTAAAACAATTGATTCATCTATAAAAGAGTCGACTCATAGTGGCTCGAATGAATAGTCTTGATAACGAGTCTTTAGCTGTTTCGACGTGACGTGGATACGAAACATAAGCCCCGCCCAATTGTGCGCAAACCCGGGAAAATTTAAACCTGCGGTCCAGCCCACTAACACAGCAGCAAAGACAAAGAGGAAGATAAACAGATCCTGAAGTCATGAGTCATGAAGACGCTGTGCTTAGCTGGATATTATTGGAAGTGTTATATTCTCTACCCAAAGATGAAGCTGTGAAGAGTCAGTGGTTGAGGTTTATTTTTGCAAAAAAGGAAGGATCAGAAAAGACTACTGATGTATGAGACTTTGACAGAGCTTTACAGGAACTATCAATACACAGCTCATGGATTAGTTTCTTCCTCCATTTTGTAATGAGGGTTGGTGATCGTTGGGCAAAGCAGAGTACAGGTAAGCCCTGAGAACATATAACACTTATACATATCACGACTAAAACCACGCTAAAAACGCGACACGTGCCGCTTTCTTTGCGGATTTAAACGTGTTTGTGAGCTTGCAATCCTGTCGTTTGTCATTACTATGGCTACCGTCAGCTGTTCTTACACACGTGCGGCGGTCAAGGTTCAGAATAGTTCAGCTTTTGCCACTGTGTGGAATAATACTGAATGTGTGTTATTGTTAATAATAGAGCAATATGCTGGTGTTTAACTGCACTGCTTTAATGCACTCATGCACACACAAAAAAGTGAGGACCGGGAGGGAGGGGGGTGGGTGTCGCGGATGAAAGTGAGAACCGGGGGAGTTCACGGACGCCGCCCTCACTGTTCTATGGACGCTGTGTTCTATGGTGTTAGTAACTAATGTGAAGTTGTTTCTTTAATATGCATTCTATGTAATCTGTTTTTGAATGTTTCTGTTAAGGACTTTTTGTGTTGTGTCCTCTGAGGAGGAGGGTAATGTGTGTGTGTGTATGTGTGTATGTGTGTGTGTGTGTGTGTGTGTGTGTGTGTGTGTGTGTGTGTGTGTGTGTGTGTGTGTGTGTGTGTGTGTGTCTGTGTGTGTGTGTGTGTCTGTGTGTGTGTGTAAAAAAAGAGCAGGTAGAGCAGTGTTGCCAGATTGGACGATTTCCCGCTCAATTGGACTGTTTTTAACACGATTGTGCGGGTATAAACACTTATCGTGTTTTTCGCGACTGTCCCTACCGTGTTTTCCAGATGAGTGGACGTTTTTTTTTTTTTTTGCATTTCGGCGGGTTTTGGATAGTTTTTGGGCTGGAATCAGTCAGCTACATCTGGCAACACTGAGGTAGAGTATGATGGGCTAGGAGACTCGTGTCGATATCCTCCCCAGTTCTTGGAGTTTTTGCTCAATAAAATAGTTAGTCGTCGGTATTTTCAAGTCCATCGTCTGTATTTACATTCACCCACTGCCAAAATCCACGCCTTACACTAATATGAAGCGTGTATGCACTCTGACTACTTCTAGTTGATAAGTTGATAAGCTGGTTGCTGGTCTGGCCATTTCACTCGCAACAGGCTGTCATCGGTCCAATCAGCGTAGATTAGCTTCACGCTAAGGAGGGGTTTGGGAACAAATGAATCGCTGAACGATTCATATGGAAGTCGCTGGGATAATTAGGTAAAAATAAATGCATATTATAAGACCATGAAAGTGTTTTTTGACCTTGCATGCATATTAGACTTGTTGTTGGAGACCCTTACAACCAAAATATGACCCTATTTAATGTATAAGTAAATTTATTTAAGTAAATCTTTAAATCTATTTAAGTAAATCTATTTAAATAAACTCTCTGCCACTGTTAACTTTTATTTTACGGCAAAACGATGCAACAGATATTGATTGTATTGGTTATATTATTTATAGTAACATGTATATTTTAGAGAATTATCACGTAGTCTGACATGCACCTTCTTCTTTGTTATTCTTCAAGCCTACAACTTGTCTTTAGGTGTCAACTAAAGCCTCTGCAGTGTGGATCATAGGAAACTCTTGTGGAAAATCACTTGCCTCCTTTCAAAGTTTACAGTTATCCACTGCACTGTCAGACTTAACATGGACATCAGGGACACAGTAGAGCTCCAAACATAAGTTGTTAAACGTGTTGCTGCCACATTGAAGCAGTCTTTGTTAGAACTACTTTGGTGAAGTATTTGCATCCTGTGTTTAAACAAAAGCTATAGAATGCACAAGACGTGTCACTCGTATAAAGTGTAACGGTTAAAATGGCAAATGAAGCCCCATGAAGACTGGCGATTCTCCGGGGGAAAAGCTCAGACCAGACGTGTGTTTTTACGACAGTTTGGTGGTCAACAAATGCACTGGAATCTCAGCGAATACTTGCTTCACAGACATAACAGATATACCCCGATAAAGCTTGAAATCTGTACTTTTAAATGAACCAAGTGCACTTGAAAATCAAAAGTTTTTCTGGTTTTGTAGTCTGTATGAAACGAACGCGAGGTGCAGTCCGTCCTGTCAATCGCACATCACATGACAGCAGCTACTCAAACGCCCACAAACTTGTAAACAAACAGTCGCTGTCATTTCTGGAGGAGATTCGCTTTAAGGCCAAATTATGAATTACCTCAGAAGAGCAGCGCAACTAGACAAAGCGTTATCCATAGGATGATAATGTGTAGAACGGCCATAAATGAGGTTGGTGTTGTGATCTTGTTCATTTCGAGTGCAGATGCGCATGAGCTTGGGCAACCTGAAAAAAAAAAAGCTGATTTTGTTTAATTCGGACGTTTAGAAACTAAACTTATGAGACAGTTGTTGGTGATTCTAAATATGTAATGTAATCATAAGCTTGGCAATAAGTTTTGAAGAATTTGATGTTTCCCCATTTAAACAGAATGCCCGAGCATACTGCTCGAGAGGCGTTTCAAAGATGGCCGCTGAGTGAAATGACTTGCCTAAAGTGACTTTGGTTTAAATCCAGAGTTTTCTGTGACTAAGAGGGGCTGTTTATCATTGCTGTCCATTATCTTCATGGCTGAATTTATAACTTTCTTGCTGCATATTAACAGTGGCTTGTTCTTAAGGGATGTTTGTGGTATCCTTTGGCAAATGTATCTCCATGTGCATTTTTTTGGTTCAGTTATCTATATATAGTAAATTGTTTTTTTAAAAGTTCCTCAAGATGATATAGTAGTTCCCTACTGGTCATGATATGTCTGTGGTGCTAATGTAGGTCCTTGCGTGTTATGTGATAAACTTGCAATTGGTTCATAATACCAGACAAATTTAATGAATGCTAATGGAGTCGTTGAATATAATTATCGACTGATACTGTTCTATGGCCAATTGATTGGAACATCAGTTATAAAGTGTGTTGTAGCTATGTGGGTGTTAACTTTTTCTTGTTCTTGAATACCAAAATCTCATGTTATAAAGATGAAATCTTTTTTTAAGACAGCAAATGCTAGACTTAGACACTCTCAGAATACGTACATGTTTTTGATTAAGGAAAATTCAACCAGTAGTAGAAAACAAGCAGAGAGGGTACACACTGCAGCACTTTATTTAAACACAGGCAAGGAGGAGCTATGAGATTTTGCCAACATTTTGCAGATCCAGTGGAGTTACAAAGTATAGTAACGTGCTCTTTTTAAAGGCTATTTATTGGGTAAATATTTGAGAGCTGCAGTTTGAGGATCCAATGGAGTTAGGAAATTTAGTCACATGCTCTTTTAAAATACTTTTCATTAGTTAAATATTTGTATAAAACACAGGCAGACGTGAAGAGTGAGCCGTAGCATTGATTTATGAAAAATAAATAAAAATGTCAAGATATGGAGAAATGTTAGTGAACGTGAATACCCGATGAAATGTCAGATCGATGAAATGGATGTGAGAAACTATAACAGATAGAGGACGTTCAGGAGAGTGAGGGAGAGGAGTCACGAAGGACATGGACAGCAAAAGAGTGCAACTTAACCAGAGATGACACTTAGAAACAGAGGGACGGAGTGATATAAATACAGAGAGAATGAGAGACCGGAGTGAAAGAGAAAAAGCAACAGAATTGTAGAGAACAGAGAGTGATAACCCTGGCTCCTCTTCCATGACTGAGGAGGGAGCGGCCTCTGTGGGCTCCTGCTGTAACCATAGAAACGGTTGGAAGAGGAAGAGGAAGTGGCAGAAAATAGAAATGTGGCTTTGCTGAGCCCTGCAGTCCTGCAGCAGCGCTCTCCTCCCCGCACTAGAGAGAGCGAGAGAGAGAGAGAGAGAGAGAGAGAACGGATGAAACGAGGGACCGAGAACAGGCTAAATAATTGGAGGAAAGTAGGAGAGAGCAAAAAGTGAGAATTATAGTAGTTTAAGTCAAGAAAAGAGAAAAGAAATAAGATGAGACAAGCAAAGAAAAGAGACTAGAATAGAAATGACAAGGGTAAATGAGACAAGCTGAGTAGAAATGAGATGAGAACAGACAAAAAAAATAAACTAGAGTAGAGGAGGTGAAAGGTGTAGAGACTTGTGTCTGCAAACATATGATGGGAGAATAAAAAAGAAAGAGTGAAACAGACAGAGAGAGTGAAGGAGAAAGGAGTAATTGCAATGACCCTGGAGAAAACAGAGGAGAGGAAGAGGAGTGAATGTAGAGGAGACAGAAAGAGAGAGAGAGAGAGAGAGAGAGAGAGGGAGGGAGGGTGGAACGTTCCAGAGAAAGAAGGAGAAGAGCGAGTACACAGTGCAACCAAGAGGGAAAAGAGGGAAGGAGATAGTGAAGGACTGAGAAATGTTCAGGTTCTGGCTTTCTGAAATATAGAATTAGACATTGGTTCACCTTTGACCTGCGTGGTAATAATAATAGGTAATACACTAATGAAAATAATTGGATAAAAACAAACAAACAGTAATGAAGCTGACACATTTTCAGATGTACTTAAATAGCTCATTCTCAAAAGGTCTTGCTTAAAAATTACAGTCATATACCATCATTTTAATACAACTGTTGGTCATGTTTGATACACTGTTGACCAAAAGATGCACATTTTTAAGGAAGTGTCTGTTGTTCACAAAGGCATTGATTTGATAAAGAAGCACTAAAGTTATGAAATACTGGTAAAATTTGAAAAACATATTTTTGTTTTGTGGTAAAACTTTCGGCAGTCATTATTCTAGTCCTTGGTGTCACACTGTCTTTCAGGAATCATTTTAATATGCTGGTTTGGTTCTGAAGAAACAGTAATTCTTTTTATTGGTGTTAGAAAGAGTTGTGCTGCTTGAAGGGTTAGTTCACCCTAAAATTTAAATGATGTTTTTCATATTTATACTAGCACTTTTACAATGTAGAATGTGTCGAAACTGCTTCAGTCCAGAGTTGAAGTTCACTTTAGTTCAGATCAGGGTAATACAGTATAAATGTCACTGCGGAAAACCCAAACACTGAAGAGAAAATCCAACGATGCACAGCTCCTTAAGTCCCAAATCAAGCATGCCAGTGGCGACAGTGGTGAGGAACAAACTTCATCAATTGACAAAAGTGAAGGGAAAAAAAAACTTGAGAAAAAACAGGCTCAGGTATAGGTACAACCAGATCTCCTCTGGCCAAACTTGTGCAGAGCTGCAGTCTACACTGTAAAAAATAAATCCGTAAAATGTCCGGTAAAAAAATCGGCAGCTGTGGTTGCCAGTATTTAACCGTTAAAAGTACGGTACAAACCGTAAAAGTAATTTCTCATTTTTACAGTAATCTACCGTATATCTTTAATTTATAGAGGTAATATGTTTGTATATTGATTTGCAACATCTACACATCTTTTGTTACATAGATAGACAGGGTAACACAGCCGTATGCAGGTGGTGATTGGAAAGTTCATAGATAATGAACCAAAGCTCATCACAAACAACTGTTCTCACAAGCAGAAAAGTGTATCAGTGTATAGAAGGTGCTCAGTGTCATTCACACAGCTACTAAACACCAGTATGGTAACATGCATAAAATTAAAGTCATGAAATAAACATCGCTTATCTACATTAGGTGTAACATAAATCTCAAATATACATTACTGACGGGGAAACAACTAAAAAGATCCATAGTAATGTAAACAAAAAGCATAAAAAGTGATGTGCCATACAGGGAATTCTGGGAAAGTCAATTTACGGTTATTCGCCGTATATATTAAGAAAACATACTGTTAACCAGATTACGGATTTTTACCATAGCATTTTTACAGTTTTTTACCGTTGAAATCACGGCCATTTTTTACAGTAGGTGACGATCACCAGCGGGTGTTCGGGCAAGCTCACAGGATCAATGCTGAGACTCGTCTGTCACGTCGGTCTTTCAGGAATCAGTCTTACACTCTCCACTTCTCCATGACAACCACAGCATTTGTTGAGGATACGGGCCGGGTCCAGGATTAAGGAGACCTTAGGATAAGGAGTAACAGACTAACATAAGCGCAGACGCTGTTCAAATTATAATGTCTTTTTGGGAAGTGTTTCCAGCTCCGGTTGCCCTCATTAATGCAGCGTAACAACGCTTTACAGGATTTGGCTTTCAAAAGCATATGTGTTTTATGTGTATGCTAATGCAAAGAGATGTGTCTTAAATCTGGTTTTAAACTGACAGAGTGTGTCTGCTTCCCGAAGTGGTCTAGGAAGGCTGTGCCAGATATGAGAAAGATCTACCACCTACAGTCGATTTTGATATGATCATTCTAGGATTGTCCAGAATTTATTGAGCATAGTGGACATGAGGGGCTGTAAGTCCCAATCTCCTGAAACCTTCATTCATTTTAAGAACCCAAATAAAAATATTTGAGATGAAATTTGGGAGCAGGAGAGACATGGTGGCTCAGGCTCAGTGGTTAGCACTCTTGCCTCATAGCAAGAAGGTGGCTGGTTCGATTCCCGGCTGGGTCAGTTGGCATTTCTGTGTGGAGTTTGCATGTTCTCCCCGTGTTCGTGTAGGTTTCCTTCGGTTGCTCCG
The DNA here is from genome assembly GCA_903798195.1 of Danio kyathit. Taxonomy (NCBI): domain Eukaryota; kingdom Metazoa; phylum Chordata; class Actinopteri; order Cypriniformes; family Danionidae; genus Danio; species Danio kyathit. The sequence continues at coordinate 39,454,496 of LR812523.1, read as the reverse complement.
GTTTCCCCCACAGTTCAAAGACATGCACTATACGTGAATTGAATATACTAAATTGGCCATAGTGTGTGTTTGTGAATGTGTATGGGTGTTTCCCAGTACTGGGTAGCAGCTGGAAGGAAAACATATGCTGGATAAGTTGGCGGTTCATTCCGCTGTGGCGACCCCTCATGAATAAAGGGACTAGGCTGAAGGAAAATGATGGAATGAAATCTGAGAGCTCCCTTATCCTCCCTCCACAGACAGCAAGTGTCCTGAGACGTTTAACGTCCAGAAAACGTCAACAAAAACTTTGTCAAAACAGACCATGTGACTTCAGTGGTTATACTGTAATCATACAAAGCTCCAAGAACACTGTAAAAACAACCTTGTTCACCAATGTCTTCTCTTCCATGACAGGTGCACATTTACTATTACTATTCATTGCCATTAGCAAGTCAGCAGCACAACACGAAATCATCAAAATGCCCATAGTAACTGTGCAACCTGACCTGATGTGGAAGATAGAGATGGTTTTTTTTTTCTGTTTTTTTTTTTGGGACACAAATATGTTCTTGGAGTTTTGTATGATTACAATTGAACCACTGAAGTCATGTCAAACAAAATGTTTAGACAATGTTTTGATTAATTTTCCTTTTTTGACTTGTTGCTATAGAGCATGAAGGAGCTCTCAGATTTCATCTAAAATATGCTAATTTGTATTGTGAAGACAAACGGAGGCCTATGAGAATTTGTATTTTTGGATGAACTAACCCTTTGATATTTTTAAGGAAACAATTTAAGAAGTTTTGACAAAGTTGAAATAGAAGAATTGTAATCTGGTTAGAGATGCAACGATTATAGATTTTGGTTGTACGATTATAGTCTGAGAAATAATCACGGTTTCACGGTTATCACGATTATTATGCATTTATTAATTACAAAACACTACTAGTTTAGAAAATCATATGAAAACCCCTTATATTTTGAAGTGTTTATTATTGCTGCTCAGTAACCAGTTAATACGGCACATAATAATATTAAAAACAAACAATAGTCCATGTTTCTCTTTGTGCTTAAAAATAAGTAAAATATTTGACATTTAAACATACATCATTTTTACACTGTAAATAAATGACAGAACAATAAATAAATAAATTTAAAAAATAGCATTTGTCTAATGCAGGGCTTGAAATTTACTTTTTAATTGGTAGCACCAGGGCTCCCAACTTCAAAAATGTTAAGAGCACCATAAAAAATTTAGGAGCACCCACCAAAAATGAATGAGCACCACTGCAAATTGTATATTAACAGATTTATTGTATTTGAAAACAACTTCAATCAAAACTAACAATAACCAGAAACAACTATCTAATTCTGTTATGAATCCTGTATGATTATTAATATTTGTGCAATAATTCCAAAATGAGTGTCCAATAATTATAAAATATTAATCATGTCGATGATAATAAAAATACTAACAATTAATTACATTATCATGCTGCCTTGAATGTGCTTGAATGTGAGTTATTTGCTATAAAAAGTCCAACTGTTACTTTATGAGAAAAAAAATCTATGGTTTGCATCAAACAAAAATGAAGCATTGCAGTAAGAAATATGCATTTTGCACTATTGTTTTTATACGCATGTCAATATAATAACCAGAAAGATCGGACAAAAGAAAGGAAGGAAAGTCTCACTACTACCAGTCTAAAGGTTTTGGTTTCGGTTTTTGTCATTGTAAATGCTCAGTCTCGTTATGCGCTGATTTATCCAATATATGACTGGCGCAGAGCAGGATTCTTGCGATGACCACCTGCACAATTGTCATGAGTATATTGTCATAGACTGTTAGATTTTACATTTGGGGTCTATTTGCGCTGAACACGCAGTGAATGCAACGCATCGAGATTCGGGCCATTAAACAGCTGATCCACCGAGTCTTTCAGCACTCTCTCCGAAATCACTCGATTGATCTCGGCTGGCGGATCAACATTCACCGCATGATTCTCTCATCGGCGCCAATATAACTTTAAGTGGGTTTGCCAACCTGTGTACTTCTCATTGCTTCTTCCTGAAACTTCAGCCGTTTGCAGTTCCCGTGGTCACAAAAGCCCCCATCTCAACTAGTGCGCCTAAAAAACGTGAGCGCATTGCATCGCGTGCGTGTCCCTCCATTGGAAATAATGAACTTGCCGTAGTTAATAGCTTTAGTCATAGTTAATCCAGTGTGCGTGGTTATTAGTCTCGGTGTACAAACTAGCGTTTAGTTGGCATAACTTTGTTTAGTTGCTGCAGTTTTGTACTGTGCAGAAACGCGGTGTTGAGAAGCCTTTACGATTAATTAACCGTGACGAATTAAAGCGCGGTTAATAGTGAAACCGGTTAATCGTTGCATCCCTAAATCTGGTAAATATCCCTTCTGAACAATTTGATGCATTACTATTGAACAAAAGTTTTATTTTCAGTATTTTATGATGAGACTAGATGTTTTTAGGAAATGTAGCAAACCTACAGCTCGGCTGATAAAAGAGGTGAGCTTTATACCATTCACTCTACTTTCAAATTAATAATGCTCAAAAGAATACTGTCTGAATTCAGCAGTTCCCTTTTGATTGGCTGGCTTCGCACAATTCCACAATCCACAATTTTCTTTTTTGAATGTTCATGAAATTTATTCCCCCCCCCCAGTCTGGTTCATTGTGCTGTAATCCATTTCAGATAAACCCACTTCTAAAATCCATGTAATGTGAAATAAACAGTTTTGTTGCTTTACATGTAGGTCAGAGAGTCATTTCTTGTCAGAAGTCTGACTATGTAAGATGTGAACTTATCCTCACCCCTTATTTTCCACAGATATAGTGTTTGTGTCGATGATGTTGCTCAGCCTGGAAAAATGGCCCATGTTTCTTCTGACTCGGTAGGTAAGCAATGGCTAATCTTACTAACTTGGACATAATTCATCTTGTTTTATACATGTAACGATACAAACCCTTTTAATCTTTTAATTTGCCATCATCGTTTCATTGTAGACAGGCATTTTAAAGTTGTATTAGTATATAAGTTATTCATGTGTGTAAAAATTTCTGTTAGATGGATAAATAAAGCAAAGTGACTATAGTAGCTGTTCATAATGACATAAATATTTACAGCTTGTCAATCATCTGGCATAAAACCAATGTTTTAGAGAAGTTTTAGTCAACAAAAGAATTTTTTGTTGATTAAATCTATGGTATGGTAACATATTTGAATAAATTGTAATGAATTAATTAACCTTTTCTCTAAAATGCCCACAATTTATTAAGTTTATTTATATTTCATTTTTGTTATTGAATACTATGCAAATGTCTGGATTAATTGTGTACATTACAATTTATAAAGTAATATTTATTATGTCTTATCGTGGATGTATTATATGAGACTTAAGGGGTATTGCACAAAATTAGAATTAAGAAAGCCAGGATAACAGAAAAAGTGCAGCTTGACCTAGTTTAATCAGGACATCCTGGCTTAGTCCATTGCACATTTGCTGATCCAGGATGAGAAATTGTTTTTATGACTGATTTGAGGTTTGAACCGGTAATATGGACACAAATTCAAATATTTCCAATAAAGACACAAAAACATTAATCTATTCAACATCTTCAATAGTTGTTTTATTCAATAAAAAAATTATGAAAATATTTACATTTTTACAGCACACAACCTTCTTAATTCTTTTAAGCAGACATATTTATTTACATAAATGAAAGAGATGAATTGCCAATATTTGTAAGTTATTACAACTCAAATGATTTACTTAAGAGCAGAATATTTCTATCTTAGCTTTTTTGTTATTTAACATTTTATAGCTCACTATACTGTAGTTCACCCAAAAATGAAAATTTAATCACTTTTAACTCACCCTTCTTTGTGAGTTTTTTTATTTTCTTTAACACAAAATAAGGTATTTTGAAGAAAGCTGAAAACATATAACCATTGATTTCCATTTAGGATAATCACTCAGAAAAATTAACCTCTGGCACATGTTTTACACAGCCAATATCCTTCCTGCTGTGGAAAAATTAGTGAAATGAAGTGAAGTGAAATGGGTGTGTGTGTTTCCCAACACTAAGGTTTGTCAGCGCTGGGGAACAGACACACCCGTTTATACACTATGGGCAATTTTAGCATATCCAATTAACCGATACCACACGTCTTTGAATTTTTACCCAGAAGAAGCCCACACAGATACAGGGAGAAGATGCAAACTCTACACAGAAATGGCAACGGGTCAATCTGAAAGGCGACTGTGCTAACTACTTGGCCATCGTGCCAGCCTAGGATAAACAAATACTATGTAAGTCAATAGTTATAGGTTTCCAGCTTATACAAAATACCTTCTTTTGTGTTCATAAAAAGAAAGTCAATTGTGTTTTGACATAGCGAAGGGTGATGATTTCAGAATTATCATTTTGTTTGTGTAAACTATTCCTTTAATACACATTATTTAGCAATTGCACTGCAAAAAAAATTTTTTTTTTTTTACTGTTTTTATTGTTTCTAGTTTAGTTTTCAGAAATAATAGGTAAAAATTAAGTGAGTTTTTCAGTAAAACCACCAAAATAATTTGCCAATGGGGTAAGCAAGGCAGCAAGGTGGCCTTAGTGGTTAGCACTGTCGCCTCACAGCAAGAAGGTTACTGGTTCGAGTCCTGGCTGGGCCAGTTGGCATTTCTGTGTGGAGTTTGCATGTTGTCCCCATGTTCATGTGGGTTTCCTTCAGGTGCTCTGGTTTCCCCCACAGTCCAAAGACATGTGCTATAGGAGAATTGGGTAAACTAAATTGGCCGTAGTGTATGAGTGCGTGTGTGTGAATGAGAGTGTTGGGTTGTGGCTGGAAGGGCATCCGCAGCATAAAACATATGCCGGAATTGTTGGTGGTTCATTCCGCTGTGGTGACCCTTAATAAATAAGGAACTATGCTGAAGAAAATTAATAAAATGGAGTAAGCAAAAAAAAAAATGAAAAAAAAAGTAAAAAAATTATATATATATATACATAGTTTGAAATATTTTACTTACCCCATTTGTATATTATTTTGCCTGTTTTAGGGAAAACCTATTTACCCTTTTTACTTACACTTTTGGAAAACGACAATATTTTGACCTTGTCTAGAAAATGCTTCTTGATTTAAGAATTTTTAGATATTTCGACTAGAAACAGTAAGAAAAGCATTAAATAAGAAAAGAAAGCTACTAAGTACAGTGCTCAGCGTAATTGAATACACCTCATTATTGAAAATGAATATTTTCATCCATTTCTCAGTGAATATAGGCAATGTATTTTGGTGCATTTAAACAAAACAGATTTATTAAACAGATTATTTCATTTTCTTTTCGGCTTAGTCCCTTTATTAATCCGTGGTCACCACAGCGAAATGAACCGCCAACTTATCCTGCACGTTTTTACGCAGCGGATGCACTTCGAGCCACAACCCATCTCTGGGAAACATCCACACACACTCATCCACACTCATACACTACGGCCAATTTAGCCTACCCAATTCACCTGTACCGCATGTCTTTGGACTGTGGGGGAAACCGGAGCACCCGGAGGAAACCCACGCAAACGCAGGGAGAACATGCAAACTCCACACAGAAACGCCAACTGACCCAGCCGAGACTCGAACCAACAACCTTCTTGCTGTGAGAAGACAGCACTACCTACTGCGCCACTGCGTCGCCTATTAAACAGATATATTTATTAAAATAATATTTTAGTTGCCAAAGATATGTAGAAATTGACTGATAATAAATTAAATTCAAGCAAATTTTGCAAAAAAAAAATACAAACTACAAAGTTTCAACTAATTTTTCCACGTTTTTGTTTCTTTGGGTGTACTAGTTTTTGGACCGTTATCAAAAGTTATTTTGTTAGATAAGCTCCAGATTTGGCTTCAGTAGTGACTAATCTAATGTATATGCACAAATATAATATTGTATAGCTTCCTATTAAAAATATGAATTTAAAAGAAAGAACATTTTTGCAGTGTGGGTTTATGTGAAAACTTAGCAAAACAGAAGTTTTGACATAAGTTTGTGTGTATTTGTTCATTCAAGTGCTAGAGCTGAAAATGTAATTTCTCACACTTTCTTAAAGGCAGCTCTTTTGTATTTTGTCTGTGAGAGAAAAAATATATAAGGAAAAATATTGTTCGGGGAAATTAGCAGTGCTCAAAACTCCTTTTTCTTCTGTGCGAATTCACAGAAGTGGTCTGGATTGAGCAGCAGCTCTGTCACCCGCAACATGTATATAAGAGTGTGTGTGAAATCCAATGCTAATCCTGGTTGCTTGTGTCCCATGAGCTGCCTGTATGTGTGTCTGCTGGCTGGTTTGGCAGACTGATGTCTGGTCAGCTGTCTGGACACTTGGCCTGCACACAGTCTTCAACACTGAGACACGTGGCTGTCAATGAATGCTTTATCTCAGTGAGACAGTGTTGGGTGGTGACCACACGGGGGGTCTTATTGTGTAGACGTGTGCGTGTGCAAGCGATTGGAAAGGAGGGATTAAACAGCTGTGGTCAAAGGATGGATAGAGGGAGGTAGCAGATTTAGCTTGGCAGATGGATGGACTGATGACCATTTTTTTTCTTTCCTTTTGCCATTTCCCTTTTCTTTGTGGAGTTTCACTTTTCTGTTTCACTTTCTAAGCAGTTTACAGAGGAATTTATTTTTATTTTCATATTATATTTGGTGGAAGTACAAGTAAAAGAGTCTGAGATAACAAAAAAGTCATTTAAGCCTGAAAATAAAAACTATAATATAAAAACTAAAATATTTTTTATATTTTGAAAACTTCAAAAATAAATTATATTTTATAACTCAAAAATAAAGTTATCACATCAATCCCAATGCAAGTTCTAAAATTCAAAACAAAATTTTTTTATATATGTATTTTTGAATGAAGTTTTTTAATCCAAACAAACAAACAAACAAACAAACAAACTGTAAAAGCGGTAATATTGTGAAATATGTAAAATTTTACTTTTTTCTTATGGTAAACTGATATTTTTTCTTTATTTTTTCTTTTATTTTCTATCAGAAACCAGGGCAGACATGTTTTACAGAATTGAACGAATAGAATGTTCAAAACAGAGCATTTCTTTGCAATAGAAATCTTATTTTGAGCATTATAAATGTCTTTACTGTCTCGTAATTTCCATGCAAGAGGGTATAATGGTGTTGGTATGGCCCATGATATGTCAATTTCCATGTACAACCCCAAATTAATTTATTTATTTTTATTGATTTTCCAAAATAACATTCCTATTTTGGTTCTTGCAACACATTTTAAAAAGTTGGAACAGTGAAGCATTTACCACTTTGTAATGTTGCCATTCCTTTTTACAACACTTAAAAAGACATTTAGGGACTGAAGACAACAAGTGATGAAGTGATTCAGGTGTAATTTTGTCCCATTCTTCCTGCAAAAAAGTCTTAATGTGGAAAACAGTACAGTGTCTTCGTTGTGGCATTTTGCGCTTCAAAATGTGCCACACATTCTCTGTTAGAGACAGGTCGGGACAGCAGACAGGCCAGTCAAGTACCTGTATTCCCTTCCTCTGCAGCCAAGACTTTGTAAGGTGTGCCGAATGTGGTTTTGCATTGTCTTGTTGAAATATGCATACATACTCTATGTACTTTTCAGCTTTAATGGTGCCATCACAGAAATGCAAGATATCTTTACCTAGGGCACTGACACAACTCCATACCATGACAGACCCTGGCTAATGGATATGTTGCTGGTAACAGAGTGGATGATCCTTTTCTTCGTTGGTCTGGAGCACACAGTATCCATTTCTCCCAAAAAAATACCTGAAATACTGATTGATCTGACCACAGTACACGTTTCCACTGTGTGATGGTCCATCCCAGATGCCTCCAAGCCCAGAGAAGTTGATGGCGCTTCTGGACACTGTTAACATTGGGTGTCCTTTTGGCACAGTACAGTTTTAAGTGGCATTTGTGGATGTAACTATGTATTGTGGTACTTGACAAAAGTTGTCAAAGTAGTCCTGAGCCTATGTGGTGATATCATTAATAGATGAATAACAATTGTTGATGCAGTGCCGCCTGAGGGATCGGAGATCACAGTAGTTAGGCTTCCGCCCTTTACACACTGAAATTTCTCCAGATTCCTTGATTCCTTGATTGAAGCTGAAATATCCAAATGTCTTCCTCTTTCTTTGAGGAACATGGTTTTTAAACATTTCAATAATTTTCTCACATAATTGTTGACAAACTGGCGATCCTCAGCTTATCTGTTCCTAAAGGACTAGACCTTTCTGGGATGCTGCTTTTGTTCCAAATCCTTATTACAGTCACCTGTTGACAACACCTGTTTCAATCACATGATTATTTAGCCAATTTACTATCCCGACATTGCTCCTGTCCCAATTTTTTTGGAATGTGTTGCAGGTCTGAATGACAAGAAAGGATGTATATAATCAAGTTAAGCAGACAAATCATTAATTAAAATATTGTTTGCAACGAAATACAATTAAATTAAATTAGGAAATCACTACTTTTTTTTTTTTGTGTTTTCAATACTGTCCCAACCTTTATCAAAGAGTTCAAATTGTCGAGCCATTTTGAATTACAGAAACTAAATCAAAACAAACATCATTTTGGTCTGTCTTTATCTTAAATGAGATTGCACCCATTCTTTGACTTTACTTAAACCCTTGTCAGAGAGTTCAGTGATATTTGGCTACTTCTGTTTGTGTCCATTGAAAATGCAAGGATTGTGGTTTGATGTTGGCTTGATACAGCATCAACCTCAATTAATTTTAGTTATAATAAGTGTTTCATTCAATCACAAGACCAGTTCCACTCTGTGACCTTCCTGGAGTAAAAGCAAAGGCCTCCTTCATCTTAAGCTGTGGCTTCGTGAACTGGGCCGCAGAAGTGAGTTGCTGGGAAACCAGGCATACACAGCCAAATTGCTCCGTTTTGCCAGATGTCTTGCGGAGTGAATCATGTAGCACTGGTGTCTGAACCTCCCCCTGCACACGCGGAGGCACGAACACATGCACAGAGCTGCAGCTTCAACTTCATACGCTTCTGAGGCCCTTTCATTGTCAGTCATAGACTTGAGCTCCAACTCTTGCCAGAGGCTGTAGTGACACAATGGAGGCTCTGTTTTTAAAAACCGAAAAGCGTAGGGCACTGAATAAGTTCTGTGTCTCTCTTTACATACCTATTTCTCTCCGTTTCTCTCATGAACACGCACAAAATAATCAATTAAATTTCCCCAGCTCCCCGTTGGCCTTCAAAGTGGATCTCCCTCAGTCAAGGAGATCTGCTTTTTAATGCCGGTGACCTTGTATGGTGTCAAAGAGTATCTGGTCAAACAGATAGGCTGGCAGACAGACGGGTTTGTATGTAAAATATCCATTGTTTGATAAAATAACGGAACAAACAGTAATATTTCAAATAAATATTTATTGATGTCATTTCCTATACTACAGGATTTAGCGTGTATGACCTCTCGGAAGTCATCAAGGTTATAATACTTTTGGATTTTTCGTTAGTTTTAATTGTTATTTTATTTTGTTTTGACTTTTTGTTTTCAAATTCAGTTAGTTTTACTTAGTTTCAGAGGTAGATTTGCTTTATTAGTTTTTCTATTATGAAATGGCTTAGTTTTAGTTTAGTTTTTATCAGTTTCAGTATTAGATTTAGGTTTTTTTTCTAAATAAGGGTATTCGTTAGGTGTAAGATTCAAAATCATCAGAATAAATATTGGATAATAAAAACTCAACCAAAGATACATTTTGTTGAAAATAGTATTCAGAGGACACATGAACACTACCATCTAATACTACCATTTATTTCGAGTCATGGGGGGTTATAAGTAAGTAGTTTGTGGATTAGTGCTTACTGGAGACGCGAATCATTTCAAATGATTCAATTCGATTTGTAACTAGTTCAACCGGTTCACTTAGAAGATCCAGTTAAAAAGATTCGTTCGCGATCAGGATCACTGATACGGAAATAAAACCCATTATTGGGCACAAATGTGTTAATTAATCATTTTAAGTCTCTGTATTTAATGCTGTCACCAAACTGCTGTCATGTCCACTCATTGTTTTTATCGTGGGAGCAACAGCGAGGACTGACTGGAGGAGAACCGGCTTGATCTGGCCAATGTCATCACAGACTTTGAGGTGCCATACAGGTCAAACACCTGGCAGTGCGATGTAAATAGATTTACTTCTAAAAGGCATACAGTAGGCTTATGGATTAAATACATTTACAAAGACGCTATAATTTTAGTTAGTTTCAGTTTTGTATCTACACAATACAGTTTCATTTAGTTCTAGTTTTTTAAAAAACTTTCGATTGAATTTTTTTTTCAGTTAACGAAAATTATTAAAATTTTTAGTTTTCGTTTTTTCGTTCGTTTTCGTTAACTATAATAACCTTGGAGGTCATTCTAATATACTGTTTTGGAAACATTTCTTATTATTTCTTCAATGCTGAAAAGTTATATTTCTTAGAAATTATGACAAACATGGTGATTGTAGCTCAATTCATCCAATCACAAACAGTTAGAGTGAAATCCTTTTTAAAATACAATGAATCTCCACATAATCTCATTGTGTTATTATGTCTGTCATTGTGTTATGTCTATTATATGCCATTTCATTAAAGTTTGGGTAAAACGATTGCTGATTAATCAGGCGCATTAATGTATTAAGTAATTAAATTATTAAAATTATTGAGTATTAAATAACTAAAATATAGTTACCATTTGACTGGTTGCCTAGTTTTCTGCAATGGTGGCAATTGTAACACTGATTTCTTGGACTAAATTAAATATTACAGTCTTGCTTTTGTTATTGCAAACATGTCAGCAGAATTATTTATTAGTGCACCATATTTGTGTCTTATATAAAAAGATAATTCGTGTATTTTACGTCATCTATGAATTACGGAAATTGTAAAACATTTACAATTGCCTTTAGTTTACCGTATTTATTTGAGATAGAAAATTCATTACTTAATTTAGTATGAGGACTGCACGATATTGGAAAAATCTAACATTGCAATTTTTTTTATTCTGCAATATATATTGCGATATGAATACAAGATGAATAAGTTGAATAACTATTTGGAAAGAATTGATCATTCATTGGGATGATTCTGTAGGGGACTGTATAAAATATAATAAACTGTCTATAAACATGGATAAATACAATAAACAAAAGTTGAACTGTATTCAGGTATACAGTAATTGAATAATCAAACATAAAATAATACTATATAGTCTTCGTTTTATAAACAATTCAATGAAAGTAATCGTTAATTTGTTAAGTTACAAACAGTACAATTTATTATGCGTGAGTGCTTTTAAAACCCTCACACAGTCACGTATATTTGTGATGTGACTATTGCGAATGCTAACATTGCAATAACAATGCTGAAACAATATATTGTACAGTTCTATTTAGTATCATTAATATTTTATTGCATTTTTTTTTAATTGTTTGAATTAGAGGTTTCATTTTATATTAACCATGTTCATTTTTATTTAAAGTTTTAGTATTACTTACTATGTTTGTCATTTTTCATGGTTTTATTGTTATTATAAATTTTAAGTATTTAAAAATGTACAAATATTATGTATTTTATTTTTAACATCAAATTATATAAAACTGATAAATGATAAACAACTTTGCAACTAGCAGAAATAAATTAGTTTCATATATCTTTATTAATTGAAGAGTTATCTTACAGAAATTGGGGTTAATATGCATGTGTGTAAGTGTTTGTTTTATGGTATAATCATACTATAATGAACTAACATGTACAGCTCTGGATTTTTTTACATTTTACATTTAATAGGTATGGCTTAGAGTGAAATATTAATTTGTTTTATACTATATGGGTCTGAGAACCTTTATTTCAAATTATGAATAAAATAAAAATATTGTCATTATAGCTGTTTGTTTTTGTGTGTTTTATTCCACCATATTTCGATTTAGCTTTAAATGATAACATTAATTTTAAATTATGAAGAATTACCATCATATGTTTACAGAAAAAAACAAAAATGTAATTATACTCAAACACATAACTCTAATTTGTCAAATAAAATAAACACAAAAGAATATTATATGTATTATAATGTATTACATGTATTTTATAAATACATGTGTACCGCATAGAGTATTCATCTCTACTGGTTAGCTTTTGTCTAGGTGAGGAAACTTAGACTAGCAATTACCTGCCAGCAGAAGGCCTGAGAGGAGAGCTATTGATTTGGCCAGGAGGTCAGAGGGGGTCGACAGCTGCAGGGGAAGCAGGGACGGGGGAAAATACTGCAAATGTGTTGGAGGAGGGGTGGCCTTCAGGTGAGCTTACCCTCAACAATGTCAATGAATAGCTCCTTATTCAGACCTTCTTGGATATATGTGCAGGTGTGGTTATGGCTCAGAAAAGCTATTTATTATGTTGCCCAGTTGATTTAATAGCAGTTTATAAGTCGTAATAGATGGCTTACATAGTACATTGAACACAGAAAAAGACTACTAACCAGTACCAGTGGCTATAAACATGTATCTTACCACTACAAATAGCACTTGAACAGAGTCTGTATTAGATATTGTACACTGGCAACAAAAGTCCCATCACTAGCCAGGTTTCCATCCTAAATTGAAGACCAATCTTTTCAATTTTCGCAAAAAAAAAAAAAAAAAAACTGATTAGTAGGGCCAGACAGAATCTGAAATTATTTTGTTAATTCTGTGCAGAATTTGCAGAATGATTTTGGGAATATAGTAACTAAAAACATAACACATGGAATAAAAATGATATCTTTTAATGATTCTTTAAGATCCACTTGTTTGGTAAACAAAGCAAGTTTCTTATATAACATATCCAACACAGTCTCATTCTGAAAACGTAGGTCTATATACGTTTCTGGAGGTCACCAATTATGTAGCCAGAAATATGTATTGCTACGTACGTCTTTAATACGAACGCCACAGGGTGGTATGAAGCTGTTCCTTTTTGCGCTTATGAGTTGACCACTTAACTGCATTAGCGAGACAGTTAGCGAAATATTGACCACAACGATGGGGTTCGAGTTCGGTGAAGAACGGTTCCAGAAAGCGGGTAAGACAAAAACAAAAGCCAAAAAATAAAATAAACAAGTATATAACAGAGCGAGAATGCGGTGAAATCTGAAAACGTGGTAAATATCAGATGAGGGCTTTTTATTTTCTGGATTGGTTTTTAAAACTGTCAATTGGGTTTAGGGAAGTGGGTGGGTGGGTCAATCAGTGCTTTTGAAAACACTATTGGTGTTTAGGGAAGGGAGATGGTGGTTCAGTCAATCAGTCAGTCAGTCAGTTGACAGTGGCTTCTGGTGGGTTTATGCAAGAACAGCAGGAGCAAATGCCATTTGCGAGAGAAATTTGAGATCTCAAAAAGCTTACACAGCAGCCTCTGGTGGTTTCGCAAAAACAAAAACGGTAAAAAGTGTAGCTCCTGGGAGGTATTGGGCGCTCTCCAGAAATGTCTATAGCAGTATGTTTTCAGAATGAGCCTGGGTTGTTATTTCTACAACACGGTAAATATTACCTTGCATTACATTACTTTACACTGTATTGCAAATAAATCATATAAACCTTTGCATATAAGTTCGTTATATTATTGAAATTAATATAAAAACTGAATAAATATTCTAGGTGGGCATAGATATTTTTTTAATCTATATTAATCTAAATTAATCTCGAAATTAATCTAGATTAATCTAGATTAAAATGGCTCATTTGAATTCTGCCAAAGGCATTCAGAATATGTGTGCTACTTGACATTGTGACGTGTAGTTAAGTTTATTTTGAGAGGTCTGCGGGAATGAGAAGGCTACGCCGGACCGTACGCATGCGCTTGGCAGAAGTTTAATATCAGAATAATATAAGCATAAATCATAATATAATAAGTATAAAGTAGACTTAACAGAGCGAGGTCATGTGACTTCACAAACGGTAGGGAAAGTAATTAAAAAAATTGACCTGGAAAAATTAGATTAATTATAGGTTCTGAGTGTCGATTTCTATTGCTTTTCGATAAATCAGCCAACCTTACGCAATAGTCACATCCCAGGATTAGATAAAGATATTATTATAAAAAAAATGTTTATACAATGATGACCACGTTATTTTACATTTGATTGTTCAATTTCTAAATTTCACTCCCCAGAAAATCATAAAGTGCTGTTTATGTCACTTTTATCTTTGCTCTGTTGTATTTATATAAGCTTGTATTTATCATATTTTATACAGATGCACTGTGTAGAAAAAAGACTTGATCACCCCAGTCCATCTACCTTTCCAAATAGAGCTATTCAAATCATCTGCTGAAATTGTATTTATAATTGCAATATATCGCAGCAAAACAAAACATTGCAATGTCAGATTTTTCAAATATCGTGCAGTCCTAACGTTCAGATATAATGTTTGCGACATCAGAGTTTATTCAGCAAACATGTTTTAATCTCTTTGTCAGTCAGCACTTCAAACACACCAGTTCCAGTTCACCACTGATTACAATCACACAGCTGAATCTCATGAGGACTGATTACCAGCACTACATTTACACCTCACCTTCAACACATCTTTGCTCAGTCTTGTACCACTGTTAAGCCGCGGTCACACTGGACTTTACTCCCCATAGACTTCCATTCATACGCACGCGAAAGCGTCAGACCAGAAACGCAGGGTCATGCGTCGAGTTTCGCAGGTTGCTGCAGTGCAAAGTTCAAGCTTGGTGAACTCTGACCTGCGAAATCGCATCACTTGACTGCGTGAGACCAATCCAGGATCAAAACATGACCTCTCTGAACAGAAATTTAAAACATGGAGCAATTGCTCACTTTTTTTAATGTCTAATCATCTTTTTTAATCCCGCCCCTTTTCGCAGCGCCGTACGACAGAATTTTGCAAACTCAAACTCTAGTGTGACTGCGGCTTTAAGCTGGATTTATACTTTCGCCTGGCGCCGCATCGCGCGCCTCCACTGACTGTGCGCGTACCTTGCGAAATGGACGAGGCTTTTATACGTGCCGAGTTCGCCATTGTGATATTCTTTAAAACAACAGGGGGCGGTCAAAAGAAACCGTAAAGTCAGACGGATAAACAGAGAAGTAGAAAGTTTCCAGAACTACGTCATATCATTAATATCATTCAATATTTTTAAACTAATTATTTTTATTGTTTTTAAAAATTATTTTAAGGATTATAAAGATTTTTATAACCATTCAAGATTTTTTTTTAAATCAAACTTTGATGCATCACTTGCTTTTGTTCCTATCTCGGACTGTTTTACCCATTGAAGTTTTTTAAAATGTCAATGACAACAGAACATGGGTTACTCTACAAATATATTTTTATTATGGCAAGAATAAAAGCAAAAAAAAGCACACTTAAAAATACAGATGTTTTTTTTTTAATTTAGCTCACTCCAAAAAATTACACATTACTGTCTGGCTAGTTTCTGTTCTATACTTATGCTAAAAAGGCAATGATGGTCCAACATTCCTGACCATTATCACAAATAAAGCCAAGAAAAACAGGGCATCAGTATATTGCAAACTGATAGGTTCAAATATTTCTTTCCAGTTATCAAAGAAATAATTTTTAATTCGTTTTAGTTTTGTAGCTATTACATTGTTTTAAATTCAAAATTCTAATATTTACATCAGTGTAAATCCTATGAATGGTAGAAAAACATATTTCTGTAATTGTGTACCTGGGTCTCCACTTTTGCCATGGCCTCATTTGGCTTTAACAAACATAGAGGTAAAGTTGGTTTTAAATATTCGCACATTCTGACTTTCTTCTTAATATTGTAATTAAAAGTATTATTTGCAAACTCTAAATAGCGAAATCATATTACCAGCCAATGACTATCAAAGTACAACATTGTTCACAGTCAAATAAACAGTGTTAAAGTTGTTTTCAAGTCTTACTTGCAGGTTATTTCAGACCGAATATTCAGAGTGCTGCGGTAATCAATATAGGGAGTGTATCACAAGTTGTCACTGAACGAATGTGGGAATATAAAACCAACTTTACCTCTGTTTAACAAACTGATCCCTCAGGTTTTTCAAACTTTTTAACAAAAACTTTCCTCCTTTCCCATGGCTGTTGCAATTTCTAGCCAAGAATTATTGATCATCAGATTATCTCTATGATCACGGATCATAACGATGTCTGTACAGTCGTACTGTTTCAGACAAAATCTCTTAAAAATGATTCATATTCATCTCAAATCAAACGCGGCGACACGCGAACAGTTCGCTCGAGTGTCAAAAAAAGCCATGCGCACCACCAGCCGAAATGATGTCGCGCGCACCCAAAGCAAACTTCCGCTAACACCGCAATGACGTCACATTTGCCGTGCGCACTTAAGCGACATAGCGGATGCGTCGAATATAAACCAGGCTTTAGTGTGCATCGCCCAGCAGTTTCCTGGTTCTTGGATTTGATATTTACCTGTGTTTTGATTTAGGATTGTTTTGGGATTTTAAAAGTGTTTTCTGCCTGCCCTGACCATTGCCTGTCTTTATGGATTTCTCTACTGGATTACCCATGTTGTGCTGTTTGCTCCTGTTATCCCTGCCTGTCTGACCATCCCTTTGCTTTAATAAAAGCTGCATTTGAAACTTTACCTTCGTGTGCACATTTGTAACACTCCTATTATTCACATTAAACCTTTTTTGCAAGTCCAAAATCGCCTCAAGTGAATGTAAAAACTTTTTTGAGAATTAAGGGATTTTTATCAGTCGTTTCTCATTTGATATTTTTAAAATGCGCATTAACACAGGGTGATGGAAACCCAGCTATTGTGTAGCGCTGTGAGCCATGTGAGTGCTGGGTGGCCAGGTCATGTGGTAAAACTCAGAGTAATGCATGGAGGGATGTCGTCTCAACCTTCAGCCAGCCCTTCTCTCCCATTATTGGAATATTAATCCCAGGGATCTGGAGGGAAGGGTGACGTCATGTGTGTGTGCCAGCATCGTCCTGTGTGCTTTACCGTGGATTCAGCTGTCATGGCTAACAGAACCATTTCTGTGATTAACGGTCTCGCCGACCCCATCAAACACCCAACCGCGCTACTTCCTGCCTGATATTCTCCCTCCTTCTTTCTCTCTCTTTTTTACTGAGTGTCCCAGCTGGCTGGTGTGTCTTTTTAGATAGGCAGAGCCTCTGTGTGTGTGTGTGTCTGTCTGTGTGATTTGTATGGAAGAGAGTGGACGCTTGTGTTTGTGAGCAGAAAATGAGCATGTGTTTGTCAAGGAGCATGATAGAGAGCAAGAAAGTGAGTGTGTGTGTATGTGTGTTTTGGTGTGTGCATAGTGCATCTGATTGGTGTTCAAGGAAGGTGCTGTTCACTCTCTGGAGGTCTGCATGGTGCATCCTTACGTTTCTGTGGTCTTAGGGAAGATGTCCTTGCCGAAGGCTGAAGCGCACAATGGCCTGCTTACCATCAGCAGTCAAAACTCTACAGGAGACAGCAGTGTGCATCTGTATCCTTCTGTGTCCTAAAAATACAGCCACGGCAGCTACTTCCATAAAGTCTGCAGGAGATAAACTGACTTATTATGCCTGTCTGCCTTAAAGGGCTAGTTTGCAGCAAAATCAAAATTCTGACATTTACACAGAGATTTTCACACTCAAATGAATCGGAGAGATGTCTGTGCCTCCACTGAATCTCTCACAATTCCAAATTTTTGTAAATAGATCAAAAAATAAATCCATATTTAATGAGCAGTTTATTTTTTAGAACTTTTTTTTATTTAGTTATACAATTTTAACAAGGCAAATAAAAAAATAAAAAAATAATCACTACAACAAATGAGATATTGTACATATTCATGCCACCATTGAATTATATACTGTACACATCACTCAGTTTATAGAAATTATACAAAGAATAAAAAACAAGTAAATAAAGTTTTTTAATCATGCAATTTTTTTTTATTATACAAAACAACAAAGTCAAATGGCTGAGGTTACCATAGGGCTGAGCGATAAAATCGGTATCGATATTTATTGACCGAACACCATTGTCCATAACAATAAAAAATAGATTCAGTATGTAGTTTTGGTATGAAGCTCTATAGACTTATTAAAATGTGGCTGCTAAGCGCGCCTTGGAAGGAATACCGATAAGCTTGGGATGTAAGTTTGTCATTTCCAATGGAGGCGCACGACTTGCACGATGCACATATGGGAGTGACACACACATGTTGTGCAAGCAGCGCGCACGTGAACCGTGCACATTTTTCAGCTGCACCTAAGTAAAAAAACATCTGAACTTTTCCAAATGCCCGAGCACACCGCGATTCATGCAAGTAGAACTAACCAATCTGCTTCACACTTTGTATGAAATATACACATTTCAGTAATTACGGCAGACTAATTACCTCAGACAAACACGGCGCACCCAAACACTGCAGCGATTTAAACTTTTTTTTTATGAACCCTTTGTCATCCTCTGTTATGAGAGACGCCAGGGGAGCACAAGCACAAAGTCCATTGTAAATGGTCACGGAATCCACGGGCTCTCGCTTATCACTTCAGGTCAGAATAACAACACATGCAAAAATGAGGGCCATATAGCAGCAGTGAGGAGACTGTAAATACTGTAAAAAGGATGTAAGGATGTCAACAGAGTGGCTTTTTGGTTTCTTTTCTTGTGCATCCCAGCCACTAGCTCTCCATCTGAAGGATTTTTTTAGCATAGGGGGTAATGTAGTCATTCAACTTCAAAATTTGTGATTTTGTTGCAAAATGTATTTAAATAATGATAATTAGATTTGCCAGATTTGATTTGTTGACAGAGTTTGAGGTTTATTGTATCATTATTATTGACTTTTCAAATGTTGATTTACATTTACCATTGCACACACTTTGCAACATTTCATTATTCAAGTTTAAGAGTCTCTTTAACACGTTTGTTTACTTTTTTGTTTAAATATTTTTGTTTTTGACTATTAAAACTATTTGCCTTAGTAATGTTGATAAATTGGTTAAATAACAAAAATCCTAATATTCCTAAATGTGTTGTTAAAAAATATTTAATAATTATCTATATCGAATGATATTAAACATGATATCCTGATCATTTTTTTTGCAATATCGCCCAGCCCTAGGTTACCATTTGTGTAACAATTCTAGTTTACTTAGCTTGGGATGTCCGGTGTCCTGTAAAGTTTAGTTCCAATCCCAATTAGAAACACCTGGGCTATCTAATTAAGCTCTTAATAGGCTTTCTAGAAACATCCTTGCAGGTGTGTTGAGGCAAGTTGGAGCTAAAATCTTCAGGGCACCGGACCTCCAGGACCGAGTTTGAGAACCCCTGTTGTATATCAACCACTTTTCCCAGTCCTTTTTGAAAACACTTCTTTCATCTTCAACATACTGTAAATGTAAGCTCTTCCATTGCCAGTATTTCTTCAATTATCTAGTGGTGGGCAGAGCGAGGCTTCATGAAATACTCAGTCGAAGCGAATGTGTCGACGCTTCGAAATGTTACTAAATCTAGTAACTAGAACTAATCTGGTAACTAGAAACAGTTAAGCAAATTGAGGTATTAAACCCCATGTTGTAGAGTCAAGGTATCAAGTGATTTAGTGAAGCAGTGAGAGTTCCTGACTAGCATGCCGAGATAATGGGTTCGAATCCAGGGTGATGTAGCTATAGATGTTAGTTTTTAAATGCTCTGTTCTTGTAACGAGTTTTGTTTTAACATTGTTTTGACATCCGAATGAACACTCTGTGAATAAATATGTCTTGTTTTGGTCATAAAAAAGTAACATTATTTTTTTCAGATTAATTGTCAGGATTTGAACTTTGGCCATTTGCAGAACAGTTGCTCTGTGCACCCGCACTGTCCACTAGGCTACGTGAGATAAAGACCCTGTCAGTCAAATGCAGATTTGTCAGGTCTCGAAACACTTCTGAAATGACTGATGCTTTGAATCACTTTAGTCATGTGACCTGGTGTTTCGAAATACTTTAGTCACGTGACCTGGGTGTTTTGGATTATGCTTCGGTGCAGTGTTTAGAAACACTTGACACTGTGTTGAAACGTCATTTTCATGTCAGCCATCCCTACAATTATATCAAACCACTGTTCACATGTCAAAGAACAGATTTAATTTTATTTTTTTTTTTGCATATGTTGATCAGCTATAATAAACAGAAGCTCGGTCGTACCTGCTTGATGCATGAGGACAAACCTCATTGGTTCTTCAGAAGCTCAAACGTGGCTCATGACACTCAAGAATGAACCTCACTTGTTCTCACACATCAAGCAAGCCTGATTGAGCTTCCATAATCAAATTTGAATGCTGTAAACATTGTTCACTGATCGGTTTTTATGTGTGAATAAAAGCCTTAATTAAATCTGGTCATCTTATAAAGTGATTGTGTTTCTTCGGAAGACTTGGATTAAACAACTCATATGGATTAAATTTTTGATCTCTTAATGAACGATTTGCAGCTGCAGAGTTTTGGGCAATTACACTGTCAATGAAAGGACAGAAATAACTGTTTTGATTTAAAAATATAATCTGTTGTTCCAAAGACAAACAAAAAGTGTTTGAAGTGAAATGAGAGCAAATATGGCAATGGCAGAATTTTCATTTTGGAGTGAACTGACACTTTAAAGCATATAGTAAATTTACTCATCAATGTGTCCAAAATCCATTCAATTTACAGTAAAAACAGCTGTGGTTGCTTGAATTTTACCCTTATAAATATGGTAGAAACATGTATTAATTTACAGTTAATTTACTACAGTGCTTAAATAATTTATATAGATTATGCAAATGTTCAAAAATGTTTAAAATATCTACTAATATGTAAAAGATGTTCAGTATCAGTGAAACAAAAACTAAACATCATCATGGTAACACACATGACACTAAAGTAGGGAATAAACATTATTTATCAGCTTTACATATAACAAAAAACTCCAACGTATGTAACTGATGAGAAACAAAACTAAAAATAATCAGTATTGTCAAGCAAAAGATGTCAACAAGTGAAGTGTCATACAGTAAATTATGTGTTATTGTGTGTTCACTGCAGAAAAATAGATACTGTTATGTAATGTAAATCTAATGTGTATTTATATAGCGCATTTATCGTGTATGGCCACACACCCAAAGCTTCACAATCATGAGGGAGGGTCTCTCCACACCACCACCAGTGTGCAGCATCCACTTGGATGATGCGACAGCAGCCACAGGACAACGGCGCCAGCGCACTCACCACACACCAGCTATAGGTGGAGTGGAGAGACAGTGATAGAGCCAATTCGGTGGATAGGGATGAATTTAGCCAGGACACTGGGGTTACACCCCTACTCTTTGCGAGAAGTGTCATGGGATTTTTAATGACCACAGAAAGTCAGGACCACGGTTTAACATCTCATCCCAAACACGGTGCTCACTGACATTATAGTGTCCCCTTCAATTTACTGGGGCATTAGGACAGTGCAGGTTGAGCGCCCCCTGCTGGCCTCACTAACACCACTTCCAACAGGAACCTAGTGGTATCCCATCCAAGTACTAACCAGGCTCAGCCCTGAAGCTTAGCTTCAGTGAGTAACCGAGTAACCCACTGCAGGGTGACATTATGGCCATTTTATTAAATTTTCTTTTCCGGAAGAAAAACAATTGTCCATACGTTGTCAGTAGGGTCAATCAATAATTACGTTTTTTTTTTTTTTTTTTGGTGCAATTTCTCTCTTAAAGTAATATCAGTGTCAGTGATCAGTGATATTGTACTCATAGGGCTCTATCATACACCTGGCGCAATAAGGCGCAAGACGTGTTTGGCGTGATTTGTTGCTATTTGTTGCTATTTTCAGACCAACGCAACCAAGTTTTGCGCCACGTTGTTTAAATGGCAAATTCATTGGCACCACTTTGTGGACTCATGGGTGTTCCGATCAAGAAAATAGGTGTGTTAAAGCACATTGTTGACACGTTGCTATTTTGAGGAACTAAAATAGACTGTGCAATAAACCAGCTGAAAGCAAGTCTAAAGTCCAACGCAAATGAAACAAGAATGAAAATGAAATTGAAAAATGAAAAAGAATTAAAGGATTAAAATTTTACAAAAATTATTATTTTCTACATAAATATGAAAACAAATCTTCATGCCTTCACCTCGTGGGGCTTTTTTTCCAGTTTATTCATGACAGTTTGCATTTGTTTAATGTTGTTATTATTAGCAGTATTATTTATTTTATGCATATTTATATTTGTTTTAATAAAAACAAGCTTAGATTTGTCCACCTGTCGGATTTTGGAGGTCTATGTGCACCATATGAGACATAAGAATAGGACATGTGTTTGGATATAACTCAGTTTCTTGACCACACTTCATTATTATTGTTCATTTATTTGTTTGCTTGAAATTAGAACTGAATTCAGAAATAGTTTTGAAGCAAATCTTTGAGCTTAACAAATGAAATTAAATATGTAGGCTAATGGATGTCTTCAGCGGAGTGCGTACAACACCGTTTCCTTATCCACTAAAGTAAATGAGTAAAGTAAAGAGTAAAAGTAAAGTAAAGAGAAAGTAAAGAGGCTGAATGGAGGAGGCTCATTCTTTATCCTCGCTGCAGATGGTCTGTTTAACTCACTAGTGAATCGTTCAGTTGTTCCACTTACAAAGTCTGTAAATAGCAAAAGCACCATGGCGTGATGCAACTGACTCTTAAAGGGTATGGGAGTTGATACTCTGATTGGTTTAATGCACATTAACACAGGCTTAATGCTATGTGTTATGCTCAAAACACATACATAACTCATTAAGAGAATAAGCACAACCCTGTTAGACTATGCGCCGCGGCACAAACCATATTTTTCAGTCCTTAAAATAGCAAAAGTGGATTCAGACATGCCCTTAATGCTTTTGCGCCTAGATCGTTAAAATAGAGCCCATAGTGTATCGAATCTCTTAAAGAGTAAATAAAAATATTCACTTTCGATTGAAACTAAAGCTCTCATAGCAGCACTTTATCAAACATCACTTCAACATTCTTGTGTCTCTTCTCAACTGACTCAAAAAGCCATTAAAAAAGATGTAGGAAAAGTGGACTACTGCCCCCTTCAGAAAGGAGTGTAAATTGTAACTTCACTTTTAAGTAATGATCACTCAGAGTAAAATTGGGATCTCATGGGAATAAATAAACACTTTCATTCTGCATTTTGTGTTTAGAGAACACTCAATACTGTATACATACGAAAACTACTTAGAGAGAAACAACATGAGATCCTCTTGAATCTGTGAGCGCATGTGTGAAGAGAGCTGCTAACTGAATTTCTTTTTTTTTCTTTCTTTCACAAAAGCATTAGCATAATACTCATCAGAAAAGGGCAAAGCAGAAACAACTAAGCGAAAAAGAGAAGGAATGAGAAACTCAGTGACCCAAACATGACTGAGCTTAGACTGTCAGCATGTGTCATCGGTGCCGGGCTCATTCTGTACGACGGCTACAACATAACCGGGGAGTAGCTGTAAACAAAGGTGCTCATCAGCAGCAACCATTTAGCATGTATTCCACTATTATCATTATTCATCTGTGAGGCATGTGTGGGAGATTTCAGAAGTGATTATCCTGACAGAGTTTGTGCAGTCATTGGTAGACTATTAGTCTTGAGCCCGAGCCGTATCCAGCGCCGGTTTGGCATCGGATCTTTTGCTGCTAGCGTGTTTTGCTTCAACGTGGGAACCGTCAGACCATAGAGAGGCTGCCGTTGGGTTTATAAGGTTCTTTCATTCAAAAGCTCATTCCTCTTTTCCCACAGTTGGCCCATCTCTATCTGTAGCTATCTCTTTCAGCGCGGCTGCATCCCTCGTTCCCTCCTCTCCCTCTCAGCCTGTTTTTGCGCGCTCTGTTCGTTATCTAACCAAACCCAACGGATTCTTCTCAGTACTGCTAAGAGAAAATCAGTTTGCTTTTTTCCTTCTCCTCTTTTTCTTGTCTAGGTCCCCACTGCCTCGCTCTGCTGCTCACCAGTTCTCCCCCCCTTCCTCCCTCCCTTCCTCCCTCCCTCCGCCTCTCTCTGCTTTTGCTGGCTCTGCTTTCATTCTAACCTCCCCCTCCTCTTCCCTCAAGGGAATAAAGGTCATTGCGCAAATGATTACTCAGACCTCGGTAGCCATGGAAACGCGGTCATGTGACAGGGACAGGCATGCATCGAGCACAACAAAGGAGCCGATTAGTAAGCCAGCGTTGGAAAGCTAGCGCCCGCCTTTGTGTGCCTGCGTTCTCGGTATTTCGCTCTATCTCTCCCTTTCTCTCCCTATGTGTTCGACTTGCTGGGGGAGGGAGGAGGGAAGTACAGCGCAAAAGAAAGCCTAGCATGCTGCTTCCACCAGTGTTTGGCTTTGTTTAAACTAGCAGTTTGTCTTTGGGTTGTTCATTAGAGATTAACGCTGACATTTTGGCTCGTTTGCACGTGTCCAACGTATCCGGTAGACAAAAGAAGTGTGTCCTAATTTTCTTTTAGACCTGAACTGAGAAGGCCGCTTCATTGTGAATAAGGTGAATTCATGGTAGAAGATGACGTCAGTGGCGGCCGTAAATTTACTTTTAGTTTTTTACATTTTTGGCATTTATTTCGGATATGCAAGCCACAAACTTCTATTTCTTTGAATGTGGAAATAACTGCTAGATAAACATGCATTAAAATAACATGTTTTAAATCAGCTACAAAATCTTAAATGCATAAATGCTAAAACGTATATCCCCTTGGTTTCGGATGGAATCGGCAGCTTCTGTGAATTGGCTCTTTTATTTTGGGACTTGCATTATAGAGGGCAACAGTTGGGCACATTAAAAACTAATGTACATTTAATGTTATCTTACTTTTGTCATGTATAAAAGAAGAATTTGTGTCTTCACTACAAACTTGAGTTTGCATGTTCTTCCTGTGTTCCTCCTGGTCCTCCATCTTGATGTTTCCCCCACAGTCCAAAGACATGCGGTATGCATGTAGGTGATTTGAATGAACTAAATTGCCCTTAAGGCGGATTTATACTTCTGCGTTGAGTGCACGTGTATGGTCTGGCACAACCTTGGTGCAGTCACATAGCCCTCGTGTCTGACGCTGACGTGCACCTCTCAAAAAATGTAACTACACATCGCGATGATGCGTAGCGCAAGTTCTGTGATTGGTCGGCTTGGTAGCACTGACGAGTGTGGGACGAGGCTGAGAGCCATGCGAACCTGCTGGAGCAAGTGTTTACAAGTGTCGAGTCCCGTGAAAGAGCTCCAGTTGAAACTTTTGTTTTGTGTTTACCTTATGATCAAAGTTGTTACACGTCTGCTGGTTCCTGCCTCAGAATGAGCGAGTTTTAGTTACTTGTACATTAAGTTTGTACAATTAAGCATTCAGAGAAAACAAAATACCCACGAAGAAACTCAACACAGAGGAACATAAAAACCTACTGCCAGCTAGCGTTTTGGAAGTGTTATTGCAGAGCAACACAAACAGCACACAGAAGTATAAATGCACGACTACGCGCAAGGCATTCGCCGTGGGTCTCGGCGATCCCTCAATGCAGAAGTATAAATCAACATTTAGTGTGTGAATAAGAGAGTGTGAGGGTGTTTCCCAGCACTGAGGGTTGTACTCTTAGTGCTGAGTTTCAGGAAAGGCATTGGCTGTGTAAAACAATTGCCAAAGAAGGTTTATTCCGCTGTGGTGACTCCTGATAAATCAGGGAATTAGCTGAAGGACAGTGGACAGTGAGTGAGTGAGTGAGTGAGTTGCTGCAAGCCAAGAGTGAACTTAAGCTCTACCTTCTCCATGGCTTAATATTCTCTAAATCCATATATATATATATATATATATATATATATATATATATATATATATATATATATATATATATATATATATATATATATATATATATATATATAAAATGTACACTCATATACAGTATGAATATATATACAGTGCACTCAACGCAGAAGTATAAATCAGCCTTAAAGGCAATTTAGTTTATCCAAATCACCTATACCGCATGACTTTGGACTGTGGGGGAAACACCAATGGAGGACCAGGAGGAAACCCATGTGAACACAGGAAGCACATGCAAAGTCAAGTTTGTAGTGAAGATACAAATTCTTCTTTTAAACATGACAAAAGTAAGATAACATTAAATGTACATTAGTTTTTAATGTTCGGGACCCAACTGTTGCACTTTATAATGCAAGTCCCACCTTCTAAATAAAAGAGCCAATCAACAGCTGCTGTCAATTCTATTCAAAACCAAAGGAACATATGTTTTAGCATGTGTATATATATATATATATATATATATATATATATATATATATATATATATATATATATATATATATATATATATATATATATATATATATATACAGTTGAAGTCAAAATGATTAGATTCCCTGAATTATTAGCCCCCCTGTTTGTTTTTTCGGAGAGATTTTTTTTAACACATTTCTAAACTACCTACTGCGCCACTGCGTTGCCCATATATATATATATATATATATATATATATATATATATATATATATATATATATATATATATATATATATATATATATATATATATATATATATATATATATATATATATATATATATATATATATATATGGGCAACGCAGTGGCGCAGTAGGTAGTGCTGTTGCCTCACAGCAAGAACGTCGCTGGGTCGCAGGTTCGAACCTCGGCTGGGCTGGGTCAGTTGGCGTTTCTGTGTGGAGTTTGCATGTTCTCCCTGCGTTCGCGTGGGTTTCCTCCGGGTGCTCCGGTTTCCCCCACAGTCCAAAGACATGCAGTACAGGTGAATTGGGTAAGCTAAATTGTCCTTAGTGTATGAGTGTGAATGTGTGTGTGGAAGTTCCCAGAGATGGGTTGCGGCTGGAAGGGCATCCGCTGCGTAAAATCGTGCTGGATAAGTTGGCGGTTCATTCCGCTGTGGCGACCCCGCAAGGGACAAAGCCGACAAGAAAATGAATGAATGAATATATATATATATATAACAAACCTGAAAAATCACATGTACATAAGTATTCACAGCCTTTGCCGTGCAGCTCTAAATTGAGCTCAGGTACATTCTGTTTCCACTGATCATTCTTGAGATGTTTCAGCAGCTTTGTTGGAGTTCACCTGTGGTAAATTCAGTTGATTGGACATGATTTGAAAAGGCATACACCTGTCTATATAAGGTCCCAGGGTTGATAGTGCATGTCAAAGCACAAACCAAATATGAAGACAAAGGAATTGTCTGTAGACCTCCGAGACAGGATTGTGTCAAGGCACAAGGCTGGGGAAGGTTACAGAAACATTTCTGCTGCTCTGAAAGTTCCAATGAGCACAGTGGCCTCCATCATCCGTAAGTGAAAGATGTTTCAAACCACCAGGACTCTTCCTGGCCATCTAAGCTGAGTGATCTGGGGAGAAGGGCCTTAGTCAGGGAGGTGATGAATAATCCAATGGTCACTTTGTCTGAGCTCCAGCTTATATATATAAACCTGAGATAGAAGTTTTATTTACATTCGATTAACAACTTCACAATCAACAACATACCGTAAATTGTATTATATTTATAATATAAATTTAAATTTTATTTTGTCATTCAGAGTGCTTCATGATTGCTCATTAAATCCATTCAGTACACAGTTTTGTCTTTTTTAGCCAATTTTTATATAGTTGGTTTAAATTCACAAAAGTTTGTTATTCTTTGTACATAAGGCAGTAGGTAACCCCCCAGCACCCCCCCCCCCAGGTGCTGTTTATCTTGGTATAAATAACATACTAACCTACAAACATACTAAAATGCAAACAATTGTTTTAGTGAAACACTGCAGGGATCCTTCCTTCACAGCGGAACGTCACAGTTTTGGTATCTTTTCTCATTGTCAGCAGTGGCTTTGTTTAAATGAAACTGTCAAGGCTTTGAAACTCGCACCAGCTTATCTAATACGAGTTACCTGCAGTTAATGAACTCCAGCCAACAGAACCCAATTAAACACATCTGAAAATGACTGGGAGCTCATGGAAATCCTGTAAGCCATAAAAGGCATGAATCAGTCTTTTAAAGTATACTCTACAAAGTAATCTCACCTATTTCATACCATTTTCTTAGAAGTAAGAAAAACTCATGGCCAAAACCACATTTAAAATGTACATTACAAAACTACCTGTACATTTTAAAATTAAAAGCAAAGTTAGATTATTCGATATACATTTTTTTATATACTGTTCAGTTTGAACCCAGGCTAATTAACAAAGTGCCTGTTTCAATGTTTTCACAGAATGATATATTGTTGCTTGTTGTATGTTTTGCAAAATATTCAAAGAGGAATGTCAAGTGGGTGTCTGTAAAAACATGTACAGTTTCTTTTGAGAGCATCTGTTATGAATCACTTATATGTAGTACATTCATTCTGACAGCTGCATGAATACATTGGACTGTGTACATGTAAAAATACAACATTATAACAATCCATGCTTATATAAACTACTTGTTTGTGCACCAGTAATAATAGACCATCTGTACCATGACTAAAATCATTATTCATCAAAACTTTATTTTGCTAGGGTTGCACCGATTAACCACAACCGGATGATTTTTGTTAAAAATGCACAATTGGCAACCAGACTTTCGTTCGATTCTTACACAATTCCTCAATAATCTCAACATTAAATATGGATCATATGTTTGTGTTTGGCCAGTTTTCATTACAGCTCTTTTAGGCGATCACTTGGGGTTTATATTTTAATGTCTAAAGCTTGAGTAAACACCTTTACTTAATGTACACTACATGGGATTCATTCAGTATAATCATGAACATAATTTCATTTTATGTGTCAGTTATAGTAAGTTGGTAGGGTGTTTTAAAAACTTACGGGCTCACATACTGTTCATGATGAGTAAAATATTGGAGGAAAACCCTAAATATTTGTTGTATGGGGTTTTATTAAGGCATTTATGAGTGAAACATACTGTGATAATAAAAGTTTAGATAGTATTTTCTTCTGAGATTATCCCTGTATAATTCATATTAAATACGACCAGCTTTGTATACAGCTGTAACTATGGGAACGCTGTTACTCCTGCGGTTCTAAAGGCGCCAACTGATGGAAGAGAACAAATTTGAATTTTTTAACCAGCATTGATAACATTTTAGGTTTGTACAAGTATGTTTTATGTTGCATTATGTCACAAAGCCAGATTGTAGTTGTTGCCTTTAATATCACTGCAGATTCAGAAATTGTTATCGAATTAGCCATTTTGCTGGCAGCTAGCTCTCTGCAACTCTCACATGGTTGCCCACTGAAGCTAAGCAGGGTTACGGCTGGTCAGAACCTGGATGGGAGACCACATGGGAAAGCTAGGTTGCTGCAGGAAGTGGTGTTAGTGAGCCCAGTGTTTGTGTGGGTCCTAACGCCCCACTATATTGATGGGGACTCTATGCTCAGTGAGCACCTTCACTTTCAGATTCTTTGATCACTTTCAGATGACTCTCTGTGGTTGTTAAAAATCCCAGGATGTCCTTCAAAAAATAGTAGGGGTTTAACCAAATTTGCCCACCTGCCTCTGTCCATCATGGCCTCCTAACTATCCCCATATCATAATTGGCTTCATCACTGTCCCCTCTCCACCAATCAGCTGGTGTGTGGTGTGCGGCTGGTGTGTATATGGCTGCTGTCGCGTCATTCAGGTGGATGCTGCACACTGCTGGTGGATAAGGAGATTCCCCCCCAAAAATATGTAAAGCGCTTTGAGTGTCCAGAAAATTCACGCGGAAATACATAATCGTGCTTCACTACCGTATGCTGTGTCAAACCGAGAAATGTAATTTGTGTACCACATTTCTGCAGCAGCTGGGTTTGAGCCACTGTTCATTCTGCATTTCACCTCAGAAATGCAGCACCAGGTGAGCTGCTTAGCAAGTTTACTATTATGCATTACTATGCACCGAGGCTCAGACACACTCACACTCTCACTCTTCAAAACTAGATTAAAGACCTATCTTTTTAGCAAAGCATACACTCAATGCATTACATAGCGGTATGATGCATGATGTGCCCCACGCAGCATTTTGCTTCTTGTTTTTATACACTATAATCAGCAGCTACGCTAATTATTCTCCTTATTCTGTATTTCCACCTGGGGGTACTCATCTTGAGGCCCTCAGACTATGCAGCGCCACTGATGCGATCCAAGACCAGCGACGAGATGATCCCAAGGTTTTCTGGACCAGGCCGTATCCTGCTGTGGTGGTCATCGTGGAGTGAGAGCATGAGACTGATTCCTGTGATGCTCCAAGGACAGACGAGTCTTCGCCGAGGTCCACCGTGCTGCGCCTAGACTGCAGCTCTGCACAAGACGTTTGGCCATAGGGGAAATGGTCGTGCCCAACTGAGCCTGGTTTCTCTCGAGGTTTTTTAAATCTTCGCTTTCGCCAATTGGTGAAGTTTTTTCCTCGCCGCTGTCGCCACTGGCTTGCATGGTTCGGGATCTGTAGAGCTGCGCATCGATGGATTTGCTCTTCAGTGTTTGGACTCTCAGTAGTGATTATTAACCCACACTGAACTGAGCTAAACTGAACTGAACTTAATCTCTGAAAATTGAACTGACACTGTTTCAATTCACTATAATCTTCCATGTGAAGCTGCTTTGACACAATCTACATTGTATAAGCGCTATACAAATAAAGATGAATTGAATTGAATATCATGCATTATATGCATTACTACTTAATAATTGTTTTGACGTCATGACATAGTATTAAACAAAAAAAAGCTAGCTGTAGTGTTATTTTCAGAAGAAAACTGCAGTGAATTGCATGCAAGTACTTTATTGGAGAAAAATATAGGTGACCGCATATACAGTATTTCCCAAATGTTGTCAAGTTCATGTTGTTTAAACTCGTGATTAATGCTTAGATTAAGAGAATTTCGTTAACTTAAGTAATTATTTTTTGGCAAGACAGAAGAGTGTTATCCTGACCATTTTGTCTAAGCACTGTTTGCGCACTCTGTGAATATAGATGTGGGCAAGCATGTGCGTGTGACTGTGTCTGCGTGGTTCAGAGGATGGTGTATCAGATTGCCTTTGAAGCAACAAAAAACATGAGTTAAGTCTGGGCACACACTCTGTTATGACTGCACAGCTGTTTCCAAAGCTCAGCAGCAGACAGAGAGGCCTGTGGGTTAGTCCGGGGGGCTGCGGGTGGGGGCTGATGGGTACGACTGCAGCCAGTGCTCCTCATGTTTGGCCTTCTCGTTTATTGAGAGTTTCAGTGGAGCTGGAACCAGACTGTCCAAGGCTG
Organism: Danio kyathit; assembly: GCA_903798195.1. NCBI lineage: Eukaryota > Metazoa > Chordata > Actinopteri > Cypriniformes > Danionidae > Danio > Danio kyathit. The sequence continues at coordinate 39,423,110 of LR812523.1, read as the reverse complement.
AAGGGCTGGATGGACAATGAATGTGGAGTGTTTGAATGTGTCTATAAGAAAGTATGATGGATGTAGGCCTGCAGGTGAATTGTTTTGAAAGTGATAGTCCCACGTGGTATATGTGAACAAAGACACTGTGTTTGTGTTTGTGTGTGTGTGTGTGTGTGTGTGTGTGTGTGTGTGTGTGTGTGTGTGTGTGTGTGTGTACGTGTGAGAGATTCATGATAAGAATGAAGCTATTTTTAGCACCACTCTGAAATTAACATAACTTAAAATAATGTATGTAATGTTAATAAGATAATAGTTTTAACGCTACTTTAAGAATTATCACAGGGAAACCTCTATAATAAGAACCATGATGATAGCTTAATAATAGCAGAAGTAATTCAGTGCATTGTTTCTTTACAGTCTTATGTTGTGTAAACATAGCTGTTTGCAGTGGCTAAAATGTAATTGAGTGAGCTTCTGAAGCTGATGAAAGTTGTTTTCCATGTTAATCTGAGTTACTTTTTTTATTTATTTGGAGATAAAATGTACATTTTTAAACATTTAGATGTCCAAATGTACAATCATCTTTAAAAATATACAACATATTTATATAAATGTTAGGGGTGTAATGGTACATATTCCTCCTAAACTGTCACAATATGGGGTCATGGTTCAGTTCATGCACTCTGATGAAGAACACCATCAGTCCAGATGGTCAGTCACTGGAGTTAGGCAGAAAAGATCACAGCAGTGCAACTGCAGTTAAAACTGATAAAATACTAATTGTAGGAGACTTCAACATTCACGTAGATGACTCCAATGATACACTAGGGCTCGCCTTTATGGATCTATTAAACTCACTTGGGATAAAACAAAATGCTGTCGGTCCAACCCATCGCTTAAAGCATACATTAGATCTAATATTGTCTTACGGAATTGAGGTCTTTGATGTAGACATTATACCACAAAGTGATGATATTACAGACCACTACCTCTTACTATATAAGCTGCGTCTACCTGAAATTAGCAGATCTGCACCAATATACCGCCCTGGTAGGACTATCGTTCCGTCCACCAAGGATGAATTCATAAATAACTTACCAGATCTTTCCTTATTTCGAAATACACCCGCAAACGCAAATGACCTTGATGTAGTAACCAGCAATATGGATGCCGTCTTTACTAACACACTAAATACAGTGGCACCCATCAAATTAAAAAAGGCTAGAGAGAATAAAACTACACCATGGTACAATAATCATACTCGCGCTCTCAAAACAGCAACCCGTGCTCTAGAACGTAAATGGAAAAAAACTAATTTAGAGGTTTTTAGAATTGCGTACAAAGACAGTATGTCCAGCTATAGGAGGGCTCTCAAATCTGCCAGGGCCGAGCACCTCCGCAAACTGATTGAAAATAACCATAACAATCCTAGATTTTTATTTAGCACCATTGCTAAACTAACAAATAATCGATCATCTTTGGAACAAAATGTCCCACCGCAAATCAGTAGTGATGACTTCATGAATTTTTTCAGTGATAAAATAGAAGGCTTTAGACAGAAAATAGAAAATGTTAAACTTTCTGCACCACCTCATACTCCAGATGCAGAAATATTTTCACTGAATCAAAATAACCTACAATGCTTCAAAATCATAGAACAGGAAGAGCTAGATAAAGTTATAAATAGTTCTAAATCAGCTTCATGTATGTTAGATCCAATTCCAACAAAATTACTGAAAGAACTGATACCTATTATAGGAGAACCTCTCCTTAATGTTATCAACTCTTCTTTATCTTTAGGCCATGTTCCAAATCCTTACAAGCTAGCTGTTATTAAGCCTATTATTAAGAAACCACAACTGGACCCGAGCAACTTAGCTAATTATAGGCCTATTTCAAATCTTCCGTTTATGTCTAAAATACTAGAAAAAGTTGTTTCTACCCAATTATGCTCCTTTCTGCAGACAAACAATATTTTTGAAGTGTTTCAGTCAGGCTTCAGGCCTCATCACAGTACAGAAACCGCATTAGTAAAAATAACCAACGATTTACTCTTAGCTGCTGACCAAGGGTGCGTCTCACTATTAGTTTTACTCGATCTTAGCGCCGCATTTGACACCATTGACCACAATATTCTCATAGACCGCTTAAATTCTACAGGTGTCCAAGGTCAGGCCCTTCAATGGTTTAGGTCATACTTAGCCGATCGTTACCAGTTTGTGAATATTAATGGACAGCTTTCACAAGTCAGGCCAGTAAAGTACGGGGTCCCTCAAGGATCAGTTTTAGGCCCTTTGCTGTTTACAATATACATGCTTCCCCTGGGAGACATTATTAGAAAACACGGGATCAACTTTCACTGCTATGCAGACGATACTCAATTATACATTTCAACTAAACCTGATGAGATGCCTGAACTGTCTAAGCTAACTGAGTGTATTAAAGATGTTAAAGACTGGATGACAAACAATTTTCTTCTCTTAAACTCAGACAAAACAGAATTATTACTTATCGGGCCTAAATCCTGTACACAGCAGTTCTCACAACTCGACCTGCAATTAGAGGGATACAAAGTTAGCGTTAGATCTACTACAAAAGATCTAGGTGTGATATTAGACAGCAATTTAACATTCGAAAATCATATATCCCATGTCACAAAAACTGCTTTCTTTCATCTGAGAAATATCGCTAAATTGCGAAGTATGCTATCTATATCAGATGCAGAAAAACTAGTCCATGCTTTCATGACTTCTAGGCTAGACTACTGTAATGCTCTGTTTGCTGGCTGCCCAGCATCCTCTATTAACAAACTTCAGCTAGTGCAAAATGCAGCTGCCAGAGTTCTTACCAGATCTAGAAAATATGATCATATCACCCCAATTTTATCCTCCTTACACTGGCTGCCTGTTAAGTTTCGTATTGAATTTAAAATATTACTCCTTACCTATAAAGCTTTAAATAATCTAGCTCCTGTTTATCTAACCAATCTCCTGTCTCGCTACAATCCAACACGCTCTTTAAGATCTCAAAACTCAGGGCTTCTAGTAGTACCTAGAATATCAAAGTCGAGTAAAGGAGGTCGAGCCTTCTCATTTATGGCCCCTAAACTCTGGAATAGCCTTCCGGATAATGTCCGAGGCTCAGACACACTCTCGCTCTTCAAAACTAGATTAAAGACCTATCTTTTTAGCAAAGCATACACTCAGTGCAGGACATAGCAGTATGACGCATGATGTGTCCCACACAGGATTTTGCTTCTTGTTTTTATACACTATGAACAGCAGCTACGCTAATTATTCTCCTTATTCTGTATTTCCACCTGGGGGTTCTCATCCCGAGGCCCTCAGACTATGCAGTGCCACTGATGCGATCCAAGACCAGTGACGAGATGATCCTAAGGTTTTCTGGACCAGGCCGTATCCTGAGTAGCTGCTGTGGTGGTCATCGTGGAGTGAGAGCCTGAGACTGACCCCTGTGACGCTCCAAGGAGAGACGAGTCTTCGCTGAGGTCCAGCTTCATGCGCCTAGACTGCAGCTCTGCACAAGACGTTTGGCCACAGGAGAAATGGTCGTGCCCAACTGAGCCCGGTTTCTCTCGAGGTTTTTTAAATCTTCACTTTCGCCAATTGGTGAAGTTTTTTACTCGCCGCTGTCGCCACTGGCTTGCATGGTTCGGGATCTGTAGAGCTGCGCATCGATGGATTTGCTCTTCAGTGTTTGGACTCTCAGTAGTGATTATTAACCCACACTGAACTGAGCTAAACTGAACTGAACTTAATCTATGAAAACTGAACTGCACTGACACTGTTTCAATTCACTATAATCTTCCATGTGAAGCTGCTTTGACACAATCTACATTGTATAAGCGCTATACAAATAAAGATGAATTGAATTGAATTGAACTTAGGAGCCATTCACAAAGAATGCATCTTTGCGTCTTTTGCCGTTGTCATGCCAACTTGCTACCATAAACAAAAGTTCTTCTGATTGGACCACTGCTCTGGAAGTGACATTAATGAGCGCTGCTGTTTGTAAATGTTGAAACTGTTTCATATTGACACAGCATCTGAAAACACGGTGCTCATGTATGAGGGGCTGCAGAAGATGCAGGTGTATAATGGTCATCAGTGTTGGGCAGTAGCATCGCTACAAGTAGTGACACTACTAGCTTAGCTATTTCTCAGTAGAGTGGCTGTAGCGTCACTACTTTCTAAATTAAATAGCTTTTCAGAAGCTATTTATATATATATTTTTTTTTTCCTTTATTTTTCCCTTTACTGTACATTAATCTTGTATTTTAAATGTGCAACATCTGATTCCTTGAATATTTTGTTTTTGATGTCTAGTAAAAATTGTTTCTGTTTGGAACAGCATATTAAGTTTTAGTAAATAAATGAACATTTATAGTTATGCTTCATATGTTTTATTGATCACTAAGACAGAACTGACTTGGATTGAAGTTGCTTCAATAATAAAAAAAAAAATTAGCTTAGATGTAGCTAAGCTACTTTTGCAGTGTAGCTTTTAGCTTAGCTTGCTACATTTTCCAGGTGGTAGTTTTAGTGTAGTTAAGCTACATTTTAAGTAGAGTAATTAATAGCTTAGCTTACTACATTTTTCAAGTAGCTTGCCCAACACTGATGGTCATATCTGTCAGCCATGTTTACATTGAAAAAATATGGAAAGATTCTGTCTAACCTTGTGTGCACACAAGTCAGTATGAGTCTCTTCTCTATACACACAAAAGCTTGAAAAGTTGTTGTCCACTGCACTCACCATTAGGTTGGACACAGTGCTTGCATTTTCATTAAAAGGGATTTCAGTTTTTAAGCTTACTGAATCTTAAATTTATTACACAATTATTGTTTTCGGTTTTGTAGCTGTAATTTCTAATTATAAAGTTTTATTTTTCATTATTTTGTCTATTTTGTACTTTTGTTCAGAAGAAGCTTTTCAGTTCTGTAGCTGATTGTGACCGAACGCTTCTGTCTGTTCAAAATCAATAGAAAAAAGCAAGCACTGGGAATTTGTTGCTTATTCCTGTTGTACCGAACCCATGTCGAACCATCATCCCAACTTATTTACATGATGCCAAAAGTATTTACTGAACTGTGACTTCAGTGTACCGTTACAGCACTAATAAACATCTGCAACACCCTTTATATACCTTATATATATATATATATATATATATATATATATATATATATATATATATATATATATATATATATATATATATATATATATACTGTATATATGTATCAATATGGCTGAAAAGCTTCATTTTAATTTCTTTTTCTAAATATAAACAAAATTTGAATTGTAAGGTAATACTTAAAGGTCCACTGAAGTGTGTTGAAATGTGCTTTTTTCAGCCTTTTCAACTGAAACAAGAAGACAGGTCGGAATATAGAGTAGCCCCTCCCCCTTTTTCCAGCCAATCGTGTTTAGACTATATCACAAGTCTGCCAACTCAAGAGCATCAGACTTATGACAGTCTGTAATAGTGTAATAGTGTGTCTGACTCACTGTTTCTCCACTTTAAAATGCAAATTTCAGTGGGATTCAAATGGGTCTGATATTTTTTGTGCTTCATGGCTTTGTGATGCATCTCTCTGGGCTAAAGCAGACCATACCTGCACGGTGTGGTGGTTCTTATGAAATTAACCCAAAGCAGACTTCATTTACCCCAAAGAAGGTTATATTTACACTGTATGTATCCCTGTATAGTACTACACCAATAAAATGGACAGTGTGTAACAGATTTAATTTGCGTCTCCTTGTTCCCTGTATACTGATATATGCGTGTGTCCAATATATTTTCCCTCTTGTCATAGAGAGGTGCTGCGCACATTTTAAAAACAACTAATAAGGAGTTCAGATCAACACAGCTTGGCTACTATTTATTTTCATATAATTTGCAAGTGTTCAGGCGAACCCTCAGTTTGAATGATCTTTGACGGAAATCAATGACCATTTTCAGCAATAGTGTTTTGAAAGGGGTGGGACTTATTAAACACTAGAGAGCTTTTGATTGGTCAGAAGATTTGATGAGAAACTGAAGTATGAGGTAACATACCAAAAGCTTTGAAAGTTTATATCTTCTAAAGGAGAATTTTGCCACAGTTTTGTAGCCCACTAGCTTATAGATAACCTTAACGCTAACATATTGATACAAACTCCTAAAAAAACTTTCATTTTGATTTCACAGGGACTTTAATTTTACAGAAAAAAACACTGTATTGTCTACTATGTCCACAAGAGGATGTAAGCGAGCACAATGAGCAAAGAAAGCCAGATTTTTTATTCAAATGAAATTAAACTCCCTTTATAAAATGCAAAAAACTGTTCATAAATAAATAATTTTCTTATTGTGCATGTAAGGTATATTAGGAATCAAGGAAAACTGAGTGCATCCATAGCCCGCTTCAACAGATAGCTTGATGTTTGTACGGCCACACGAACGCAAAATAGCATTAAAAGTCAGGTTATTCACAATCACTAAATCTACATAATGTTTATCAAAAACACGTAGATTACAGCAGATCTACCTTATAAACAATTAAGTATGTTTATAGCACAAAATGAGTGGGAACCCTACTATTACATTATTTCTGAGATGTTATCCTTATAGTGAGATATATCATTTTTAAAAAATCTTTCGTCAGGTGTGTTCTGATGTGGTGGGAATGTGATTGATGAGCGATTGACTGGAATGCATTGAGGTCGGAAATGGGACATTTGACTGCTAAAATTCTCACCTCTAGCTGTGGTTGGAACGCAGCATTAAATTATTTATATTTTTCACATAAGGCAGCTCTGTGTTAATTAAAAAAATAATAGATGTATTGAATATTAATATTCATTATATTTCATTATATTAATAAAAAAAATCTGTAAATCCATTGTATATACACCAATCCAAAGTCTTTTTTATATAAAACTTTGACGAACAGGGCAGTATGGTGGCTCAGTGGTTAGCACTGTTGCTTCACAGCAAGAAGGTTGCTAGTTTGAGCCACGGCTGGGCCAGTTGGTGTTTCTGTGTGGAGTTTGCATGTTCTCCCCGTGTTGGTGTGGGTTTCCTCCAAGTGCTCCGGTTTCCCCCACAGTCCAAAGACATGTGCTATAGGTGACTTGAACAAGCTAAATTGGCCGTAGTGAATGTGTGTGAATGTGAGAGGGAATGGGTGTTTCCCAGTACTAGTTTGTGGCTGGAAGGGCATCTGCTGCATAAAACATATGCTGGATAAGTTGGCGGTTCATTCCGCTGCGGCAACCCCTGATAAAATAAAGGCACTAAGTCGAAGAAAAGTTAATAAATTAACTTTGACGAATATTCAAAATTAGTTTTTTTTGAGCACTAATATGTAGGTACCATTCAAAATTCGGGGTTTGGGTCTATTAGATTTTGGAAGAAATCTATTATTCTCATCAAGGCTATGATCAAAAATAGCTAAATAAAATTGTTATATAGCAAATTTTTTATATTATCATAGTTTCATAGAAAAAACTCAAAGGCCATCCTGTAGCCAGTGGATTAAAGAAATTACTACTAATCTTGCTCTGGAAAAGCTGACATACACTGATAAAGGAAAATTACAAGATTTTTATAAAATATGGACCAACTTCCAACACTTTCTTAACCAGGTGGACAATGCAACCTTTTTTGATGTTTGAGCTTTCAAACCCTTGTTGGTGTCTTATTGTATTGTTCAGATGTCATTTCAGCAACAATTAACAAATTTGTTGAAAGCTGTGAAATGCAAGGTACAAAAATATGTATTGAACATTGTTATTTTATTAATTTAATTTATTATTTATTCATTTTTTAATTATGTTTTGTTAATTTTTTAATTTGTTATTTATTTATATATTTATTTTCACATTTTTAACCATTTGTTGGATTCGTTACGTTTTAATATTTCATAAAAAAACATTTTTACTTATGTTTTCTATATATTTTTATTTAATTTGATATATTGTTCTGTAGTTCAAACAAAACCCAATAAATATTTTTTGGAAAAAAATATATTATCATAGTTTTAAATAAGACAAGGGTTAATTCTTACCCTCTGTATTCTAAAATGCAATTCTGCATTCTTTAAAAAATCATCTTTTGTGTTCTACAACATTTTGTTCATGCCAAAAATATTTTTGTTTCAAATGCTTATTTGCCATACAATTTGTAAAATATTGTATATTTAGTAACACAGATAAATTCATTTTCCATTTGCAGAGAATTTCCAGATTTAGAGTTTTAATGTGCAAACTGAATTCAGAACTACATTTTTGCACCGCTGCTTTATTTGCATAATTTCCTGTTACAACAACACAGACATTGCATGCAAATAAATGGTGCAATTCATTCTTACTGAATTCCCCCATAATGTTTCCAAAATGCCTAACCGATCTGGCAAAACACTGGACACTGTAATGGCCTCTTTGAGTCAAAACTGAGAAATGCTGAAGCTCTTTTGTGTGTCTGTTTGTGCCATGAGGCAAAGAGAACAAACAAACCAGACGGACAGACAGAAAGAGGCGATTTTGTGTCCCTGGTGGATTTTCTGATTGACTGAGTGCTGTAGTGACCGGTCTGAGACTCGGTCCTTTAGGGAGAAGGGCAGGGGGAGGCTCAGCTGGGATACGCTCCATGTAAAAGCCAATTTACAAATGAAGTGACTGTAATGGGGGACAACTGAGGGCCGACTCAATTTTTGCCGCAGAGTTTGGACCCCTGTTCCTTGGTTTGAGATGCGAGCAAGAGGACATGAGAATGAGCCAGCAGTGAAAGGGTGGTCTGAGTTTGATGGGATGATGGGTAATTGACATTGAGGGCAGGGGTGGAGCCAGATGAGGTTTGGTGGTCCCATGTCACCTCTGGCTCTGCTACTGGTTGGAGGAATGCTTGAAGGGGGTCATGATAGACTCACCTCCATATTGATATGATCATATCTCAGTGACTGTTTGTGGAAATTGAATAATATTTTAAAAGCAGAAATAGTTGGCTTAGTGTGGTTTGTGTAATATGACACTGTAATAAAGAATTAAAGAATTGTCAGTTAATAGGATATTTCTTCCAAAAATGATTATTCTGATATCTGTTATTCTCTCTTAAATCATTGCAACATGTATTATGTTTCCCTTTGAAATGTAAAACAAGGTATTTTAAGCAATGCCATCAAGTTGCTTGATTTCCAAGATTCTCCAAAATATAGTTTATTTTGTGCCATATCGTAACAAACATGTTTTTGTTGTTTTATTTAATTTTTAAAATAAAATTCAGTTTTTGATCAATTAGAGGTGCAGTAGTTGATCTGCCAAAATGCTAACCGGTTAGCATTATATCTTTGAAACACAGCCCCTCCCCTGCCGTCCAAAGCCACGCCTCCTGATATCTGCAGCTTAAAGATGACAGTAGACATTCCACTACGTTAGATCATGTCATTAGCCAGTTAAAAAACTTTATAGTACTTTATAATACTACAACTCTAAACAAAAAAACTGTATTATATCTAGCACGTTTAAAATTGTGTAGCAACCAAAACTTGTGTGATATTTCATGCATGCAAGGATCACTGGCCCCACTCTCTCACGCACTTTGTCCTAATGCGACTACTGTATGCTTAGTGGTTGACTGGCGGAGTGCAGGAATTACACTTATTACTAAGCCATACTTACATGCTATTTCAGACCGAATATTCAAAGTAGCATGGTTAACAATATAGGGAGCGTGTCATAGGTTGTCATTGTTCAAAAATAAGCCAATGTGATGTGAATATAAAACCAACCTTACCTCAGTAAAGCAGGCTAGGCGGAATAGCGCTATTTACTGATGTTTTGTTGTTAAAATAGAAATCTATATTATCGATGTTGTAAAAGGTCTCTTATAAAATTGAAAATAGCCACATCAATCTTTTGCCGGAATATTCGCTTTGCGTGACTAAAAGAGTTTTAAACACAACATTACCTGTCTAAAAGAAATACTTTCGCCATGGTGTCGTCCTTCCTCCAGCGTGCAAAACTACCTCCAATATGGATTCAGGATTTTCAAAAATTGATTGAGCATTTGTTTTTACCGCTGTCACTCTCTCTTTCGTGTGCACATCATGAATGCGGTGCGTGTGCACGTGCAAACGGATCTGTGTGAACATCTGCGCAGATGTACAAATCTACATTTGTTGACAGACAGTTTGGGCTACATTTCAGAATTATGATAATTGTCAGCCCTGACAAATTTTAATTGGATGAAAAGTTTTTTAGTCTCATGACTTACCCAGAATATAAAAATACATATAAATACATTTAGATCATTTACTTTAATCATTACTATTGGAATGTGAAGAGACTTTCAACCAGCACAACCTACTGCACCTTTAAAGGGCACCTATGGTGAAAAATCTACTTTTCAAGCTGTTTAGACAGACATATGTGTAGGTATAGTGTATAGACTGTCATATTGTGGTGATATTAGCACACTCAGTCCTTTTTTTCAATTTAACAACATAAAAACAGTGGACTAATTGGAGCAGTTTTGAGATCGACCGCAACTTTACGTAGGAGTGCGGTCCCCCCGCCCACCAATATTGATTGACAGGTGCGCATTACCATATGCTCAGTTTGTTTTCACGTCCGCCATTTTCAGCGTGTGAGTCAAAGCGACGTCACCAAAGAAACACCCTTGCTCTATTTTTAGATGTAAGGCTCATTGGGCTCAACATTCACCACGTTATCACTCTCCTCGCCGCCAGTGTTTGTGAGTTTTGGTGGGCTTGCATACTTGTGTACTTTTCATTGCGTCTTCCTTAAACTTCAGCGGTTTGCATTTCCCGCGGTCACAGAAGCTCCCTGTCATCTTAACTAGGTGCAGCTGGAAAGTGCGAGCGCATTGCCTCACGTGCGCGTCCCTCCATTGGAAATAACGAACTAACGACGCGCAGCGCCATGCATTTTGCGGTGTCGCGGATGAAAGTGAGTACCGGGAGGGTTCGCTCACTATTCTGCCTTACTATTAATTTTGAATAACATGCGAATGTCCGCGTCTGGTGTGCTGTGTCGTGGCTCTGAGCGGCGCATCCGGTGTATGGCCCCCTTTAGTTATAGCCTCAAGCAGGTCGTACACCAGAAGCGCCGCTCGGTGACACGCAACGGCATCCATTTCTGAATTCTAAACATAAGTTTCTATCAGGACACACACCGGCGCCGCAAGTCTCGGTGCACAAGCTCAGAGCTTTAAACTAGCACACAATTGGCTGTAAAACTATACAAAGACACAAAGGATTTTGTACTCTCTGCTAGGTCTGTGCCCGAGTCGTACATGTACAGCTGAATGCTTGTCCTCTCACTCATGTTGCTTCTCTCTGTCTGTTGCCATAGGGAGCTCTTGGCTCCGCCCCCTTGTTAAGTTGGGCGGGAAGTCGAAACTAATTTTCATGTGAAGCAACACGCCCCTAAAACAGCGAACTGTGTACACGCCCCCAAAATGGCACTTTTTAACACATCATAATAAAAAAATCTGAATTGTGATTTGAACTGAACCTAAACTGGCACACTCAGCAGAGCCATAATATTAATATTACATCTTAAAAAAGGGGTAAAATAGGTGCCCTTTAATATTTCAAGTCGAATCTATGTGTTTCTTTTATTTACTAAATGAACTATACTGTATATTTCTGATTAACTAAACATGACAATTCTTACTAAAAACCATCATTTGATCAAACCAGTTAAACATTTATTTTTGATTCACTTCAGGAGTTGGACCTCACTGTGTTGGTCTGAATAGTAATATAGGGAATACACAGTATTATAGTACATACTTCTGTGTGCAACGAAAACAAATCATTATGACCACCTGACTAACAAGCTCTTGGTCCTTCACATTTTGCCATAACCATGCCAACTTGCTGAGGCACAGACTCTACAAGACCCTTGAAGGTGTGTTTTGGTATTTGGCACCAAGACATTAGCAGCACATCCTTCAAGTCCTGTAGGCTGCAAGGTGGAGCTGGCGTGGATCTATTCTGTTGGTCCAGCACATCCAACTGATGCTCAATTGGATTGAGATCTAGGGAATTTGGAGGCCAGAGCAACACTCTTAAACTCTTCATCATGTTATTCTAACCATTCCTGAACAATGTGTACAGTGTATCAGCGTGTAACATCCTGCTTTAAAGACTCCTTTTCCATCATGAAAGGGTACCTGTTCTGCAACAATGTTTAGGTGTGTAGCATGTCAAATTTACATCCACATTAATGGCAGAGCTCTGGCAAGAACATCACACTTCCACCACTAGCTCAACATTGTTCTGGTGCCATTACTTTGCCAGGAAAATGGAATTTGTACACATCGGTCCATGCAATGTTAAAGAAAATGGGACTCATCGGACCTGATGACCCTCTTTCACTGCTCAGAGGTCCATTTCCGACACTCAAGTGCCCATTTTAAGTAATTTTGATGGTGGACAGGGGTCATCAGGCATTTGGCCTGGTTTGCAGCTATAAAGCCCCATACTGTCATGCACTATGTGTTGTTACACACTGATCCCACAACCATCATTAAAGTTTTGTGTGACTTATACCAGTCAGGATGTCCTTTGTTACCCACATGTATTGTTGAGGATTGGTTACACAGCACTCAGTCATTGAGTTGTGGTTTGTCCCTGTTGGTAAATTTTCACCAATGCTGACCAGGAACATCCCACAAGTCTTTGCGAGATACTCTGACCCAGTCACATGACCGTATGACAAAATAGTTGGATCTTTTTTCATGTTGGATCTTTTAGTTGGATCTTATAGTTGGATCTTTTTTTCAATTCATGCCAAAATCACTTGAATCTTTCTCCCATTTCTACTGCATCTAACATATTAGTTATGAGAAGTATAACTCATGTATCTGAGTATTTTCTACTCATATTGTATCGCCTACTCAGTGTAAACAACTTCTGTAATGACATTTCTTCTAAATTTAAAATACAAGTGATGTTATTTAAAGGGCACCTATGATTAAAACATTTTTTGTAAGCTGTTTGGACAGAACTGTGTGTCGGTATAGTGTGTTCACAGTCATATTGAGGTGATATAAATCTTTTTTTAAATTTCCTGATGTTAAAATATGATCCAAATCCCTCCCATTTTGAGGCCTACCACAACATGACATAGGAGGGTGGTTTCCCCTCCCACCAAATTGATTGACAACCGTGTATTAACATGTCTCTATAGTAACGCGTATAATCATATCAAAGCAGTACGTGCGCAAAGCAACTGGGATTAAAAGATCTGTTCAGCTCTCTGTGATCATCAATCATCATCAAATGTGATCAAGAATGAGTTTACAAGTTTAAAACGTTTTTAAATCAGTGCATGTTTGTAATGAATTACAGCGATTTTACCGTCTTTATCACCACAGCCACATGTCAGTACAATTATAAAAGAAGACGCTTCAATCCCGGTTTGTGGACATTAAATCAGGTTTAATTTTTACAGTAACATAACGGATATCCATACAACTGTGGATATTAACTTGTATCCTTTCATATTTGCTGTGCAAAAACAGTGCAAAGTTAAACGCATGTGCTGTGTGTGTGCGTGATCTTTGTAACGACATGTCATTTTCTGAGAGAAAAAATAGTGATTTAAATGAAAATATTTCTATTTGAATTAAAAAAAAATGATCAGGATAAAGCAAATAATACAATTTTACACAAAGCCATACCTAACATATCTAGTTAATACAGAGAAACTTATTTTTTTAAATATATTTATATATTCAATGTATTATATTTTCAGGTTTATTATAAAGATAATACTTGCCAAAGCGGTCAATCAGCTCTGAGAGATGTGTGTGTGTGCAGTAGGCCGTGGAGTGTGGGCCTATTTTGTGAGCGGTTCAGAAGGTGATAGGGGCAAAAGGTTCAGATCAGTCGGCAAAAATGTTCTATTATGTTCCAATTACCGTTGCAGCCAGTGCGTGTGGCGGCCTCAGACTCGGTCCAGGCGATGGAGAGAAAACGGGGTGGGCTGTGGGGAGACGGTGTGGGGCAAGGAGAGAATATTCATCCTCTCTTGTGTCTCATGGGAGCTCTGTCTCTACACAGGACACATAGGGGTCGTCCCGTCCCACAGAAGCGGCTGCAGCGCTTAGCATTGGTCTGTATGGGAACAGATAAAGAAAGTAGTAGTCAAAGTCACTTATTTTTCCAGAAAGAATGAACAACATGCATTTCCAACCTCAAGTTTGCGTTTCCTGTCCAGTGGAATGCTTGCAAGGATGATTTGAGTCACTAGAAGCTTTTGGATTAGGGTTGCATGGTTTACCGGTACTATGGTAGTATCGTGATACTATGGCTCCAAAATACTGGCAGTGCCACTGTAGTTTATAAATGTTAGTACCGTCATTAATGGTTTATCTACAATAGATAATGTTGCATGTGGAAAAGTCACTAAAATGCTCACACGTTTGTGCAACAATAGACCATTTTATTTTAATAGTTGTGGAGCCCTTTAAGCTTGCAAAACTGTAGAATTTGCGCCTTTTATGGTAGCCTATTGCACGTTTTCTAACGCGTTAGTTTAAACCAAGCGGCAACCTCCCACTCTCCATCGGGAAGCCAATACGGAAGTATCTAAAACTGCAATTCATCGACTCTCCTTTGGGGGATGGCTCCAGGAAATCCAGATGTTCACTGACTGCATTGCTAAATTGCCCAATTTTACAGCTGGTAAAAACAGGTTCACAGCCTGGTACAAAAGAGGGTTTTGGTGCATATAGCTAATATCACCCTTCATGACAACTGTGAGGGAGATTAATTTTTTTATAACTCATCCGTTTCATTTTTATTAAGTTATATTAAGTCTGCATAATTAAAGGCGTGGCCACTTAGTAACAGCTAGGTCTCGCTGGTCGCCGTCACTTCACCTTAGCTGATTCCGGCTGATTAGCCGCTGAACTCGGCATACACATCGTATTTTTGTTTTGTTTTGTTTTATGTGGCTTTACACAGGCAATTGCCTTTTGGAATTATTTCCTACAATTATCAGGTAATATGGCATGCTGTGTGCACCTAATTGTGCTTACAAACCAAGTTGCCTCCATTTCCCAGGTGAGTGAAATTTCATGATTATTTACCATCTCTATAAATGTATTTGTTTTATTTAAGATAAATTATCATTTCTTTAGACCTGTAATGCACTCCAGAATCTGTCAGATTGATTAGCTGTAGGCTACAGAACAGTCATCTGAAACGTTGTCATACAGTGTTATTCCTGGATTTCATAAATAGTCTTGCATTTACTAACACAGATTATATTTGAAGTATTTGGAAGTCATTTGGGTTTTCCTCCTGTAGAAAAACGTCATAAGAACAATGCTCAGTGGCTCAATGTATTACAACAGTGTTTTTAAAAGTCTAAACATTTTATTGATATAGTGTACAACCAAGCACATGTGGTCAGAACACAAACAAATCACGGGTGATGAAAGTTTAAGCGTTACTTGCAAAGAAAAGCCAAAGAAAATGCTAGCAGGCGTCTGTAGCTCCGCCCCTTTGCTCTTGTTTGGTATCCCCTGGTCGGTGCGGTGATGCGAGAACAAAATGACGACGGGTGGCCACGCCTACTTGTAGCTTCACTTGGGCTCTTCAGAAACTTATGGGTGACGTCACGGATACAACGTCCATATCTTTTACAGTCTATGGTTTGAACGCATATCTGAATCTGATTTCTGTTCCTGTTAATATGTTTTAGTAGCTACAACAACCAAGACAATCTCTTTAAAAGAACGACTCACAAAGCGAAATTTTGAATTACTTTGGATTGTTACCTGATAGGGTGATTTGGTGTTTCCCAGTGTTGGGTTGTGGCTGAAAAGCACATGCTGGGTAAGTTGGCAGTTCATTCCGCTGTTGTGACCCCTGATTAATAAAGGGACTAAGCCAAGAAGAAAATGAATGAATGCATGAATGAAAATAGATGAAAAACCCAAAATAGCAACAGGAAACATCGAAGCAATTTTTGACTACTTCCTATAGCCTAATTTTGTTGGAAAAATGCTATTTTGTAACTAATTTCTTTCGGTATAATTTGTACCTTTATTTTAATGTATTTTTGTTGGTGAGTTATCTATAAAATAAACAAAAAGAATGAATACATTTTAAGTGAAGTGAGGTGCAAATAACACTTTTTGGCCTTACGAAAATTATGAATTAAATTCAAGTAGGCGTATTATAACATAAAATATAATATAATAAATTATTTTAATATATTATTTTATTATAATATATCATTTTATTTTTGAATCTGAGTTATGAATGGCAGTATCGCAATACTACTTTGTATTGTGATACTTCAGCTGGTATAGTATTGTAAGATTAATTAATGGTATCGCGACAAGCCTATTTGGGTTGCTCTGTCTTTTAAGTAAACAAGGGTGTGTATGTGTCACACGCACACTTGGAGGACAAAAGTAAGAGTCTGTGCCAGTGTAAGTAAGTGAGGGATTGTGGGAGAGTCTGATTAGGGAGCGAGGGAACACTTGTGTCGCAGACGATGCTTGTAATTTCTGCCTGTTTGCGTCACATGACTAGACTGCTCATTAAGACCTGAAATAGATGGGCATGGTATCATCTGCTATATTTAGCCCAGTTTAAATGCTGACAAGTTACGGTAGGCCCTGCGTTTGACTTTTTGGACCTCTCTATACAGTTTGGCACAGGCTGGATTGGACGATGTTAAATTTGGATGGAACAAAGAAAGTTTAGTCCAGGTTTAAAACATTCGCTTAAGTTGTCTATGTTGTAACTCATTTTAAAAGGTCAATAAAACTAGCTAAAAAAATATCACAGAGTGGGATTTTATAGCATTGACCAGTTAAAGGCAGCGGAAAAATCAAAGAGTGTGAGCAATGGAGGGGAATGGAGTGAGAGAGAAAGATTAAAACAAAGAGAAAAAAGAAGGGAGTGAAAAAGAGGAAAAATATTGGGTCCTGAAAAGTCCACCCACAGCTGCCTCTTAAAAAAAAACTTCATTCTGCTTTTTCGGCCTGTGTGTGTGTGCGTGTGTGTGTGTGCGCGTGTGTGTGTGTGTGTGTGTGTGTGGCTCTGTCGGCTTTGTCCCTCAAAGAGCTTTTTTTCTTCCTTTGCTTTTTTTCCCCTCTCTCTTTTTTTCCTGGAGAGAGAGGCTGGCGCCAGCAGTCTGGAACAGGGCTGACAGGATTTGAATTATAGAAGCTGAACGGGAGGGGGGGTGGATGGAGGAGAGAGAAGGAGCAAGAAATAGGGAGAGCAGGCGAGCGGGGAGAAAGAGAGAGATTCGGTTGGTGTGTGTATGTGTGTGGGTGATTGAGTGTAGCAGAAAAAGGGCTGTTATTTCAAAAGCGACAGCCACACAGGCGAAGCGGGCGGAGGTGTCGGGTGGATGCTAAGCTAGCTATCTCGCTTTCTGGCCAGCATCAGAAATTAACAAAAATAAACTAAGCAGACAACTGTAGTTTTAATCGTGGACGAGTCCCAGTATGCTTAATATTATTGACATTTTGGGTAACTCAGTTTAGTTTAACTTAAGGTTATTTTCGATGGAGTATTTTGTGCAGTTTTATGCACACACTTCCCACACAGCTTTGATCAAGATCATTTTAAAGAAACAGTACACCTAAAAATTAAAGTTCTGTTATAATTACTCACACACACCAAGAATCTTAAAACAATAGAAGATATATTGAAGAATATACTGATTATTTCTTTTTCATGCAGTTACAACTAATTGGGATGTGAGTTATTCAAATAGCTTTTGTGGTAATCATTGAAATGTACAAATTAATAACTGAATAATTCGAGTTTTGTAAATACTTTATTCAAAAGTCTCAACCCAAAATGGTTGGATCACAAATTTTGTATCACTACCCTTAAGAAAATATCAATCATAGCAAAAACAAGATTTTCACTGAATAATGACTTGCATTTCTTTTGTGACTTCAGAGACTTGGGGCTCTATTTTAACGATCTAGACGCAATGTCTAAAGTGCAAAAGCATTAAGAGCTTGTCCGAATCCGCTTTTGCTGTTTTAAGAATGGAAAAATACGGTTTGCGCAACAGTGCATGGTCTAACAGGGTTGTGCTTATTCTCTTAATGAGTGTGTTTTGAGCATAACATGCATTAAACCAATTAAAGTCTCATCCCCATATTCCACTTAAAGCGAGTCGCACACCGGAATCGCACACTTCAGCGCCGTGACATGGCGCGTACATGACAGTTGGAAAAATCGCACAACAGGTATTTTACCAGGTATTTCTACTTTAGAATCAGAATCAGAAGGAGCTTTATTGCCAGGTATGTTCACACATACGAGGAATTTGTTTTCGTGACAGAGCTTCTACAGTGCAACAGAATTACAGACAGGACTAAAAAAACAGATAATAAATATAATTTAAAAAGTGAATGCAAATATACAAATTGACAAGTGTATGTACAGCTATATTACTATATACAACATTATATGTGCAGCTGTTATGTGCAAATTGGCATGTAAAGCGTGTTGTTAAATAAGTGTATGTGTGTATAAAAAAAAGTGTATAGCATGTAGTGATGTTGGTTCCACAATTACTATCATCAAGTGTTCATGAGATGGATTGCCTGAGGGAAGAAACTGTTTCTGTGTCGGGCTGTTCTGGTGCGCAGTGCTCTGTAGCGTCGACCAGAAGGTAAAAGTTCAAAGAGGCAGTGTGCTGGGTGTGAGCGGTCCAGAGTGATTTTGGCAGCCCTTCTGCTCGCTCTGGATAAGTACAGTTCTTGGAGAGTAGGGAGGGTTGTACCAATGATTCGCTCAGCAGTCCGAACTATTCGACGTAGTCTTCGGAGGTCGGATTTGGTAGCTGAGCTAAACCAGACAGTTATTGATGTGCAGATGACTGATTCAATGATGGAGGTGTAGAACTGTTTCAGCAGCTCCTTTGGGAGGTTGAACTTCCTCAGCTGACGAAGAAAGTACAGCCTCTGTTGAGCTTTTTTGACAATGGAGTCAATGTGAGTGTCCCACTTCAGGTCCTGAGAGATGGTGGTGCCCAGGAACCTGAATGACTCCACTGGTGCCACAATGCTGTCCATCATGCTCAGTGGGGGGAGAGCAGGGGGGTTTCTCCTGAAGTCCACTATCATCTCCACTGTTTTGAGCGTGTTCAGCTCCAGGTTGTTGTGACTGCTCCAGACAGGCAACTCCTTAAACTCCTGTCTGTAAGCAGACCTTTCCTGAATGAGGCCGATAAATGTGGTGTCGTCTGCAAACTTTAGGAGCTTGACAGAGGAGTCTTTCGAAGTGCAGTCATTCGTGTACAGGGAGAAGAGACGTGGGGAGAGGACACACCCCTGAGGGGCCCTAGTGCTGATTGTGCGGGTACTGGATGAGAATTTTCCCAGCTTCACCAGCTGCTGCCTGTCCGTTAGGAAGCTGTTGATCCACTGACAGACAGAGGTGGGCACGGAGAGCTCAGTTAATTTGGGCAGGAGAAGTTTTTGGATGATAGTGTTAAAAGCTGAGCTGAAGTCACCAAACAAGATCCTCACATAGGTCCCCGGTCTGTCTAGGTGTTGCAGAACATAATGCAGTCCCATATTGACTGCATCATCCACAGACCTGTTTGCTCTGTAGGCAAACTGAAGAGGGTCCAGTGAGGGTTCAGTGATGTCCTTCAGGTGGACCAGCACCAGTTTTTCAAAAGACTTCATGACCACAGATGTCAGCGCTACCGGTCTGTAGTCATTTAGTCCTGTGAGTTTGGGTTTCTTTGGTATGGGAATGATGATGGAGCGTTTGAAGCAGGAGGGCACTTCACACAGTTCCAGTGATCTGTTGAAGATCAAGGTGAAGATGAGGGCCAGTTGGTCAGCACATGATTTTAAACAGGCTGGTGTTATAAGATCTGGGCCTGGAGCTTTTTTCCTCTTCTGTTTCCGGAAGACCTGGTGCACATCATCTTCACTGAACTGAAGTGCAGGTATGGGGGAGGCGGGGGGTGGTGGAGGTGATAATGGTGATGTAAACAGCAGTTCAGAGTGGGTGTGGGGGGTTTTCTCAAACCGGCAGTAAAACTCATTCAGGTCGTTTGCAAGTCGTTGGTTGTCTACAGTGCTGGGGGATGGTGTTTTAAAGTCTGTAATGGTTTTCAAACTTTTCCACACAGATGCTGAGTCGCTGGAAGAGAACTGACTCCTTAGTTTCTCAGAATAGTTCCTTTTTGCGACTCTGATCTCTTTCTCCAGTGTGTATTTGACCTGCTTATACAAGGCCCTCTCCCCATTCCTGTAAGCAGCCTCCTTGGCCTGGCGTAGCTGTCTGAGTTTACAGTGAACCATGGTTTGTCATTGTTGTATGCGAGTTGAGTCCTGGTAGGAACGCACACATCTTCACAGAAACTGATATAAGATGTTACAGTCTCTGTGAGCTCATCCAAATCGTTTGCAGCAGCTTCAAAGACACTCCAATCTGTGAGATCGAAACAGGCTTGTAGATCCTGCTCTGTTTCGTTAGTCCATCTTTTTACAGATCTTAATACAGGTTTGGCTGTTTTCAGTTTCTGCCTGTAGGTTGGTATGAGATGAATCAAACAATGGTCAGAGTGCCCCAAAGCTGCTCGCTGGACAGAGCGGTATGCATCCTTTATTGTGGTATAGCAGTGATCCAATATGTTACTGTCTCTTGTGGGACATGTAACATGCTGTCTATATTTTGGCAGTTCACAGGATAGTTTTGCTTTGTTAAAATCCCCGAGAATGATTAAAACAGAGTCCGGGTGTTTTTGCTCTATCACCGTGATCTGATCAGCTAGTTTCTGTATCGCCAGGCACGCATGCGCGTGCGGAGGAATGTAAACACTGCGAGGATGAACGAGCAGAACTCGCGCGGGCAGTAGAAAGGCTTACAGTTAATAAACAGTGCTTCTAGATCTGGACAGCACATCTTTTTTAAAACTGTTACATCTGTACACCACCTTTTGTTGATGTAAAAGCTCGTCCCGCCACCGCGCGATTTCCGCGTCGATTCTTCGTCGCGATCCGCTCTGAACAGCTGATAGCCCGGTAGGTGAAGCGCATTGTCCGGTATGGTGTCGTTCAGCCAGGTTTCCGTGAAACACAGAGCAGCTGAATGCAAAAAATCCCTGTTTGTCTGGAAGAGCAGAATGAGTTCGTCTATTTTGTTGGGTAGAGAGCGAAGATTTGTTAGATGGATGCTAGGCAACGCAGTTCGTAAACCACGCTTTCTGAGTTTCACAAGCGCGCCTGCACGCTTCCCTCGTCTGCGTGCCTTGCGTTTGAGCAGCAACGCAGCTCCGCCGACTACAATGTCCATCAAAACATCACATAAGTCCAAGTCTGGAAAAATATTTGGTGGTGTATGCGTCCTAATGTCCAACAATTCGTCTCTGGTGAAACTAATTGTAGGAATATGACCAAAAACAGGACGAACTAACAAAAACACAAAGACAACTTCAGAGCACGACATGGAGGCGGCCATCTTCGTCGGTGCCAGCGTTGATGTTCGTTGATCCTTTATTACCTGCAAACATTCGCATGTTGTTTAAAGTGAAACATTGTCCTGTGTTGTAGCTGGGCACGGCGGACAGCCGCCGACTTGTGGCAATGGTGTGCGTACTCTGATAGAAATCTATGTTTAGAATTCTAAAATGCATGGCACTGCGTGGCACATCACATTTGCCATGGCGCATTTACTATTTACATGACAGACTTTGTAAGTGGAAACCGCTTGAGTTATGAAAATGCTGAATGCTTCACTAGCGAGAAAACAATTAAACAAACTGTGTATTAAGCAATGTGTAAGCGTTTGCACCCACATAGGCACATAACTACCACACTCTGCACTGGACTTTGGACCAGCTTTTAGTTGGTGAATGGCGCAGTCTATTTCAGTTTGTCAAAGTAGCAGCGCACCAACAATTTGATTTGCTATTTAAACAAAGTAGTGCAATTAGAGTTGCGCTGGTCTGAAAATAGAACAAATCACGCCATGCATGTCTTGCGCCTTATTGCACCGGGTGTATGATAGGGTCATTCAAGTGTATGATGCATATTAGGAACTATATTTTCTTAAAGCCTGAACACTCTAAATCCTGCTAATGGGAATTGAACTTAATGAGATTAAAATGTGGCAACATTCACATATTTTATTATATTTGTAATATTTTTATTCAATTATATTATTATGCTCTGTAAAAAATCATAATTTTAGAAAATCTGTTAGTTAAAGCAAAAAATAGTATAAACCCAGTGTAAACTTTCGAAGTATACTAGTGTGCACACACATATGCACAATAGAAAGATTTAGTCTTATTCTTTTTTTACACTTTTCTTTCCGAAACTTATCAGTGTACTCATAAAATATGCAAAGTGTTGCATGGTGTCTTGTAATCTCCTCACATAAGCACTCATCAGCATGGCCATCAACATTGTTTTTGTCGTCTTCAGTAGTTTGTTGTTATTCCTCATGGACAAAGTAGTGTTAACCGTGCATAGATTGTGTGCATGATTAAAGAAATGCTTGTATGCTTTTCCAGTGACATATTATGTAAAACCTTGTGACATACAGACTCATATGCAGTATGATATGCAATGAAATGCTTACACGACCACTCGTGACCTTGAAATAGTAACAACAATTCGTCACCTTAGAATTATAAAGTTCTATCTGACATTTTTGTCAAAATTTAGTTATTGACATATATTATTAAATGGCAACTTATTTACATTATGGGATGTTTTTTTAGAAGTTGTTTACATTTTAGGACGTTTTATTTAAAAAACAAATGTTAGACACGCACTGTTTGCTATGGAATGCAAAAACTTTGAAGCTCAATATCTCAAAATCATTCAAAACGCAGATAGAACCTTATAATTCCAAGGTGACGAATGACAAAATAAAATAAAAATAATATTAATATAATCAAAATTATGGACAAATACAAGTTATGCTATAGAAAATGAATGCATATATAAAATATTTAAAGACTTTCAATATAAAGTAAGTGGCTGTAGAAAAAAATACAAAGTATAAAAATATATAAAAGAGATACTGTATCTGTATAGACAGAAACATGGAAATGTTTCTAATAGTGGTGTAACGGATCACAAATCTCATGGTTCGGATCACATAATGGTGTTTCAGTCACGGATCGGACCATTTTTCAGATCAGCCAAAACAGGGAGAAGACATGTAATTTGCTTTCCATTTATTACAAAAACAGCACTGCAAGACACTTTTGGTTTCAACAAACAGAACTCAGAACCTGTAATTTTATTAAAAATTTAATGAAGAAATAATCAGCTGAATAACAATAAACTAAAATATTCAGTACTGTGAAAAATTCACTGTTACTACTACTGTTGATGATAACGCTAAATGTATAAATCTAACATTAGAATTTGTACAACCCATATTTATTTTTAGTCTCATTTTCAATAAATGATTCAATTATTCACTCATAAAACTTTATTTAAGAATTATTTAGTGGCATATTTTTAATGGCTGGTTGTTAAGTAATGTAATTAATGTAATTTACTTTCATTTTTGAGCATCCTTAAATGCATATTACAGTGATTTTAATCTTTTTCCATAAACCTTAGTGGTTTTATCTGTGCATGGGTGCACAGAAAATACCTTAAATGTTACCCACCACATCCCGAATAACCTATCACAACTTCTTCCGTCATCATTATATTATACAGGAAAGCCTAAATGCTTTCATACATGTGATTTGAATGATGCGAGAGGTGATCTCTCGGTGATTGTTCCAAATTTAGGATTAATCTACCAGTAAAAAATGTATTAATCCACAGGCCACATGTTTTCCGAACCGTATGAATGGCGGATCAACTGTGATCCATTACACCCCTAGTTTCTAACAAAATGCCTGGTGCATAAGAGGAAGGAGTGTATCCTATAGGAAACACTTAAAGGTATAATTTTTCAAATTGTGTCACTAGCTATGTTTCCATCCACCTATTTTTATTCGCATTTTAGATATGTGCATAAAAAAAAAAACGGTTGATGGAAACAGAAAGATGCGCATCAATTTTGCATCAATGTTGAAAATGCACATACATAAGAAAAGATGTGCATAAACTACAATGGAAACACTTTTACTGAACAAATTCCAGTATGCGCATTAAAAAAAGTCATGTGATTTCGTTATAAGAGATCATGTGATGATGATAAAAATGTGTGTGAATGGACAAACCAGCCGGCTGACCGCATTGTAAAACCTCTGAAATGTTGTTTTGGTCATTCTAAAACGCCAGTATTAGTGTTATTATATTATTAATTACCTCCAGAAGTGTTCAGAGCGTCTATGCTCCGTGTCTCACCCCTTTAAACACCACCACACGTTCATTGCATGTTGGCATTTGTCTTCTGAGGTGCAAGTAATTTATTAAATAAGATTGACGCAGCTTCTCCTACCACATTAAATTCCGTTTTTACTGTTGATATTTGTCGCTAGTTAATCAGGAAGTGACAATTTCGTTCTCTTTGACTCATTGGAAGAAAACGCTGCTTTATTCGCAAATCTTTTATGCGTTTTTTGCGCGTAATTTCATTTGCATCTTTGGATGGAAATATAGCTATCAGAGGTGTAAAGAGTACCTGAAAACCATACTTGAGTAAAAGTACAGATACCTTACTGTAAAAATTACTCCATTACAAGTTACAAGTCACCAATTCCAATAAGACTTGAGTAAAAGTATTAAAGTATTCGATTTTAAAAGAACTTAAGTAATTTACTCATACTGAATGTAGGCTCAAAGAACACCAAGAAAGGTTTAATTTTCCTAATATATAAATTAAATTTAACACCTTAATGTTTCAAAATGGCAGAACAAAATATTTAAAAAAAAAAATAGAACAAAAAGTCTCAGTCAAACTCAAATGTTCAAAACAGGCACAAACAATTTATCAAAAAAAAAATCAGAGCTGACTTTGATGTGATTCATCTCTCACTTTCAGAGGGGGGCAATATTTTTTATTTTGAGTAGTTTTTCAATTGATTAAGATGTTTTCTCTGTATTAAAATTAAACAAAGAGGAGCACTGTTATTTTTCAACTTAGTAAACTACATATAAATTCAAGCTTTGGCTTCATCACTGGCTGCATCCATGTCGCCAATTAAACACCTGGTATTAGGCAAGCTGCTAAGTTACGTTCACATAATTTAGCTCATAAATAGCATACAGTACCTTCAGCACCCTGCAGATGGCGATATCTCCTCATCCGCCCAACAAATTAGCTGTGGTAGATAAAGATGCCGACTTGTCGTGCACAATCACAATGTAATGAGTAACGGTAAGCATCCGTTCAAATGTAGTGGAGTAAAAAGTATATATATTCAATCAAAAATGTAGTCAAGTAAAGAGTAAAAGTTGCTTATATTTTTGATACTCAGTACAAGTACAAAGTAGCCAAAAAAATACTTAAGTAAAGTAACGAAGTCCATTTACTCAAGTACTTTACACCACTGATAGCTATTTACTCGACTTGTCCCAAACGTTTATGATTTTCTTTCTTTTGCTGAATACAAAAGAAGATATCTTGAAGAAAGCTGAAAACCTGTAACCATTGACTTCTATAGTATTTGTTTTTCCTACTACGGAAGTCAATGATTACAGGTTTTCAGCTTTTCTCAGAATATCTTCTTTTATGTAGAAGAAAGAACCTCATAAAGGTTTATAACCACTCGAGGGAGAGTAAATAGTGAGTCAATTTTTTAAAATTTTCGAGTGAACTATCCCTATAGTTATACTTTGAGCTTACTAGTATACAAACAATTCTAAAACTAATACTACTGAGCAAAATATCGGTATAATCTCGCCCCACAAACATATAGGCTTTCCTGAACCTGTAAATCCCCCATACATCACACATTCCTCCTCATTCGGCCTGTCAATACATCCCTCTCCAGCCTTTCGTTCCTCTCCACCCTAAAATTGTTTCAGGCTGCGCAAGGCATTCCAGACCCAAGCATCTGCTTTTCCCCCCTGTTCATTTCATCACCCACAGTGTGCCGAGGCCTGATGGAGCAAACATGAACACGGTGAACTCTCACTGCACAGCGCAGTCACATCACAGCAAAAAAAAAAACCTCCCGCTTCTCACTTCTCCGTACCCGCTGCACTACAAACCAACATGCAATCGAGTTTAGAGAGGCTTTTGTGTGGGCAAACGTAAACAGAATCTAAGCAGAGCGCCGTGTGCTTGTGTATATGTGAGAGACGCAGAGGAGCGAGCGAGGGAAATGGAGTGAGAGAGAACAGCCTGTGCTGGAGAAGGAAAGAGTGTTTGAGTGTGAAACGCCCCGGACCAGAAGTGGTTCCAAATGTTGGGCTCCGACTGAATTCAACCGGAGGAAAACAGAGGGAACGGAGAAAAGACACACAGAGAAATGGATGTCATAAAAGTGGGCCGATGGTACCAAAACACACTCTTTCTGTTTGTTAGTTTGACTTTATGTTCTTTTGCTCTCTCTTGTTTATTCTCTTTTATGTGCAATAAATACATGTATTTGCAGCCCGTATTGTTCTTCTTTTTATTGCCTCCTCGCAATGCGTAGTGCGGTGGCTGTGTGACAGATATATTGAAGTAGAGGGGAATGGAGTGAGAAAACGGGAAGTAAAGGGCCTGAAAAAGGGAGAAGGAAAATAAAGAGAAGGAGTGAAAGGAGTGGATGAGAGGAAGTTTTATAGAACGGCTGCCGTGTCTCGTCTTTGCTGTTTCAATCTAATGAGACAGTAAGTGGTCACCTGAGAGACTGCCATACAGACCAAGGGTTGAGGTCAACGTATCACCATTATCAGTGTGAAATGGGGTCAATTCTGGATGCTCACACATTCACTTGTGCGCATTCACCAAGCTAATATTTCAAAGATGCTTGGAAACTAAACTCAAGGTGAAAAAAAAAACAGCTTCATTAATTTACTCGAGGTTAAGTCTATTTTTTGAAATTCAGGTACTTAATGGCTGCTCTATTGGTTTTTGTCATGTTGCTAATTGGGTCGATCTGGTGATTTTAACCTGGTCATTATACATTAAGGAGAGCAAGCTGCAAATCAAGCAGTTCAAGTTCACATGAAGAGCAGATTTTATGGACAAACAAAGAGACCTAAAACGGGTTTCTTTCTCCAGAGTAACATGATTTGCCAGAACTAAATCTGCTTTAAATCCGCGAGGCACACCAACACTTTACTTTATGGCAACCGTTTGAGACTAATGCA
Organism: Danio kyathit; assembly: GCA_903798195.1. Classification (NCBI taxonomy): domain Eukaryota; kingdom Metazoa; phylum Chordata; class Actinopteri; order Cypriniformes; family Danionidae; genus Danio; species Danio kyathit. The sequence goes on along the minus strand of LR812523.1, from coordinate 39,395,860 downwards.
GAGAAACTCTCGTAATTGAAATGTTCTGTAATCTCTTCATTCCAGGGTTTTCCATTTCCACACTTCACACACTTGTAGATTTCGAGTCACTCTACATGTTAAGAAATAATCAGTGATTTTTGAAAATTGAGTCAAATTTAGAAAATGCTAATATTTCAGTTTGTTTAGATCAAATGTGTTCTTAACCTCTGTCAATTTGGCTGTGATTATTTCTAATGGTATGAAAGCATTGTGCATGTTTACATATTCATCTAATCGCCATTGTCTGAATGCTAATCTGCATTGTCTGAATGCTCATTATCTGGATATCACTTCTATTTACTTACGATCATAAAACAGAAGAGAAGGGTCTTTGAATATAGTTAATTCTTGTGGATTTTTTTAATGCTATCTCTCGGCAATTTTAACTTTTTTGATTTAGTGGCTAATTTATATGAATTTATATCATACAATTTAGCATGATTTGATTATTCCCCAGTGATGGTTGGGTTAAGAGGTGGTGTTTGATGCCTCCTTTTAAAAATGTTACAATTTCAAACAAGTGAACTCGTATGAAATTGTACGAATTAGCCACTTAACTGGCAAAACGTAAAATATTTACATTTCCTCATGAGATCCGGCTGGTATTTTACATATGCACCAGTGTGAACATGAGCATTAAAGAGATTTTGCCAAAAAATAAAATTTTGCCTCCACTTGTTCCAAACCTGTTTGAGGTTCTTTCTTCTGATGTATACAAATAATAGATATACTGAAGAGCACTCACATGATAGCATCAAGCATTTGCTGCAGATTTGTCAGCTGCACATCCATGATGCGAATCTTCCATTCCACCACATCGCATAGGTGCTCTATTGGATTGAGATCTGTTGACTGTAGAGGTCATTTGAGTACAGTGAAGTCATTGTCATGTTCAAGAAACCAGCCGGAGATGATTCGTGCTTTATGACATGGCGCGTTATCCTGCTGAAAGTAGCCATCCGAAGATGGCTACACTGTGGTCATAAAGGGATGGACATGGTCAGCAACAATACTCAAGTAGACTGTGGTGTTGACACGATGCTCAATTGGTACTAATGAGCCCAAAGTGTGCCAAGAAAATATGCCCCAAACCATTACACCACCACCAGCAGCCTGAACTGTTGATACAGGGCAGGATGGATCCATGCTTTCATGTTGTTGGCGCCAAATTCTGACCCTACCATCTGAATGTCGCAGCAGAAATCACGACTCATCAGACCAGGCAACGTTTTTCCAATCTTCTATTGTCCAATTTTTGTGAGTCTGTGCAAATTGTAGCCTAAGTTTCCTGTTCTTAGCTGACAGGAGTGGCACCTGGTGTGATCTTCTGCTGCTGTAGCCCATCTTCCTCAAGGTTGAACGTGTTCAGAGATGCTCTTCTGCATACCTCGGTTGTAACAAGTGGTTATTTGAGTTACTGTTGCCTTTCTATCAGCTCAAACCAGTCTGACCATTCTCCTCTGACCTCAACAAGGCATTTGCGCTTACAGAACTGCCAGTTGTGCGTGAAAATCCCAGTAGTCTCTGAAATACTCAGACCAGCCTGTCTGGCATCAACAACCATGCCATGTTTAAAGTCACTTAAATCAGCTTTCTTCCACGTTCTGCTGCTCGGTTTGAACTGCAGCAGATCATCTTGACCATGTCTACATGCCTAAATGCATTAAGTTGCTGCCATGTGATTGGCTGATTAGGAATTTGTGTTAATGAGCAGTTGGATTGGTGCACCTAATAAAGTGGCCGGTGAGTGTAAAGCCGCTTTAAATCATACAAATATGCACTGACCTTTTCTGTGAGAAACAGTAAAATAACACGAATGCCAAATGACTATAGGAAAAGGTTAGATTAGAAAATCACTTCAAATTTTAGAAGGTGCTTGAAAAAATTCATTCCAGTCATAAACGTTCAGTTGGAAAAAAACTGGTTGGGATTCCCTGCTGTACTGTATATTACTCTATATTTATGTTTGTATTTCCTGTTCTTTTGTACTTCATCTTTTGTTGTACTACACAGTGTTTGAAGACTGAGTCTGCTGTCATTTCCAGCTGAAAAAAATGTTAGTCATTTCCCTTGTGACATACAGTATGATGCTGTGGTTCTATTTGATCTTGTTTTATTCTGACTATAATGAGAAGAATGACAGACTCACATGACAGTCAAAATTCAAATATATCATTATTTTATTTAGGCAAACTACATCTACGCAAGAACAAAACATTATTTGTTAGAGAGAACATTTTGGGTTGATAATCTCTTTTGTGTGCCAAGGTTGCATGCTTTCATAAAAATACAGTAAAAATAGGAATAATAGGACTTTTTTGTATTTAAAATAGCTTTTATTTATGTAAATGTAAGTTATTCATGTAATGTCAGAGCATGATCCTTCTCAAATCATTTTAATGCAGGGCTTAAAATTAACCTTTTTTCTTGGTAGCACCGGTGCTCCTAACTTAAAAAATTTACGCGCACCAGACAAAATTTTGTCGCACTCACCAAAAATTATGAGCACCGTTACTACACGTTTTATATTAACAGATTCTATTATATATTAACACTCTAATCACAACTAACAATTAAACTAAAATCTGCACGCACTGCTTGACGTGAATGAGATGAACTGAATTAACAATAATAACTGTGCTGTTCTCATGGGTGATGTCTGATATTGCACAGATGATATTGACATATAACTTATTATTTACATACGTCATCTTAATAGCAATACCAGTCTTTTCATAAGCTGCAATATTAGTTTCATCTCAGTGAATGCATGCTCTTTAGCGATGGTGAAAATGGTGTCAGTCGCACAACTGACAGCATCGTGACGATTAAATGAAGGATCAAATAACGTTAGAACATCTCATGCTTAAAATGTGTAGATTCAGTGGCAAACACTGTTACCTGAAAACTCCGTCCCACCGGATTTAGGGTGAATGGCTTTAGTCATTTTCATAGTGGACTTTAAACACTGGAAGTCTTTTATCCACTCTTCGAAAAGTGTAAATGCTGGATTGACATTCAGCACATGATCACTAATAAGATGTGCCATTATATATAACTTTAGATGGTTTCTAAAACTAAATCTGTCAGTGTTGTTTTCGTTCTCTCGGATCCAGACCTTTACATTTTTGCGTCTGTAACTCCCTGTCATTGGAACTGAGTGATTGACAGCTGATATTAACCTCCTAATTCCGCGCATGTGGTTAACATTTTGCTGTGAAAACTGGTCGCACGATATAAATTTTATGCACTCGCACAAATGCTCCCAAATATAATTTGAGGTCGCATAGATAAAATTTCGAGCGCATATGCGACCAAAACCTCTTGATCAGGACTCGAATATACAGGTATATGTATAAATATATATATATACTCATTATTTTTGAACACATCTACAGTTATGCGGTGACACAGAGTTAGACCTCTTTTTTGACTTCACACAGAAACAGCAGCGTGTGTGGCATGACATCACTTTATTGCAGAGACGGTATTGGTTAAATGCCGGCAAAGTAGAACACAGAAGCAGCTTGAAGTCAAAAGCGCAAGTATGTCTGCAGTCTGGAGGTAGTATAAAGTTGATGACGACAACATTGCCATAGCAAACTGTGAGATATGTAAACTTGGGATTGCCTGCTGGGTATTTTAAGTTGAGGTGCTATTTGTTTGTATATTAATTTTTTTTTATATTTACTGTTGCACTAAAGTCCAAAAGTGAAGAATTGATGTTATTTATTACTTGATTGTTCAAGCTACCCCACAGAAGTGCTCTGTTTGTCAACAGAGTTGTTGAATCTTAAAATAAGGTGAATTCAATATTCTGTTTCTTCGCTCTTCTTTATTCTTTTTTCATGTATTATAGAAGTATCGGATCGGGTTTCAGTATCGGTAGATAATCAAAATCAAATGATTCGGACTCGAGGGCAAAAAAAAAGATTTCTGAATTCTACATATAGTCACTTTAAATTATACAAATACGTACTGACCTTTTACTGACCTTGTACTGACATCCATCTGTAAATATCACCATAGTTTTTCTATAATTGCACTTTATAACTTATACCTATTTCCTGCACTTGCTGTTATTGCACTCCTGGTTAGACCTAAACTGCATTTTGTTGTCTTGTACTTGTACATGTGTAATAACAATAAAGTTGAATCTAGTCTAATCTAATGACTTTTTATAAACAGTTGTGCTGCTAGATTTTATTTTTATAATTTGTTTTAAACCGTGGATTTTTCAGACTTCTTTTTTACTGCACTGATCAGTTTTAGAAAACAACTACAAAAGAAGAATTTACATTTCCAGTATAGATGCCCTGTTGATATCAGGGCCGGTAGGATGAAAGCAGGATCTCTGCTGTCTGTGGGGTTAAAAGTTCCTCATATTGACGGATCTGAATCAAGAGGCTACCCATAACCCCCTGCTGCCACTAACAATCCTCCACATGCACACAGTTGGAGTGTGAGGATAAAAACCCAACACAGTCTAACACGCATACACACTCCAGAGATCCAGATACTCTAATCTGCAACCGCAATCCTTTTGTAATGCCATAATCCAAAACTCAGGCTGTTTGTTTATCTAGAATGCTGTCTACGACAAACCTAAACGTGCATTAAAAAAATTCACATTGTTCAAGGACATGCCATGTCCAGCCGGTACACTATAGTAAAAACAACAAATCATATAGGATAGTAACAAATGTCTGAAGTCATTAAGATTTTAATAATAATAATAATAATAATAATAATAATAATAATAATAATAATAATAAATAAATAAACTAGTACATTATGTTTTATATTCCAGGGATGATTAAAATTGATCAAAATTGGCAACAAAGAGATATGTACACTCCAAAAAATTACTAATTATTTAAAATGAGTTGACACAACACAATTCTTAAGTTTTTTTGGGACAACTTAATTGTTTTATGTTTAAACCATTAAAATTTGTTAAAACGATGAAGGAATTGAAACCCAGCGTTTTTTTACAGTGTATGTGTTTCAAATAAATAGCGATCTTGTAAACTGTTTACCAAATTTATATTTGCACTTAGTTATTTGGCAGATTTATCCAAAACAAGGTCAAGTTAAATTGGAAAAAAGGAAATAATTTATCATTTAAACGTTTTTTTTTTAATAAACATGAACTTTTTTGATAGTTTTACAATGTTACTAGCCACTTGCCATTTTCACTAGCCACAATTTTGTAACATAACAATTCAAATTTTGTGTTATGTCCACATGGCTTCCTGTTCATTTAACTTTATTGTGTGTGTCATCTATGACCTTGCTCAATGAGCATGAGGAAATGGGCTGTGGTTTCATAGTGTAGCATTGCAATTAGTTTTATTTCACATGACTTTTCAGGGCTCAACACTTAGGATTTACCTTTTTTTCTGGCCACATCAAACTAATTATTTCCTTGACACAAATTTTAAATAATGTGTCAAAACAAGCAAAACATTGATGTATACATACACATTTTATTGACCAAAAAGGCTTTTAAAAAACAATTGACATTTTAAAAATTAATGCTCATGTATCTAAAACTATACACAGTAGTCTGTCCTGGCTAAAGGTCCCAGATCACCAGTTAGCTATACATAAATGAAGAGTTAATCTCTTGTTCAACCAATGTTAGTCTAAAGGGTGATAATTAAACCATTAACAAAACAACTGTAAGCAAAATAAGGCAGGTGAAAAACATTCCATGTGCGATAATGAAAGGATGATCGCGCACACAGTTATTGTTAGGCTCATTAATAATCTGTTCAAAGAATGGTTCCAGCGAAATCAGCAAACGCTGCTGCTTACAAAGAACCTTGAGCTCTCGAAAGTAGCAGGGTGCATGAGCATCGCATTTTTCCAGTCTATTTCAAAGATAACCAATCGCACCAGATCTACTGGGATTTTCACGCACAACCATCTCAGAGAATGGTCTTTTAAAGATAGAATAGTAAATGTAATAGAATGTTTTAGTGTTTGAGGGCTCAAATAATCCTTTAAATAAAATGATACTAAAATACTGTGTCAAGGTTTTCTACACAATATTATGCTGCACAGCTCTTTTCAACATTTATATTAAGAAGAACCTCCAAATCATCATATTACAATGTTTTCTTAAGAATCATGTGATGCTGAAGACATAGTAATGCAGATTTGCTATTACAAGAATTAGTTTGATTGTAAAATATATTGAAAAAGAAAGCATACCATTAAATTACAATACTATTTCACAACTGTACTGTTTTGCCAAATTTTTAAAACAAATAAATTGTGCCTTGGTAAATGTGAGAGATTATATTTTAAAAAATAAAACCTTATAAATACAACAAGAGGTTGCAATACTTCTCTGCCACATTGGAGAAACAGATGTGAGGCAGGTGTTAGACCTCTTCTGTTTTGGACACCATTGGGTCCATCATTGATCCTCATTAATAACTGACTGCCGGCTTCCAGGCTTGTGTTTTTAATTGCTGCTGGTGCGTCAGAGTGGGTTTTGAAGAAGAAAAAAACAGATCAAATACAGTACCTTACTTCAACCAGCAGATTGTCTCACCAAGGGCTTAGCTGCCATCCCATAATGATCGTGTTGAATGGGTAAGAATGAGAAGATATTTGAAGGACAGAGAGCAGAGTCTGAGACATGACCGACATCGAAAGGACAAGCAGACATTCTCTAGAAGGCTGGAAAGTTTTAATGAAATTAATTGTTTGGGTTTTACCAGAGGAACAGCGTCAAATATTAATAGACAATGTCCACTGAATTGTTAGGATGGTCTGGGTACTGTAAAAATGGTATTAAAGTATCTATCCAAAAACATGCTTGAATGTGTTTTTGCACTATGTGTCTGCTGCACCATTCATTCAATCATTTTTGGCTTAGTCCCTTTATTAATCAGGGGTTGCCACAGCGGAATGAACCGCCAACTTATTCAGCATATGTTTTACACAGCGGATGCCCTTCTAGCTGCAACCCAACACTGGGAAACTCTCGCGATTACACACATATACTACTGCCAATATAGCTTATTCAATTCACCTATACCGCATGTCTTTGGACTTGTGGGGGTAACCCGAGCACCTGGAGAAAACCCACGCGAACTCTGGGGGGAACATGCAAACTTCACACAGAAATGCCAACTGGCCCAGCCGGGGCTCAAACCAGCAACCTTCTTACTGAGGCGATCTACTACTGCACCAGTGTTATTTAAAAAATACGGATCACTTTAGTGAAGGTTT